>JAKTTT010000056.1:0-140989 GCA_030581615.1 Alloascoidea africana | reverse complement strand
AGAAAGAGAAACTGATCACGATCTCTTTTAGAGCATCGCTACCATATGTGAGAGAACAGAACCTCTGTTCTGAACTCTCAAGTTTATGGCTCAAAAGATTGTCATTAAGTAGCTTAAGAAGAAGAAAACTAAAAATACAAACAAAGTTCTATTTATACTAATTGGCTTCAGTCTCATTATTACACCATTCTTGATTATACTGAGCCTTTTCTTCATAAGAATCATAATTCTTACATGAGTGAAGAATTTCAGCGATCTTGATCTGTGTCAAACAAGTATTAAGCGAAAAGTAAATGTTTAAAGGTTCAACGTACCCCGTATGCCAAGTTGTGAAATGAGTAATCTGGAGAGGTACATTCTAACCAGTTTACACTCGTCGAAAGTTTTAATCAGATATTATACAAGTTCGGAAAGATACACGGCAACAATAGAGAATATTATTGTAAGCTCAGAATGCCCTGAGCTTTTAGCCTAACACATTTTTTACCTTCTCTAAGTTTGGGAGTTAGAACTTTTGGTTCAACGTCTATGTTGAGCTTAGATCAAACGATCTGTCGACTTCTCCCTGTTTTTCCTGAGCATTGCTCAAGGACAGTCATGCAAATTATACAGCCATCCCTGGTTAACTGCTAATTTGAATGTACTCCTAAAATGGCTTCTATTCGTATCACAAGTATGTATGCCAGAATCACCAGGCGAATAAATTATGCACAACTCTTACTTTTATGAATCGCACCAATGCATTTTGAGTACCCGATGAATTTCAGCACTTACTGCGTATGAAATTCGCTTCACTCTGACAAAACAAATCAATCATGTAAAGACCAATGGTCAGAGTCGACAACAGGATTATGGGCGGCAATGCAAAAGGCTGAGGCAAGCTGTCGCGTTGGCACATTTTTACTCTGGGATTGTAAATGTCATGGTAGTCACTGCTTGATCAGAAGCTCAGCTTTTTTTCATCCACCACTTCTTCATGTCCTTTTCTGATTCGTGGGCCAGTCTAAAAAGCTGCCTTTCGAGATCATCCAGGTTCTGGACAAATGTGGAGCTCATGCCCCGGATTCCTGCTCTCGAGTTATGGGCATGATCGTAAATCTCCGCGGCTCTCAACCTCAAGGTCTCGAGGACAATGTCAGCCAGCTCTCTATCTTCAAATAGAATAAGCCATCTTTCAGCCATCTTGTAAAATCCGGGAACAATGCTGTGCAAATCGACGCTGTTTGGGTCCGACTTCAAGGCATTCGTGACGCGTGTGGAAAAGCACATCGGTCTCAGGAGAGAGACGACGAGGTCTTCGGAGCCCTGGGAGATCGTCGTGGTTGCTAAAACCTCGGCCAGCCACAAAGGAATTTCCAGGCTGGTCCCTGCTTGTAGCTACGCAACAGGTGGTTAGAACTTGACCGCAGTACGAAACACGGGGTGGGCTCACCTCACACGTCGAGTTCCCCTCCAGAAACCCCATTCCGGCGGCCGTGAGATTGAACGTGCAGGGGATCTTCTGGAAGTCGGCGACGATATCGTCGAGGTCGTAGTAGCTTGCCATTGCTGCTGCGGAAGAGAAAAGCGATCCGGGGTCTCGTGAAGCAGGTGAAGAAGGTGAAGAAGGTGAAGAAGGTGTGTGGAGGCACGCTCACAACCGAAACACGCCTACTCTGCTTCTTCTCTCCATCGCAGCAAACTACAGGAATGGTCCTGGATACGTTGATATACCACCCGACCTTCACGAGACTGCTGAAGCTGCTGGAAAGAACGAGTATGCGGATTTCGAATGGGCTCAAGAAGGTCCGCTGCTAACGTGTGTGCATCCATAGCCGGCCGGGAAAAGATCCTTCGAGTCGTCCAGTACCTGGCAAGGCTGCTTTCGTACTACTTCTATCGTAAGGGATACCTGACAGATAGGGTCCGGTTCTGGAGAAGCCTTTCCAATCAGATGTCGTTTGCGAGGAAGCCTTTCCGGGTCGCAAAACCCTTATCTCATCTCCAGGCGGCTTCCAAAGCCTTCGATAACAAGCTCGATGACCCTGTGCTGCGACTGACGACCGTGGCCAGAAACATAATGTATTTCTTCTATTTGGGCCTTGACAGCATCTTTTGGGTGAGTTTTGCGTGTGTATATCTGTGAAAAGCAGCAGACCGAATTGGATCCGGAGCTAATCGCACCTTACAGCTGATGAGCATCAGAGCTCTGAATCCAAAGAATAGAAAGCGGATAAGAGAGCTTTCTATGAAGTTCTGGATCATGGGCCTTTTCATCGGGATATCCAACAGCGTTCGCAGGCTCTACATGGCCAGCCAGAGGAAACACGCTCTTCTGCGCGAAGAAGAGCGCGACTACGGTCTCTTGAAAAGAAGCAACGCGTAAGTGGGCCATTGTGTCTTGTGCAATCTCTCTGGCATGCTAACCGCAAGATCTTTCAAACCGCTTCTAGCGAGATTGGGGCTGCCAGAAGACGGATTCTGTGGGACGCGCTGGATGCGACCATCGCAGCCAGGCATCTCCAGCTCGTGAATCTGGACGACGGAGCCATTGGAATTGCCGGGCTTTTGACGTCGACCTTTGGCATTGGCGACGCCTGGGACGGTCTTCCGTAGCCAAATATAGTGGATTATATACGCTTGATTTAAAAAAGAGACTTTGCTAGCAGACACGCGATCCATCGCACCCAAGCACTTGGGTACTCTTCCAAAGTTTTCTCTCCCTCTCCCCATCCCAGTAAACTCATTATGGCCATGATCAAGAAAGAACACGCCCATGGCCAGCATAGAGCCAAAAAATACTTATCGCGAGAGCTCGTCGATAGCTCGGACTTGGAGAACGAGTCTCCTGTAGAGGACGAGGGAGGAACTCCATCCCAGTTGTTTCTGTCCTCTCCACCCGTGAAGCCCCCAACAGGCACGATCCGGGCCAAAATGAAGAGACAAAGGCAGGGGCCAGATGAAAAAGAAGAGAGCACGCCAAAGCCTGGCAAAGGATCTCCAGAGTCCAGCAAGAAGCGAAAACAACCTTCGACGCGAAAACCGAGAGAGCCAAAGGTCACAACCTCCAACCAAGAAACCATCAAGAAGTTGAAGGACTGGCTCAACAAGTGTGGCGTGCGAAGACAATGGAAAAAAGAGCTCGCGCCGTTTCTGTCTCCTTCCGAGCAAATTTCTCATTTGCGCCAGATGCTGACGGATGTTGGAATGACAGGGCGATTTAGCAAAGGTACGGCTACTTCAAAACTGTTTGCAAACCCCCATCTACTAACCATTTCAACTTTTTCAGAAAAGGCAAACCGAATAAGAGAAAAGCTCGAACTGGAGAATGAATTAAAGTCTTTAACTCCAAGCCTAGACTTAATCATGACGGGCAGAACTGAAGCCAAGTCCATAGATGATGGGAGTGATTCGGAGCATGCCCAAGATAAACATGTTGGCACGAAAAGTGATGACGACGACGAAGAAACTACTGTAAGAATGGCAAAAAGGCGGAAAGTACAGAAGGTCAGTATATATGTCAAAGTTAAATACACGGAACTAAACTAACAACCAGATCCTAGAGAGGAATCATTTCAGATAGTTCCGACGAGGAAGTTACAACCCAAATACCGAAACGAAGGTCAAAGATGCCGAAGAAGCGGCTGAACGATAAAGAAATTGTTCAAGATGACAGCGATGAGGAAGAAGAAAAATATGTCATAGAGGGCGACGATGACGACGACGACGACGATGACGAGTATCGATCAGACTCGGATGATGACTAAAAGTCAAAATTACAACGATTCCAAAACCTTTTTCGCCTCAGATACTATATCTCACAAATAGATTCAGGTTAGCACTGTATAAAACAACAAAGGAAGACAGAAAATGACCACTTGCCATTGATACCAGTAGAGTCAGGCTCCACAAACTTTGCGGCCACTTTGCCGTCTTCAACTACCAAGGCATATCGTTTGCTTCTTTCGTTTCCAAACACTTTGGTGGCATCAAACGACAAGCCAATCTCTTTTGAAAATGCGGCAGTTGGATCAGCAATGAATCGTATCTATATCTCTTGTGTTAGCAAGCGATGAGTATGATAAAATACAGATCTCTTACATTCTTGAAACCTTGAAAGGTTTCGCCCCATGCTTTTGATACAAAAGGATCGTTCACTGCCACAATGAATATCCGGTCGTAGCCCTTCGCTGTAAACTCGTTCTCACTCTCGACATAACCTGGTACGTGCCTTGCCGAGCAACCAGGAGAAAAGGCCCCTGGAATTCCCACAATGATGCTCTTCCCCTAACCGTAATGTGTAAGTTCCAAAGCTCCAATTTCCATTTGCCCAGCGCCATACCTTTGCAGTCTCTTCAGCTAAACTGAGCTGGTTTCCGGGAGAACTCTCAAATACCGATATTTTGGGGATCGCTTCCCCGACCTTGATCTCGGCCCCTTTAAGGGGACTAAAAGTGCGGAAATTCCTCAATTGAGGAGAAACTCTTGCAAAACCCGGTTTGGATAGTGATTGGAACTGGCGAATGGCGGTGTTCAAAACGGAACGGGGGGCTGCTGGGAACATTGTAAAAATTGCTTGCTGACTGGCTGGCTCGTTGATGGAGAAGAGGAAGAAACTCTGGAGGAGCAAAAAGTACCAACCGCCATCACCACACAGCACAAATGCTCCCAGCCACCACCAGAACAACGCTGTTTGGCCGGGCAGCTTGGTTCACACAGGGACAGATAATACCTTGTGTCGGTTTATTCGCCAGGTGCAAGTCCACCAAGGCTGTGAGGGAGCAGGACGAAGAACAAGTACAAGAGGCCGTAAGATGGCTGGATGCGCTGACGTCAGGGAAAGTGCCCCGGAAAGAGTTTACCATCACCTTCAGTAGATCTTCAGGCCCAGGGGGGCAGAAGGTAAACAAAAGTAAGCATAGGAACAAATACTTTCGCTTGAATAGTGGATTTGGGAACGACCCCGACGCTAATCTCAATCTACAACACGCTCTGAAAAAGCAAGCTCAAAGGCTTCTGTGATACTTTCCAAAGAGAAATGGGAGTCTGCAGCATGGATTCCAATGCCAGTCCGAGACCAGCTTCAGCAAAAGGTAAGTATGCGTTCACAATCCACCGGACCTAATTGGCTCACCATTCGACACAAAACAGAAGTTTCCGTACCGGACAAAGACAGGCTCCCTGGTGATCCAATCTGATCTTACACGATCCAGAGAAGAAAACACACAGAACTGTTTCGAAAAGCTGGTCCGTGCGATCAAAAACACTGCGCACTTTGAGAAACCCCCAACTAAAGAAACGATTGAAAAGTGGGAAAAAGTGTAAGCGCTCGGTAGCAATTTTCCTGTTCTCAACCTCCACTAACAAACAACCTCCAGAGAGCAAATCTCAAAGCAAACTCGGCTCTTGGACAAGAAAAAACGAAGCGATAAGAAAAAGGGCCGGCGCGAGGCTCGAAATGCTGAGATCATGTGACGTGCTCATCTTGCTTCTCCGCCAAAGGGGCATGTTCACGAAGATTCCAGCATCTCTGCCAAAAAACCAATGTCGGTCGTCCCGTACAGGAGGTCCCAAGCGCTGAGTGTCGTTCTGTATGCCACTGGCAGTTATAGATACGTGTATATTCCATCTAGAGCGGGCATAACTAACATTTTTCCAGTCGTGATGCAAATAGAGGCTCACTCGTGATTCTCGACTCCGAATCGCACAGGCTTTCTGTCGTTAAGGACTCAGAGCACGAATACTATCCTGGGGCTCTTGTTCTCAGGGACCTGGCCCAAGTAAACAGTCCAGCAAACACAAACCAAGATGCAAGTTCGAATATCAGCCTCAATTCCCTCCCCAGTACAAGTGTTGGCAACAGTAGCACTGAAACCCTCAGTACAAACCGTGTTTGCTCCAGTTGTGGAAAACCGCTCTACGATTACAATTACAGCTACGACTACAACTATAATTACAATTACGGTTCTTCACGGCAACGTCGCATGCCTCTTGGTCTGGGGTTGGCGGCTGACGACAACGGTCACAATCATGATGCAAACGTCTTTGACGACTATGACGTCCCTCCTACAGATTTTCTATCAGGGAGTCCTGCATATATCAATTCCGACTATTTCAAACTTTTAAGGACCTCCTCTTTGTAAGATCATTCAAGTTTGCTGCCACTGATTTTATGGTCGCTAACATTTGGCAGACTGGAAAATGACGCAAATGCTTCCTCCACAACCACCAGACTAGAAGAAGAATCGTTTACCCAACGCCATGGAATTTCTCTATCGGCATTTTCGCATGGCTATTTTGACAAGTGAGTGTATTCGCCAATTGCCAAACAACAGCGTCTAACTTTGATATCTCGCGCTCATAGGTTCTTTATAACTCGAGGACTGTTGGGCAGAGGTGCCCGTGGGGCAGTCTATAAAGTAGAGCACATACTAGATGGAGTCTCACTGGGTGTATTCGCCTGTAAGAAAGTCTCTATAGGTATGTCCAATAATAACAGAGAATCAAAAGTTGAACAGCGTTTCTGACTTGAGAGAAAATAGGCGACGATCATAAATGGTTAGAAAGAGTTCTCACTGAGGTGAATCTTTTCAGAGGTTTGTCCCATCCAAACCTGGTCAGTTACAACCATGTTTGGCTAGAAAACTCCCGTGTATCGACATATGGACCTGAAGTACCTTGTGCTTTCATACTTCAAGAGTACTGCGCTGGAGGCACATTGGAGGAGTTTGTCAAGACCCGACTCTCAGAGTTGGGCAACATGACTATAGAAGAAAAGAAACAGCGAATTCGAACCCTACGAAGATCGAGATCGGCCAGATTCCCAAAGGAAAGTACCAAGACCAAAGATAGGGCTCGAAATCTTTCGTTGCGAGAGATATGGTCATTATTTCGAGACATTGTCAGCGGAGTCGATGCGCTTCATAAAACACAAGTCATACACAGAGACTTGAAACCATCCAATTGTCTTCTCCTGTTTCCCTACGATGAGGTGCATCCCGAGGTTATCCCCCCTGCTCTTGTCAGTGATTTTGGCGAAGGCCAGATTGAGGGCAAAGCGAGATCAGCAACTGGTGCAACTGGTACTCTTGAGTACTGTGCTCCAGAGATTGTAGCGGAAAGTAAGAGAGTTTTGTTAACAATAGTTGTGAATGTTTTGCTAACAACCGGTAATAGTTAATGGAAGACTGGCTGAATTCTCAAAAAAGTCCGATATCTTTTCATTAGGAATGATTCTCTATTACCTATGCTTTGGGGCATTACCGTACAAGTCAAACCCGGAAAGTTTTACCAATGGCAAAGATGAAGATGGCGGCATATCATTTAAAACTTTAAGGGAGGAGGTTCGTACATTTCAAGGATTCACTTTAACGAGAATTCAAAAGAGAGCGGATTTACCAGATGTTGTCTACTCATTATTGGAACAAATGCTTCAGCGGGATCCGGAAAAGAGACCTTTAACTGGAGACATTCTGAGAAGCCTTGATTTCGGCAAGGAATCTCTTGTAAGTTCTATCGTTTCAGTGCAAGTTTGTCCTGAGTCTAACCGGTCCAAGTTTATGAGTCCATTTTGTACGGAATCTACAAGCCCGAGTCGAAGAAAATCCAAAAGATCAAATTCGTCCTCTTTTGCTGGCTCTTCTTCTACTTCAACGTCTGCTACAACCGCTACCACTAGTGCTCAGCGCAGGAGACTAAGTAGTAGCATTTTTGAGTATAATACCCAAAGCCAATCCACAAGAGCGTTACAACTACAGTGGGCCAACAGCACAGTGACCTCGGCAGGAAACTCTTCAATCATCTCCGCCTATGCTCCTCAAATTAATGCGAACAGATGGCTTCATTTATTGCTGTTACAGAACGTTTCCCCAAGAATACGGTATCTTCTAATAATACTAAAGGTAAGACAAGCAAAAACAAGTAATAATAAGAGGAAAGGTCTATTCTAACAAAACCTAGGCACTTGCTTTCATGATAGTAGTCAATGGCCAAAACTCTAACATGCCCGCTATCATGGCGCTTGGAATTACAGTTGGCATTGAACTAACAAGGTGAGTTCCATCTTTTTAGCCATCTTTTCCTTTTGCAGCTTCTAACTTGTACAATTACACAAAGCCGAAACTTTAAGCTGATCTCTATTCTGGTGTTTAGCCAGTTTGCAATTCTAATGGTGACGGTTCTATTCGCCAGGCATCAATCATAATCCGACATTTGGAAAACTGGAAAAATAGATTAGCATTGACATGAATTCGATTCATTTGATCTGGACAAGTCAACACCGAAACCCCCTTGTTGTGATCGGTTACTCCTGGGTTCTTTCCTGGGTAAGTTTTGGGCAATGTCGGCAAACATTTTGTGCACATTTTCTCCTGTTTTTGCTGATGTTTCGTAGAGATGGACATCTGAATATTCCTGGATACTTGCAATCATCTATAAAAGTTATTGTATTAGTTCAAGCCAATCCGTAATTAACGATATTGATGAAATGAACTTGCATTCTTGTCTACCTGCCTAGCAGAAGCCAGGTCAATCTTATTCCCGACTAGTGCCACAAACAGGTCTTCACCGACTTGTGATTTTAACTCCTTGATCCACTGCTTTGCCCTTTCGATAGACGACTAAAAGGCCAGTTCTAGTTATTATCTCCAATTACAAAATATTGTAGCTTTCTTACATACTTTCTGAGTAATGTCGTAAACAACAAGAGCGCAATCCGAGTTGCGATAATACATGGGAGCAAGTGATCTGTACCGTTCCTGCCCAGCAGTGTCCCTGCCCGAAAGGTGTTAATGTCTGAGTAATATCGATACTGCGATATTCTTACCATATTTCGAATTTGATGTTGGTGCTGTCGTCTAAAGTATAGAACTGGGTGACAAAAGCCGCCCCGATAGTAGATTCGCGATGCTCATCAAATCGTCCCTACCCAGAGCTAGTGTCAGTATCAGGACCAAAATATTGTTTCATTTAATAGGGCATTAAATGATCATACTTTGGAGAACCTATATACTAAAGAGCTCTACCAGCACACAGCGGCAAATACATGTTAGCGATAAGCTTGTACCTGGTCGATAAGACACAAATCGGCGATGGCCGCAACCGGAGTAGGCTACACAAGTGCAAATTCAAATTCTTACTTTTCCAACAGCAGATTCTCCGAGCAAAACTAGTTTATAAGGAATATATTCCTCCACGTCCGAATGCGATGCCATTATCTGTTGGAGCGTGATCAATACTGTAAGGGGAGGTAGAAAATAAACCTCTGTGTATGTGTGGAGGTCTACCAGAAATTACTCAAAGCGAAAGACAAAAAAATCAGATTATTAGCGTTTATTCTAAAAGTATACAAGAAACCAAAAAAAAACTCTAAAGATTCTTGTCAATTTTGATGAGAGTGAAAAGGAAGAATAGCAAAAAACGAAACAAAAATATATGGGCGTGAGTGAATGCGTTTAACGTAAGAGATCGTTGCTTCCCTCAACAAAGACAAAAAAGACAGAAAGGAGAGGAGTAATAAACCAAAAAAGACTCTATGTACCATAAGCAGTGTGTAAGTGTAGTGAATGTCAAAGCTAGTTGCCATTGACTTTACCAGGAGTAGGAGATTGCAAAAACGGCGCATCCAGGTCTTCTAGATTTTCAAGTCCATGTTGAACACGCTCAGACCTGATAAATTCTTCTGCCTCTAACACCACCTGCTTCCACTCTGCCAGAGCTCTCCCCACATAGTGCCAAGTTCTCACATTATTGTGCTGCTGCTTGATAAATGTACTTTCTTCTCTGGCAGCGACTGCTTCTAACGTGCTACTCCCAGTCAAAAGATCAGCAGTAGACGACAGTGATACAGGCAAAGAGAAGCAGGGTATGGATGTGGAAGAAGGAGATGCCCTTGAGCTGCTCGATCCCAAACCTTTTTTATCATTTTCCTCGCAGTTGAAATTGACAGGGATGCTATCTTCCGATTTATGACCTTGAACATCCACAATTTCAGGCGCAAAGGGGAACCGAGGACAAACAACCGTGCAATCAGTAGGTCCTTGGGTTCTTTCCGAAAATAAGGAGGAATTTTTATACTTTGAACTAATAGTTCTACTTTTGAACCTAAACTCAGAATCCTCGCGAAATATCAAAGAAAACTGGAACGGGGTTCGATAAGGGTCTGGGGTTTGATTAAAAATCTCTGGAGGAGGAGGGATTAGCCGTGTAGTTAGAGTAGACCCTCTCTCACCAGATAAATGGATGTGAGATCTGGACGATTCGCCTTCTATTATAGTAGGATGAAGACTGCGTTTCTCCCTTGTAGAGAAAATCGAGGACACATGAGAAGAACGTGTAGAACCTCTCGAACGTGAATTGGCTGTAAAGTTCAAAGGGGTCTCATCAGAATCAGAACCTGAATAACTTTCGTTATCTTGACACTTTTCCGCAAATGTTTTATTGGGAGTGGAAAATGAAGCGTCAGATCCTTTTTTGGTGGTCAAAGTGCTCACAAGTTCGGACTTGGATTTGCTCTTGCGAGAAACCAGTAGACTCCACTTCCCCTTCAACACTAGAGCAACAGATGATCTAAATTTGCGTCTTGCGAAGCGCGTATTTGTACTGCCAAAATTATTCTCATCTTCTTGGTAAGCATTTTCGTTCTCCTCAACCTCCGATATGGTGTCTATGCCTCTTAAACTGGGTGCTGAGGCGGAGGTCAGGACGGAAGAATCAGAATGTACACTGGTAACTTTTGAATGCCGCTTTCTTCTGGCCAAGATAGATGTGGCGCTGCTCTTGTAGGATGAGGGAATGGACGAAACATCAAACAGTGAAGAATTATCCTTGACTGTTACTCCGTCTCTGGAGTAGGAGTATGCAACTTCATCAAAAACATCAAATGGATGAGTTCTTGTAGGAGTAGTTACCTGCGTCGCTGCAACCGGTAAGCTCAGAGATGCATGATCGTTGGCACCATTACTAAACATGTGATTTGAAACAGCTTTGGGAGGATCGGACCTTCGGTTCGGTCCTGGCATTGTCCCCGAACCTGTTCCTTGATTCCGACTAGGGATATCGGATCGAGGTCTAGGTCCTGCGCCCTGGTGGGGAAACTGAGAGTCGGGCAATGCCAACATTGGCGGCATGGGAAGTGGTTGGTGTCCATAGTCGGTGACAGGCACAATTTGGAATTGGCTGTGTGGTACAGGTGAAGAGGCAGTTAGACTGGGCGGTTTCAGTGCCGGTTTTGCCAAAGGTGAGGGTTCTGTTGACCACAACTCTGTTAGCTTTTGGTATGAAAAAGCAAGTTGCTGGGTCATTAAATTTCTCAGCTCTCTGAGTTCTTCAGACTCTGTTACGGTGATACTTGTAAACAGTCCCATGTTGATTGGAGAGCTTGGATCAATGAGTGCGATTCTCCAGCATATTAGACGGAGATAATGAGCGCGCACCATGGGTTGCCAATGGCAAAAATATCTCCTCCAAAAGGGAGCAGAAATTATCCAAACTCCTATATTAAAACGAATGCTCTGGTTTGTAGAGATATACCAGGAACTTTTTCCACAAGAGCTCAAGGTACGCCTGAGCTCAGTAGGGAATCTTGGTAAAAAATTCCAGATGTTGTAGATGAAAGCAAGGGCACAGAGTTCTAAAAGGGTATTTTGAGTTTGGAGCATTTTCTGAATGACATCGAGCCAGAAGACCCAGTCAATATTGCTGCTTTTGGAGTGAAAGGAGCCGGTTCTTGAATCAGAACGAGGGGTTGGGAGTAACAGAGTGAGGAAATACTCCTCTACCAGGTCGATAAAGTTGCAGCAATTCTCAACATCAAAAAGACTCACAGTAAGGGCAGAGACTATCAAAGTTCTTTCGAATTGATTGCTGTAGAACCTTGAAAAGGGGTAGCATGCCTCGTCATTGTGGATAATTTCTCGAATTACCATTAGAAATTTGTGATTTCTTGTATGGTGTTGCCTCAAGGTCTTTATTGAAAAAGGAAGATGAATGTTTGCTTCCCGCTGCATATCATATCGCCGGGTCCTACAAAAAAAAATGTTAGTCTAATGTTTTACTGATAGCTTTATGAATGCCAAGCTTACCTGTTTGAGGAGTGCGGGACACGGTACAGGGAGTCGATAATGCGTAGAAAATGCCCGTGGAGTATCACCATTCCAGGTGCTAAAAGATGGGAAAGACTATTCTCCTGCTGGGGCATATAGTAAGAGATGAGATCGTAGTAGTGCTTTACAAAGGAGAAAAAAACGTCGCCATTGGGGGACGTCCAATGGTTTAGCCAGGTGCCATGAAAATCGCAGTTGCATTCTTTTGCAAGGTAATCTTTTGGGAGTTCTTTCATAACGTTCATTTTCTCAACTACTCGAGAAGGAATTCTCGGACTGGTCGGCAATCCAGCGAAGCCAACGAGATAGCTTAAATGATTTGGGAATTTGTTACGTGCACTTTCCAGTTCCTCTGACCAGTTGGAATGGTCCGAAGCGGATACCAGAAGGGCCTTTTTGATTCTGTGGACGTTGGAGCGGGGCACTTTGAGCAGTTGTAAGAGTAAATGGGCAACACCTGGAGCGTGGAAAAAAGCGTACGCGAGCACTTTTCCAGCGAAAGCGGACATGAACAAGGGCACTTTTTTCAGGGAGAGTTTTGCTATTGCATAGGATAGGGTATCATAGAGCAGTGTTCTGTATAGTTTCAGAATTTCAGGTTCAGGGCCAGTGTCTGTATTTGCGTTTGTGGGTATCATGGTCCACTCTTTCCTGGCCAAAAGCCTGGAGATTGCCTCCAGGTAAGCTGCACGGTCTGAGCCTGCGACCTGATGGGCCTTGTCCTTTAGTGTTTTCAGGGAAGCAGACCACCATTTCTCAAGGATTCTGAGCCTCCTTTCGTTTTCAGCTGGGGGCACTTTGGCACCATCGGCTTGTCTGAGGCGAAGAAAGGGCAACAGGACTAACCGGAGGACGTTTGTCTTGTTTATTCCCGACTTTGACTGAAATTTTTGGAAGCCGTGCTCGATGACTTTGTAGTAGGTTAGACCAGGGGTACGGGCCCCGTGAGCCTTGCGGGCGTTATGAGCAGCTCGTTTGTCGGTGCTGGTTGCCAATTTTGAGCGTCCCGAGGCAGACAGCGGGCTGAAGGAGGAGCTGTAGTCGGTAATGTCGGTGGATATTGTGGAAGAGGAAGAGGCCGCATTCAAAGCAACCAACCTCATGGAGCTATTTATAGAGGACGTAGAAGACGGTTGGTGGTGGGTCTGCTGGGCAGAAGAAATTAGATCCTGGGGAGCAGAGGAGATCGAGCAGGATGCGTGAGGGCTCCGCTGGACCCGGAAGGGCGCGGCAGTGGTCGTGTGAGAAGCAGAGGCGACTAGGGTCGAATGATGGTGGGCAAGTGTCATATTCAGGGTTGACGTCTAAGGGGCAAGCCTCTGGGAGGTGACGTGCCTTTCGGGAAAGCCAGACGAGGCTTGAGAAACAAAGGAGTGGAATGCCTTTGGCGGGAAAGAAGGGCTGGCGGCGGCGGCGAGTGGTGCGGGCTGGAGTGGTTCGGACAGTATGGCGATGGCGATGTTGCTGGTTCTGGCGAAGGCGAAGAGGAAGAGGAAGAAGGAGCGAAGGAGGAGGGAAGTAGCGAAGAGATGCCGGGGCGCGGGATCGGGTCCCGGCTCGGCTCGGTGTGGCCGTCGGTCCCGGTCCCGGTCCCGGCCGCCGGCACAAAGCTAAACACAAAAGCTCAGCGACATGGCCCAAGCGAGCCGGTGAGGAAAGCCCCTGGAGAGCAGAGAAGAGGCCGCCGGGGACTGGGGACTGGGGACTGGGAGTGCGAGATGGGAGAAATCGGCACAACCAGCTGGCCAGTTCCACGGGCAGCGCTGTTTTAGATCTTTTTCTCAATACTGTAGACGAGCAAACATGTTCGCTGCCACAAAACCGCGAGAAGGCCAGGCTGCTTGTCTCTTGATCGAGTTTCGAGACTCTTGATATGCCTCCTGCCAGCCCATGGTCCAATTGGTGCTCACTGCCTATGTTCATGATATTATGCGTGCTAAGAACATCTCGCAACGCCTTTCACCAAGAGCTTTTGGTTCAAGTCTGGAAAATTGCTCGAATCGCTTTTGCTAATAATACTCACGGACTATTCTGACCCAGCTTTCCCTTAGAAGGCTCCCTTCCATCAACCTGTTCTGTAGAATCAGACACAATGACCTTCTCCCAACCAGCAAATACTCTTCTTTTTTTTCAGACGGAGCAGAAATGTGCACACGTCCAGCCCAAATAATATGAGCCCGCCTGCTTTTGCTTTCTCCCGAACAAGCAGAACAATCGCTTGTGGAATTTCTGCCAAGTTGCCCTCTCATTCCTACGCTTCACGAATCTTGACCTATACCTAATAACTCCGTCTCTGTTTTTCCGTCAGAATCCTTGCCAATTCTCAAGGCAAATCTTGTTTGTGCGTGATGCCTAACGCCGATAGTCGATAACCGTGTCCCTTCATACTGGCTAGTTTTGAAAATGGATATATCTTGGGCTCCTCTGCCAAGTTGTTGCGACTTCCAGAAATGTGAAAACGCGAGTGAAAAAAAACAACCATACATCGTGTTTATGGGTGAACTTAGTGCGCAGGGGGGGGAATCAACAAACATCCGAATCAATATACATTTAGTACTATCGGATCAGGTAGACTCCTTGGCTAAACTCAGTTTAAAGTTAGCTTTTCTAGGCTCAACCCATTCCCTAAAGGGAAACACGTCTATAGTTACTCTTCTTCCGCAACCTGTTTAGATCGCCATGGGCAAGAAAAACAACTATACACACTACGTCTGCCTACTGAAGGATAAACTTTTTCTGGGCTCTCAATCTCATCATCTTTTTCCCCAAACCTTTAAATGTCTTCTGGATAGTTCACCGCGCATCGTGTACAATAGACTCGCAAAAATACCCTTGTAACGGCATCTCCCCCCAAGGGGTAAAACCCAATTGTTCCACGTTCCCTAGATCAAAAGAATAGCTGTTAGTATTGGCTCGGTGCTACAGCTGTGTAAAGAACTGCAGAGTTGTTTGATAAATTATCTGTGAGACTACAGATAGTACAATGATTCGGGTTCCATATGTAAGGGTTCAGCCGTAATTATACGGCGAATGTATAAGGTTTTGGGAGGAATGCACACCTAAGCATTTCCAATCAGTTTTCTATTTTAGGAGAGAAAACGGAAAACGCCCTAGAAAGCCACATCTACCAAGTAAAGAGGGAAGCCTTGACCTTGGCCTTTTGAACGGCAAGAGTCATGGTCACCAAACTAAAAACCACCTTCAATTCAGATGTGTTCGTGTTTTCTTCTTCTTTATCCCACCCCAGTCGCTCGCTTAGCAATTTTCTTTCTCTAGTCGCTCTTTTTCAACTACTATTATGACATTTGTCACTACAACTACTCTGGTTGCACTTCTCGCAGGGCTTGTCTCTGCGGGCTGTAATCCTCTCGTATCTACTGATTGTCCAGCAAATCCTGCTTTGGGTAAGTCCATCAACCTTGACTTTACCCAAGGAGAATCGCCTTATTTCCCGATTTCCAGCACCTCGGTAGGATCTATCACATACGATGATAACGGGATGGGTTTGACCCTCGCAAAGAGATTCGATAACCCTTCTGTGCAGTCCTCTTTTTACATTCTCTACGGTAAAGTCGAGGTCGTGGCTAAGGCTTCGCCCGGACAAGGTGTCATTTCCTCAGTGTTTTTGCAGAGTGATGACCTCGACGAAATCGATATTGAATGGATCGGCTCCAAAGGCGGAGAGGTCCAATCAAACTTTTTCTCCAAAGGAGATGCCTCAACCTATACTCGAGGTGGGTACCATCAAGTTGCTGATGCAACTGGGCAGTTCCACACCTACGGAATTGATTGGAGACAAGACTCCTTGAGCTGGACTATAGATGGCAACGTAGTAAGAACAGTTCCCAACAACACCGCCGAAGGGTATCCACAAAGCCCCCAGTTTGTTAGAGCTGGTATCTGGGCAGGTGGTGATGCAAGCAATAGCGAGGGAACCATTGGATGGGCAGGCGGCCCAATTGACTACTCTCAAGCTCCTTACTCTATGTTCATTAAATCAATTGTGGTGGAAGATTATTCCACTGGTAAAGAGTACAAATATACTGGCAGTTCGGGAACTTGGGAGTCAATTGTGGCTGTTGATGGCGCTGTAAATGGTCGCCAGGATGAAGCTGGAAATGGCAAATTTGACAATTCATTTGAATCCTCAAAATCAGAAACGCACGAGAAACAGGAAAAGGGTAGCAAGTCTTCTTCATCAGCTTCTTCATCAGCTTCTTCTTCTTCTTCTTCTGTGTCATCCTCAGCAAACTCAACTTCAAGCTCCACCTCGTCTTCTTCCTCTGCATCAAAATCCCAAACCTCGATTACATCATCTTCAAGCTCTGAGGCCGAAACTTCAAGTACCATTAGCTCTGATTTCTCTTCCGCCACTTCTTCCTCGAGCGAAGTTTCTTCTTCAACTGTGGCTTCAGTCAGCTCCTCTGATAATGCAGCTGCCGCTGGAGTTTACGGCAATGCTTCAGGAAACATTCTTGGCGCATTCTCTTTTGTTTTCATCGGACTTCTTAGTTTGATTTAAACACAGGCAATTTTTGCTTTCGTTGATTTTTTCCAAGTTTTAAAATGTATTAATTTAACAATTTTTTATTGTATATTTTTGTTCGAACATTGTACTATTGAGAACACAAAACTGTTACCAAAAAAATCATATAGCAACTGTAATAATTTCTCTTTTTTTTTTTTTTTGGAGAAAAATTAGATTAACTAGACTTTCTGTTCCCCACAAAGATAATCATTCTTTCGTTGTTACATCCCAGCTTGGGTTGGAAACTCAGATACAGTTTGGAAGTTTCAAATCTAAGGTGAAGCTCAGAGACAATTGTTTTACCGTAGCTGGCAATACTTATCTGGTAGACACCAACATTCTATGCTTAAACCCCGATAATACTGTGACAGTATGTTCAAGGCTTAACCTGACTTTATGCTGTCTTGAGCTTAGAGAAAGATGTGTAGATTTGTCAAGAATAAGAATTCTGAGTCCATTTTCTTGTTCTGGAATTGTGTTGAGATTTACCAGAATCAGGAGCCGTCTATAATTGTATCGTTTCCCAATATACGCCAAAAGCAAAATCAAGTCCACTATGAAAATGCGCCTCAAAGCAGACGAAGCGGCTGGAAGAACGTTTTCTTCACAAAAACAAGAAACCTCGAGCTTGGTCCGGCGCTTAATAAACCCAAACCAGTACTCTCAGCTTGATCATAAATCTTGGGCGGACTCAGTGTGGCAGACAGCAAACACAAAACAATTTTCAAAAAAGAAGTGCGTAGCAGAAGCATAAACAGAACGTTCTGTCCAGAGTTATTGAACACTACAAATTCAAAGCCTTCTGTGTTCATGAAAATTGTCTACTTTTTCATTGAGTCTGAAACGTTGGATGCAGAGTTCAAATGTTTGCTTGCTTCGTGTTGGGCATTGGGAGCAACAATGGAAAGTAGCAGACAAAAGGCACAGAAAAAAGACACAGCGTTGTAAACGGACTCTTCTCTATGAAATGTTGACAGAACTGAGAAACGGAAGACTTCAAGGTTAGCTAAGGATGACGTCACAATTCCACCATCTCGGCAACCAACAGAAGGGCATGGCCTGTTTAATTCTCATCTTCTATAACCTCAAAAAAACTGATAAGCGTGTGATGAATCATATAGTGAGTCATCAGAGCTTAGAAAAAAACAAGGTGTTTAATGACTTACTTGGTTAAGTTTAGGTTACTAAACACGAGTATCCAGTTTTACAACCTTTTGCTGCTGAATTAAAAATGGAAATAACAAGCAAAACTGATGTAGGCTGACAGTTTATTCTTTGAATTTGGCATGCGACTTCTCTAGCATTTGGTGTTGGCTCGGGGATACTGAGACAGGAGTCAGACTTGGGATTTGTCCCATATCTGGAGGCACCGCTACAGATGATCTACAATGCTTCAGTGTCTGTATCAGACCTGCTCTCTGAAGACACGTTTGAGCACTCTCCAGCTTTTGTTCCTACGCGGACTTTGGCTAGTGGTTGGGCGGACATGTGCGAGGAATTGCTACGACAGCATCGTACGTGGCGGTCCAACGAGTCTCCAACCATCAGCCTTCCTGCTCATCTGGCCAGTGCGATTCACATCCTCTGCTGCTGGCACACTCGCACCCTGTCCTTCTGGCGGTCTCGCACTCCTCGCCACACAGCGCCTCTGCGACCCTGGTCCCCTACCAAGTCGACAGCCGGCGCGACCGAAAAATCCCCCCCCCCCCCAGCGTGGAGTGTTAGTAATGATCCGGGCTCACGCCTGTTCAGCCACCGCCACCGGGTACCAGCCACAGTGCATCATAAGCACATAATTACAAATCCAGTGCACTTTCATCATGTCACGTGCGCTTGTAGGAGCTTGGAAAATAATGGTGCGTATCTTGAGGAAAATTGGTATAAAAGCAAAAGCATTTTTTTTTTCCTTTTTGGCTTTTCCTCAAGATTTTTCTCAGTCATTTACTTGTTCTCAGATTATACACATCATGACTCTCGACCAGGCAGGTTTTGGAACGCTCGCTATTCACGCAGGTGCTCCTCATGATCCACACACCGGGGCAGTTATTCCGGCGATTTCTCTCTCTACAACTTTTGCCCAGACTGCTCCTGCTCAAACCATAAATGGCTATGAATATTCTAGGTCCGGGAACCCCAATAGAGATGGCTTTGAGCAAGCTGTTGCTGCCCTAGAAGGAGGCGTTTTTGGATTGGCCTTTTCTTCTGGAAGCGCAACTACAGCCACAGTTTTGCAGAGCTTGGCTCAAGGGTCCCATGTAGTGTCCGTTGGTGACGTTTACGGAGGCACTCACCGGTACTTTACCAAAGTTGCAAACACTCACGGTGTGAAAACATCTTTTACCAATAATATCAACAAGGAGTTGGAATCTTTGATCACCCCTGACACCAGACTCGTATGGGTGGAATCTCCATCGAATCCTACCTTGAGTATCACCGATATCGCCAAAGTAGCCCAGATCGTTCGATCTGTTCGGGAATCCAAGAATCAAGAAATATACCTTGTTGTCGACAACACCTTCCTGTCCCCTTACATTCAGAATCCTTTGAAACTCGGTGCTGACATTGTGGTCCACTCGGTCACCAAGTACATCAATGGCCACTCAGATGTTGTTCTCGGCGTCGCTGTTACCAGTAATGAATCAATCCACCAAAGACTGAGATTTTTACAGAACGCCATTGGTGCCATTCCTTCTCCTTTTGATTCTTGGCTTGCTCACCGAGGCTTGAAGACCTTACATTTGAGAGCAAAAGCAGCATCGTCCAATGCTCTCGCTGTTGCCAGATTCTTGGAAAAATCTCCTCATGTTATCAGTGTCAACTACCCAGGCCTCGAGTCGCACCCAGGATATGACATTGTTCAAAGACAGCATCGTCAAGGATTTGGCGGTGGCATGATCTCTTTCCGAGTTAAAGGAGGAGCCGTAGGCGCAGCAGCGTTTGCTTCTGCTACAAAAGTGTTCACCCTGGCGGAATCGCTAGGCGGCATTGAAAGCTTGTTGGAGGTCCCGGCTGTTATGACCCATGCTGGCATCAGTCCCGAAGAGCGAGCCAAGTCTGGCGTGTTTGACGATCTAATAAGAGTTAGCGTGGGCGTGGAGGAAGAAGAGGATTTGGTTGCTGACATTGCACAGGCTCTGAAAGCTGTTTCTGGATTATAATGCCAACTTTGAAGTGATTTTTTTGTGTTGTTCATATATGCCATTACTGTCCCTTGTACCTACTTATTAATAGATGCTCAAATCCAAGTTGTAGCACCTGCCTTCTACAGAAAGCTTAAATATTAAGTAGGGGAAAGAACAATTCCTTTGAGTTATATTAATCAAAACCAAAATTCTTTTAGAGCCATGTAAATAAAGTCAGCAAGATGAAATGCAACGCAGAATAATATGCAGCAAAATACTAAGCTATTAAGGACAGAAAATCATCATAAATCACATGTAGGTGAAGCAAAAAGAACAAAAAAAGTATAAGCAATAAGAAAACAGTTTATCAATTAGGCAGAAGCGGCAAAACTGACAGTGTCCCTACCGAGATCATAGACTGAATAAAATCTTCGTAAAAACGCATCTCCCAAAATGGCAAGTGGTCCCATTGGCTCAGGAAAATCCATGCCAACGAAAGCAGACACACAAGTGCCGGATAATTCAAGGACATAGTCATACGGTCCAATGGTGAAATTATACCCAGCTAGAGTAAAAGTCAGATCTGGGAGGTTGTCTCTGGAATCACAATTGACTACGTACTGCCCAGACCAGTTTTTCTTTGCGCCAATCTCTGCGTTCAATATTTCGGTCAGGCCTGAAGGAAGGCCTATTAAAGATGTGCCGGTGTCAATTGCAGCTCCGGTGTTTTCCAGCTCGGCTGTCTGATCTCCTAGCGTAACTGAATCAAAAGTAACCTCCCAGTATGCCTTCCTTCTCACAGGTAAATTGATGAGCTTGCCATGGAACAGGCTTTCGTCGACCCCTCCAAAAGTAACAACGCCACCCTCATCGTTGTTCCCAGTATCGCCAAGATAAAATGAAAATTGTGGGTTATCAAGTAGTCCTTGCTCAATAGCCTGATAAATTGGCGGCACGATCTTATTGACAGAGATGGAATCATAGCCTAGCCCCAGGATCCCATCAAACTTTCCAAACGCAAAGGTCAACCCTGGCTCCTTGGTGGCCTCTGCAAAGTCCTGATTTTTAATAGTCAAATCGCCTATTGTCAAGGAATCTCGAGAAACAAACCCTGATAATGAGCCCGAGCCATACTGAATTGCAAAATCAGAGCCATTGGCTTTGTAAGTGCTGGATGCCGAAGAATCATACTTGTGATGGAGAAAGCATGCAATTGAATTGCATTTAGAGCTAGGAACCCAGAGATTAGAAGATCCCGTGTCCATAATCACCTTGAAAACCTGGGCAGGAGTTCCTAGCGCGATCTCAGCGAAGTACTGGACATTCAAATAGTTGGTTAGAGGCACGTCGTGCTGGCCTTCAACGTTGATCAGAGGCACTTGAACGTCATTTCCAAATGCATTGTTGTAGATATGGCGATACTTGTTACTGAGGCGCAAAACATGTTCTTCAAGACTAGCACCTTCAAGTTGTTTAGACAGTGGAACTTTCTGCAAGACTGCCCTGTGAACTGCTGCAGAAACAGAAGACAATAGAGACAACGCAACGAAAATTACCCCAGCTTTCATTGTTTCAGACCCAGTTGATTTAAAGGAATTGACTATCTACTCCAACTAAATGTCAATCAGAAGGGATCAAGGGGGAGTTGCAGAGGAGATGTCGTAGAAGAGATGAGATGAGAACTGCACATGATCACATGCATACACCACGGGGTTACCCGCCTGTATTTTGTCCTTTGATACACCCGTACGCCCATAATGCTCTCCACGCTTTTTCATAGAACAAAGTCACCCTGCTAGGGGATTGATTCACCACCACCAGTCTTTGTTTACTCCACTTGAACCTCTTTTCAATCTCCAGGAACAAGAGCGTGTGGTGTCCAGCATGGAACAGGCGACAAGTGCTTCCCAGCAACCATGGTCGCAGCAGATGGAGTTTGAGACCTCAGACTGGTACCAGAAAAATGCAAACGACAGCCAACAACCCTCCACGGTGGCTCCAGAAAACTCAAAGTTCGCCTTTCTTGAAAATGATGACGACCTGCTGCCCGAAGAATCTTTTGGTTTCTTAAAGGACGATGACGAGCTGCTTCCTGATGATATCATTCAAGGCTCCTCCAATCCACACCCTTATTCGGTGCCACCTGGTCAGCCGGTAACAAATGCCCACAGCTACCAACCTCAGATGACATCCACAGTACCAGCTGGAGAGGCAGTAGGCAAAAAGAAATCTTTCTTCGAAGACTTGCCTATGACCTCATCCCTAAAAACAGTCGCCCCTGCTACGGTTAATGTTTACGGTCAACAACGGCATTCTAAGCCATCACTGCGACCGCATATCAGTCCAGTCCAACAGCAAAACCCATTTCTACCAAACAAACAGCAAAATCCAAACCCTCCTAGGAAACCCGCCAACGACTTTTTTGCAGCTCCTCCTTTGCCTCCATCGACTTCTCTGGCACCACAAGCTCACTCTGCACCGGTGCGTCATAGATTATCAGGCGCTTCAAATGTAGGGCCTAGTGTTGGTGGCCCTCCAACCTCCCGCAAATCCAGCCACGCTTCTGACTTTTTTGCGACACCTCCAATTCCCGAGATATCAGGTCCTAGGCATGGATCTTATACCTCAGAAACATATCAAATGCATGATAGATTCCCTATTGCAGGACAACAGCAACAGCATACCCTACCTCCTCATCCTAGCAAGCCTCAACATCAACCGTTTTATATCCCCACACCTCCTCCTGTTGACAATACCGGAATATTGCAAAGACAGTTCCCAATTTTTAAGTGGTCCCAAAATCCAAATCAGGCTCTTGTGGGTCTCCCAGTACAAAAGCCCTACTCCAGTTACTTGTCTGGCCCATCTATCCTTCACTCCCTAGAAGTAAAGTCTTTGAACTTTAGGCATACTTTGACGTTTTTTGAAGGTTATCCAGGCCCCCTTATTCCTACATCTACGAAGAAGAAGACCGTGGTTCCTGAACTGAACAAGTGGATTGATGGTTATATCTCGAAATTGGAGGCTGAGGCTCAGTATTCTTCAAATGATACCTTGATACTGTGGAAAGTTTTGCAAGTGCTTCTGAAACAAACAGATAGCCAAACAGTGTCTCCTAATCAAGATAAACAGCTGAAGGCATCCATAAGCAGGATACTTGAGCCTAACCCGATGAACAGCCAAATGCAGCATCGACAAAGGCAAAGACCACATCATGGAAAGCCTCAGTATTATTATGATGCAAGTCAACTGTACAAATTTCAGTCTTTCTTACAATCCGGCGATCAAGACTCGGCTTTAAGGGTAATTCTTGATGACCAACAATATGGTTTAGCCCTCATTCTAGCTAGTGTCTCAGGGCAGACTAGTTGGAAGCAAACATGTTCAGAATATATTGCGAATAGCATTAATCCAGCTTCCAGCGATTCTTCTCTTTTACTATTAATTCTACTCCTGCAACTTTTTATTGCAGATGAGGAGGGCGTGGATTCGATTATACAAGAACTGAAAGGCAACGAGCAGAGCAGAGAATGGGCAGTTCTGAATTGGTGCACCATCTTGAATTCTACAATTTCAAACTGGTGCCGTTCCACCTACCGTTTTGTGTGGCTATTCGGTTGCATGCTTATTGAGTATGGCAAAGTGGAAGCAGCCCACACAGCCTTTGTAATTATTGGTGTCCCGCTTAGCAATACAGAACTATTGAATGTTGAAGGAACGAATGACAATACTGGGCTGAAATTTGCTTATCTCAGTACTCTGGATGTGAAACCCCATCTAGAGTCGATAGTGATGAGCGAAATTTATGAATTTATCACTGTCAGCAGTACTACTACTATGTCTTCTTCTCCTCAAGTGCAACCCTTCTGGCATTTACTTGAAGCAAAGCTGAATTTGGCGGAATGTCTATTATACGATTATCAAGAATCATCTGCGAGCAAAAAGTATGCCGAGAATATTTCTTTATTGCTAAAGCAATTACCAAAAACACTAAAAGTTTCAAACTTTTATCTTGAGAGATTTAAAGCGATTTGTGATAAGACCAATGCCGGAAGCACTGCATTAAACTCAGTACTTCAAAAAATCGATAAGAAATGGAATGTTGGTAAGCAATTTGAAAAGTTTATGCTTGGATCCAATTCTGCTTCGAACTCTGGCAATGACACGGATTCTATGACCTCGTCCAACGCCAACGACGAATACCTTCAAGTAGCTGAGGATTCTTTATTTAATAAATTTGGATCAGGCGCAGTTTCCAGGAATCAATCAATGGTTGATATGAGCACAAGCCGGTCTTATGTGGCACTTAACGACCTGAATTCCAATGCAACCATAAGGGGAAATCTTGTCAGGCCTGGCTCGACAAGTAACATTTATGAACAGCCTATATTTGAAAGGCAAATACTTCATCAGCGGAGCAATCAGTCTTTGAGATCAGTAGGATTGGGTTTACATGGTAATGACTCGGCAGCGGACATTGTTAGCAGAGCCCTGAAGAACAAGAATAAGAAGCGACAACAGAAACAACACCAGAAGGAACCCAATTACACGCCTGAGACTGATACACCCTCTAGTTACTCGCAGTCGGTTTCACCAAAAGCATTCAAGACATATGATCTGTCGCCTACGCATCCAACGTCTCCTAATTATCAGCATAAAGGTCTTGCCCATAAAACGGAAACAGAGAACCAACAGAAAGCCCCGCTAACAACTTCTCTTTCGGCTATGAATCTGAATGGTTACAAGAGTAAAGTTGGCACTGGAAAGCGCCTTTCTTCTAGCTCAGCTTCTCAACGCTATTCTCAAAATCAGCATGTCGTAGACAGCAGAAGTGCCTCAATAAGCCAGGCAATCCAGTACAGCCAAGCTGTGAATAGTGTCGAACTTGGCGGCTCTGAAAATGATGGGTATTCCACCTCTGCTAGCTCAGAACCTTCTTCAACTACTGATTCACGTTCAAGAAGCATGTCTCCATATGGAAATCAATCAGTTGGACTGGAGAGTCGTCAGTTTGGATCAATTGGCATGCTTATGGAAGAGCAAACCAAGACAGAACATATTCAGAGTGATAACGGCCAGGGCAATTACTTGTACAATCAAGAATTTGTGGGTTCAAATTCAACAGCAACGCTACATGTATCATCTTCTTTGCGTGGGTCTATTAGTGCCGATGATAGCAAGCATTTGCCATCAAAGCCCTCCATTAGTACTTTGCCCACTCCAAGCGTGGATGCAATGGAGCTGCCACAAGAAATGTCACAACATGGTTACCAATTGAATGATTCAAACCTTCCTCTTGAAACCTCTCAAAATGATACCACTATCCCTCCTGCAGATCATAGCGGCGGATCAGATCACCTTCCAATAGCATCAAACTATACCCCTGTGCCTGAAAGTTCGTCTGCTACTGGAGAGAAAATCGATAAAAGAAATCGGTACACTCCTGTCTCTCAAGATAATTCAAGAACGAAAGTATCCGTGTTAGATTCAGGAAACAAGGAAGAGAGCTTCACGAATCATGAAGTGGGAGCTAGCTCTATCAGTAATCCAACTGAACAGCTAAGGACGGAGAATCCCAAGTCTTCAGACGTCGCTACAAATTTCGAACCAAATCTAAGCTTAACTGACGATATACCTTACACTCAAGAAGGCATTAATCAAGAACCGAAGGGCGAAAATTTGAATGACCAAAGCTCCGTGCCTCAGGAATCACCATCTCTAATCGCAGAAAATACAGTTCAAGATGCACCTCCGAAAGCAACTACTCGTTTACCACCAACCGCTCTCAACCCTTATAATCTACCCTCTACGACTTCAAGAGCTAAGAAGTCTAAAAAGAAAAGGGCTGCGTATACGCCAACACCTGGATTGGCATCTACCGACTATCTGCCTTCACGAAATGAGTCGTCCTCTATGTTACTAAGGGAAATAGATCAGCCTAGTTCTAGCTCTCCCAAAGCACAAGAATCCCTTTCGACAGATGTCATCAACCCGGATCTTTCTCTGATTATAAATGAATCTTTAAAAGACGAGAAAGAGCCTGAATCTGCTGAGCAGGAAGCAGATATTTCGGAACCTGTCATTCCTGTGGTCCCTAGCAATAGTTCTCAACAAGCTCAGGAGACAGAATCGGATGGTGAGGCTGTGAAAGCAGTGGAATCAAGGTATGCTCCAGCTCCTGTTACTTCGAGTGAACCAATTGATGAACCCAAAGAAAATGACACATTAGAAGAGAAAAGCACTATTCGTTCAACAACAAAAATCTCGAAGAGAGCGCCTGTTCCTTCTAGTGCTATGGATGCTCCTATTATCCCAGGACTCCCTCAGGCCAAAACAAGGACCTATAGAAAGCCAAAACGATCATTGCGAGCAAGATATAAGCCGGTTGGCTTTGCCTCTGTCGACTCTCTTGTGGAGTCGAAAAACGAGAGCGACGGTGAGCCAGAAGCGAAACAAGAATTCCCTCAAGTACCAAGTTTAAAAAAATCTTCAATAATCCCGCATCCAATAAATACTGAAGTCACTGAGGAACGTACTAGTGATAAAACAGAAACTGCTGCGCCTTCACCCTTTGGATACTCCCCTTACAGTTACCAGCCTCCCACAGACAACAAACCTACAACTCCGGGATATGGGTCCGGGCCTGAACTTTCGGATTCCGTGGCTTCGCCTATCAATCCATATCAACCGAGCTTTGTTCCGCGGCATCACAAGAGCGAGAGCACTCAGCTAAAGCGCTATTTACCACAAGTCTCGGAACTTGAAGAAGATGACGATAACGAAATTATAGACGTTAACTTTAAACATGGAAAGTGGAACCTTTTCAAAAGTAGCATTTCTCATGTTGTACAGAGTCCAAAGCCTAAGCATGTTTACGTGGAATCAGAGTCAGGTAGGTGGATTCCCAAGATATGATCTTTGTGGGTGTGTCTTGTTCTTGCACATAGTGCGGTGATGCTATCACATGTATGGATGGACAGCTTCGACAATATTCTAAGTATAGGCAATATTAAATAGCGGTTTCTTAGTTTTCTCCATATCCTCACGATTATATTATTAAATCCTCAGAGGATATCTCCACACCAATTCAAAGCCTATACTGGATGGAGATCTGCTAACTGGCACGCTATGTGACAAACCTTTGGCTTTATGCAAGCTGGCTTTTGTGCATGTGGTGGCTTAATCATCCATTCAGCCGCGCGTCTGCGAGTTCTTGTTTTTTCATGGACCCTTGCTAAGCCATAGCGGTCAGGACACAAACATTTCCATCATTTGTAAGTCCTCTCCAAATTGTACAATTTATGTATCATTTTCAAGTTCCTTGTTAAGCAACGAAGCTGGATGGGAAATGCATTTCAAGCATCCAACAATCTCTCCTTCAGATGTTTCAATCATAGCCTGATACAATGGTGTGGAGAGCAGCACACCCTAGATTTCTCTCTTTGTAAGGCTGTTACATATAAGTCACTAACAGATGCTCACAAACAAAAACGCCAACTTGTATATTTTTGTCAATGGTGGAGGAAGTGAGGTAGTACGCCTTGTGAGCAAAATCAGGAATGAATCTGAAGCTTGCGATTAGTAAAAGGGATGTCCCTTGATTCAACTCTTCTGGAAGACGGTAGCTATGAGATGAAGTCAGCGGGTTTGCACAAAAAATTGGAGACCAAAGTCATTACGCCCGGTATACAATTGGCAAGTCTTTGATGAATCTCTGGAGGATGCTATCCCTGGGATTCATTGGGTGCATAGAGTAGAATTCAATAGAAAACGGCTTCTTTTTCAACATTAAAAGATGAGCCACCAGTCTGTCCCATGCTCAACCCCATTTTTGATATTCTGGTGATAATGGCGCCGACTGATCTGGGACTTCACCAAAGGTTTGCTGAATGGCCAGATTTCTAGTTGGACTTACATAGCAATGAAATGAGCGGAAAAGTCAACTTGTCTTAAATTCCCAATAGGCGAAAGAGGCTTATATACTAAGGACAGTTTTATGTAATTGAACTACTCACTGGTGTTTAGGCTGCGAGTGCTCTCCCAGCCTTGACAACTTCAATCAAATGAGGGACAACTTCTGGGTTTGACAAAGTGGATATGTCTCCCAAAGAATCTTCCTCACCGTTCAAGATTTTCCTCACAATTCTTCTCATCAGCTTTCCTGATCTTGTCTTTGGTAAATCATCCACAATCCAGATTCCACGCGGGGCCGCAAAAGGTCCAATCTCCTTTCTAATAGTAAGTCGGAGCTCTCGTTTGAGATGTTCGATTTGATCCTTTGGCGGGTCCTTCTTCAGAGAGACAAATGAGTGTACAGCTTGCCCAGTTAACTCGTCAGCTATTCCAACAGCAATTGATTCGGCCGCAGCAGGGTGTTCCAATACAGCTGACTCAATTTCTGCAGTTGATAATCGGTGCCCAGAAACGTTGACAACATCATCGACTCTTCCTCTGACCCAGTACAATCCGTCATCATCTCTGGCACATCCATCACCCGTATTGTAAATGTTGGTTTTCCTATTAGGGAACGATTTTAGATATGTGTTGACGTAGCGGTTATGGTCCTTCCAGACAGTTCTTGCCATTGATGGGAACGGCTTCCTGATAGCAAGAACACCTTCCACACCGTCTCCTTTTAGTTCCTCTCCTGTTATGGGATCTACAATCATTGTGTCAATTCCAAATATGGGGAATGAAGCTGCTCCTGGTTTTGTAGGTGCCACTCCAACGCAAGAGCAGAGAACTTGCGATCCAGTCTCTGTCTGCCAGTAACTATCAATAAGATGGGTTTTGTTTCTTCCAATGAGCTTGTTATACCACTCCCAAACTTCATGAGCAATTGGCTCTCCCACAGATGCAATCATTTTCAGAGAGGAGAAATCATGGTGAATCCAACTATCACCAGCTCTTTTCAATAAACGCAAAGCTGTGGGTGCAACATAGAAGTGGGTAATCTTGTGCTTCTCGATGATGTCCCAATACCTGGAACAGTTTGGATATCCAGGAGTACCTTCGTACATGATTGTTGTTCTTCCTAATCCCAATGTTCCATAGCAAATGTAGGTGTGACCTGTAACCCAACCGATATCCGCACAGCAGAAAAAGCTATCATCGGGTTGCAAATCAAAGACATATTTTGCCGTCTGAATAGCTGCAACAAGATATCCACCAGTAGCATGTACCAACCCTTTTGGAGTACCAGTGGATCCTGAAGTATAGAGCATGAAAAGGGGATCCTCTGCACTAACAGGAACAGGAGGGCAGTAAGCTCTGTATTTCACCACTTCCTCGTCCCACCAATAATCTCTTCCTTCGGTCCAAGGAATAGAGTTGCCAGTTCGCTTATAAACCAAACAATGCTTTACATCAGGGCAGCTTTTAAGAGCCTCGTCCACAATTCTCTTGGTCTCAATGATTCTGCCTCCTCTTGTGGATTGATCTGTCGTGATCACAATTCTCGAGTCAGCATTCTTCATTCTATCCCTGAGAGAAGTTGAAGAAAAACCGCAGAACACAACAGAATGCATAGCACCGATACGGCAAATGGCGAGAAGAGTCACAATAGATTCTGGAATCATGGGCATGTAAACTGTTACACAATCACCTTTTTTCACACCAAAAGAAATAAGAACGTTTGCTAATCGACAAACATCTCGGAAGAGTTCACCAAAAGTGATATTTCTACCATCGGTGGGCTCATCAGCCTCGTAGATGATAGCAACCTTATCCGGGGTTTTCAAAGCGTGTCTGTCAACGCAATTGTAGCAAGCATTCAACTGGCCTTCTAAAAACCATGCAGCATCTCCATGTTCGAAATCTCCACTAAGGACCGTTTTAAAAGGTGTAACCCAGTCAATAAGATTTCTAGCTTGATTTCCATAAAAGGTCTCGGGATCATCGACTGATTGTCTGTACATCTTTTGGTAGTCCTCAAAGTTTTTGAGATATGCATTTGGATACTTTTCGTGGTAATCAGATGGAGGAAACACTCTATCAACATGTTGATTTTGTTTTCCTTCTTCTGAGGGTTTGTTTCCGTTTGGAACTGCCTCTGTTTTAGCGTTAGAAGTTGTCTCGGACATTTTTGAAGTTTATCGTCTCAGGTGCTGAAGATAATCTGAAGCTTTTAGCCACAGAAATTGAAAAAGGCCAGATTTGAACGTCTTTAAATGGTCCTTAACATTTCAGGAGTCTCCGAGTAGGAATTCAAAATCTACTTCTTTTTCTGGCATTTCCGACCGCGAAGATGTGGTGAACCTCTCAGAGTCATGAGCTGCGGGGAACAGGTAGATATTTTTGATAGTCATCTTGGTCTAAAGACCAGGACGATCAGTAATTAGAACAAGTTAAACCGTATATCCTAATATTTTTGAGAGATTATCAAAGCGTGTAGAGAGCATCATATTGTGCTAGATATGTTCTGGGTATTGATACGAAGATTCAAATCTCATCTAGATCGACTTTTTAATTAACAATCTATTTTACAAAAAAGCAGTTCATGTTCCTGTTTTTGGAATGCGGGGAGCGGCAAACTATTATTTGAACTAATTTCTAAGGTCTACTTATTGTGCTGGAGATTGCCGCAGCTGGATAACAAAGCTTATGTTGCAAGCATTGCACATCCATTGTCCTAGGGGCGTTGTCAGATTAAACGTTTTAATAAACACTCCAGACCACAATATGTTGTTGAACCAAAATGATCGAACATTAGAAGGCCATTTGGGCTTTTGATAAGAGGCCGTGATAACCAGAAGCAAAAATGGGGTTTCAAATCAGTTGCACCTATACGGGAAAAATAGAACTTGGTCCTTTTCTCCTTGTATCCTTTTTACATGGAACTCCATTCAGCTCTTCAATAAAACAAGACAGAGAGATTCCCCGCTTATTTGAAGTTGGGCTTCCAACAGTAGACGAGACATGATTGGGCTCCGAATATTACAATAACAAAGAAGTGGCTACTGGTTGAGACATGTCGACAGACCGCGACGGATCAAAGGGCGAAAGGGATGTTTGTGATTACTTTGGAAGAATTTACTATAGGAGTCCCTAACACTACGTCAGATAATTGTAGACCAGAACTCAAGGAAGTAAGCAAAACCTTTGTCCATATTCTCAGCTTTTGAAGTTGATGCATCATCGTCCACAGCTAGAGTGGTGACAGGGATTTTTCATGCCACAATTGTTGCTACTTTTAGGACACAAGTTTTGGGAGTCAACTTCTACAGATCAATACAAAATGAAAGGGACGAATGGTAGTTTCTTTGCTATAACTGCCTATCAAATCCTCAGTTGCTTCCAAGACAAAGATGCTCTAGTAAACGGGGTACGGATCGGAAAGTGAAATGGTATTCGCTGATCGGGAATGGGTCCCTTTAGGAAAATGCCCGAATCGGGTAAAAATGATTCGGGATGAATTTCAAGAACCAATACTTTAAGATTGATATATTGAGATGGTACTAGTAAGGCTATTATAATGTACATTATAGATAGAATGTTCAAGCAAATTGTTTGACTTTTTGATTCTCAAATAGCAGTCAGAACGAAGGTTCCAATTGTGTGTTCTTCTCAAGTTATCATTTTTCTCCTTGTATTTAGGAAACGTGTCTTGGTGCGTGTGATTTCTGAACATGATTGACTCAATATAGAGTGCAAATATGAGCATATAGCCTTTAGTATTACAAATAGTAACTAAACAGCGAGTTCTAATACTTTGCTTTCGAAAACTGATCGAAGAGCGATGCAGACCCACCTGTGCAGATTAATAAGAAATTACTACTTGTCGACATTGCATTATTAGTGAAGTTCGTGATTTCTTTTACATTAAACCTTTTTCAAGTTTTACCAAAAGAAAACCTTTTCTATTTTGGAGAGATATTGATATTAATCCTTCTATTTTTGTTTAATTTTCATTTTGAATCTAAATTCTGACATTTCAATAAAATTTAATGTTATCTGATATTTTTGCCATGATTGATAGTTAAAACTCTAACAAACATGTGGGGCTTGAAATTATTCTTTCAATCAGCAACATTTCTTTTAGATAGGATGTCACCTAACTGTCAAACAATTAAATCTGCCTCCAATTAGTGACAATTTGAACTTTAGATATTTTTTGAATTCAAATTAACTACTGATAACAGAAGTCTATTTTAACAGAAAGCTTTATGATGAAAAGTTGTAAAAAGGTTCATAATTAATTGGTAATAGGATACAGACTCTTTGCAAAAGGTTTGGATAGTCTGAAAATGCACAGCTATAAGTTTCATTTTAATCCAGACACACTTACTACCTGTAGTACACAAAACGTTTGAGCTGCAAAATGCACCCTTGGAGTAATATAAAATAGGTTTCCTGGCACTGAATATTGCCTTTCAACTTACGATTTTACCTCAAAATCTGATTTTGAGGACGGGGAAAACCGGATTAATAGTAGAATTACTATAAAATGAATATAAGCTGCGCCCATTTAGTGGTGAGCTTTGTTTCTGAGGTTCAGATTTTAATATACCCTTGAATGGCTTGAATGCCCCTAAACTTTGGCATTTGACTCAGCATTTAGCTCTTTCTTTTTAATAAATGGAAACTTTGAGAGACATTCACAAGTGCATCATTAAACTCTTGGAAAATACAAGATTCTAAACTCTCAATATATCCCTAGAAATGGCTGGCCTCCTGATAAGCCGGGAAGACCCATACTTATTACCTTGCACAGTCTTGTCAGATAGCAATCCCTCTTACATGTCCACCAAACCATAAACCATTGTCCACGTCAGAACAAAGCTGGAAAGCCCCCGAACCATATCTCCAAAGAAAAAGTCGGATACTGTATGCTCAAAGTACTTTGAAGCATTGCACTTTGTCAAAGTTATGTAAATCAATAATGTCGTCACCAGTGATGCCACCAAATATAGAGCAAATCCCTCATATGCCTCCAATCTCAGTATTCCCGCGCCAACGCCAAATGCCAGAGAAGTCACATCCCGAATTCGTTGTAGAACCTACAAAAAACACGAAAGAGCTTGTGAGTGATGGTTTGCTCTAGATTTCCATATTCCACTCAGTGAAAGAATGCCACCGAAGCGAACCTGATGGCTTGCTGCTCAAACCATAGCCCAAAAGGTCAAAAGCATACCTTATTGTTATTTTTTATGCTCTGAGTCGCTATGGGATTTATCAGACGCTCCTCAATTGTTTGTGACATGTTGACTGGTGAAGACTGAGCTTTGGTTCTTCCGCTGTTTGAGTATATCGGCGCTGTATGGTAGGGTAACTACACAAGCTTCTAAAAGGTAGCTGCTACTTTCTCAATCCACACATTAACGACATTTTGATCCAGATTGGTTCGTGGGGTTCAAAAATCGGATGAGCTGAAATTAGTGAACCTTTGAGTTTATGCTGATCATGGCTTAGAATTGGATACACGGGATCAGATAGTTAGAGGGAAAGGCCGCCTTTATGTCATAGCGAAAACGAACGATTTGGTAAAATCGACTTTTAGAGCTCATCGATATGAAGTGGCTTTAAATCTCATACCCTCAAAGAATTAGAAGGTGATTTCCCGCCAGTAAGCACCAAAAGGCTGGGACCCAAAACAGAAACATCATTATCTCAAATATTAAATATCCGCCATTGTGCGCCCTGTGCTGATGTTCCTGATGCGCGTCTAGAAGCTCTGAATCCAGGAACTGGACACTCTTTCTACTACATCGGAGGAGGGCGAAGCCTATGTCTTCCTGTAACATCTTCACTGAACATTACTGTTATATATATTCCTCCTTGTTTCAACACTGAGCAAGTCTCGACTTTGGCCTTCATCCACCTTTTTGGTTCCTCTCACTTCGTTCTCTTTCAAGACAAGCTTTGTGACAAGGACGACTTCCGAAGAAACAATTTCTGTCAAGTTTCGAAATGCGCCTCATCTTCGCGCTGGCGTTCCTGAACGTGCTCAGTCGCATCCTGGCTGCAAATTATATAGAGTCTTCTTCTCTTCTGACTTGTATGGCTGATTCACAGGTGACAGCCTCCTTTTTCAAAGTAACTTTCTTCCCCGAAAATAGCACAGTAACTTTTGAAGTTGAAGCCACGACAACGATCTCGGGGAAAGCTATAGCTAAAATCGAAGTGATTGCCTATGGTTTAACAGTAGTGACACAAGAAATATCACTTTGCTCTCTTGGAATTTCCACAGTCTGTCCTTTGGATGCTGGCCGGATAGATTTGGTAACAGACTACAGCGTGGGGGACGACATTACCTCTCAAATTCCAGGCATAGCATACACTGTCCCTAACCTTGATGGGAAAGTAAGAGTTGTGGTCTACACCACAGATAACACCACAGAGCCAGTTGCTTGTGTTGAAGCTATTCTTTCGAATGGGAAAACAGTACAGACAAAATATGTTCAATGGCCCATCGCAGTTATCGCTGGTTTGGGATTAATATCAAGTGGGATGGCATCAATTTTTGGCCATTCCAATACAGCCAGCCATATAGCAGCCAACTCTGTGGGCTTGTTTGTCTACTTTCAATCGATTGCAGTGACCAGTATGATGGCGGTTCAATCCTGTCCCCCAATAGCTGGTGCTTGGGCCCAGAACTTTCAATGGACACTAGGAATAATTAGGGTAGGCTTCATGCAAAAAATTATCAATTGGTACGTACAGGCTACCGGTGGCGAAAGTTCAGATATATTGCTCAATGAGAATGTCATTTCAATATCCGTTCAAAAACAGAAGCGGGATATTATGAAGCATATTGGGAGTGCGATTGATAAAGTATCCAGAAGAATTCCAAAATTGTTTATGAATAAACCGGCAATACAGAGTTTGCCTGAGGCAGCTAGACTTGCCAGAGTAGCGCTTCGAAAACGATCGACCACCGACTATTTAGATACCACAAGTCTTTATACCACGGACGAGAAATCCGACGACTTGGGAAGTGTGATTCTGGTTCTTCGAGGTGTGCAGCGAGTTTCTTATCTTGCAAGAATAGAAATAACAAACCTTTTTGTTACTTCAATAACTTTTTTTTTCTTAATGGCATTAATCTTGGCGATATGCTGCTTCATATTCAAATGGACAACAGAGTGCTTGGTTAAGCTAAACATATGCTACAAAACTAGATTTGCGAATTACAGGAAATACTGGACATCAATTCTTAAAGGCTCTATGTACAGACTGTTTGTGATCAGCTATCCTCAAATAAACTTGTTATGCTTTTGGGAATTGATCCAGCGGGATTCCCCAGCTATAGTAGCTGCAGCCGTTATTCTCCTGGTGAGTGTCAATTCCTTACTGTTATTTGCCAGTTACAAAGTCACTGTCTGTGCGCGGAGTTCGATAAAACTCTTCAAGAACCCAGCTTACCTTCTCTATTCTGATGCAAAAATGCTAAATCGACTAGGCTTTCTGTACGTGCACTTTCGAGCCCCTGCTTATTTTTTTGTGATTCTCTCGCTTTGCTATATCTTGTTCAAATCCATTCTTATCGCCTTTGCTCAGGAGCATGGCCAAGTGCAGGCTTGTGGGATATTCCTCATTGAATTATCCTATTTTCTCTTGACTTGTATATTCAAGCCGTATATGGACAGCAGAACAAACATTTTAAATATTGCAATATGTACAATATCTCTGTTGAACTCTATACTCTTTCTTCTCTTTTCAAAGGTATTTGGACAACCAGATGTTGTTGCTTCCATATCGGGAGTTGTCTTTTTTATGTTGAATGCTGCATTTTCCGCTTTTCTACTAATTTCTATCATTGCATCATGTGTTGTTGCAATGGTATTCACGAATCCCGATTCAAGATATCAGCAGGTTAGAGATGACAGGTTTTCTTTTACAAACCGGAAAAAAGAAAAACAACACAATGCTGCAGACACAGAGTTGGATGCTCTTGGTGCTGTGGTTCTACGAGGACACGATCTTGTGAGTAATGACACCGAAACGCTTCGTACCACTGTTGACCCATTTGATTCATCGAACGCCAATTCCAAAAAGACATCTGTCACTAATTTCGCAGGAGGCGGAGGTTCCATTATGTTCCCGCCTTCGTCTCAGGGACCAAAATCAGAAAATGGATCTTTTAGTCCTTATGGATCATCGAATAGGACGATAGGGAATAGTTATAGAGGCTGCTACACTGGCTGAAAGCCTCTAATAGCTGGTGGTATACCGGTAGAAAGGGAATCTACTTTAACAATGAAGGTAGTTCCACTATCAAAATTGAAGTCTTTTTCTATTCAAATTCATGATTCAATATTAAACATCACATAAAGGGTTCAGGATAAAGGAGAATGCATAGGGTTTTGTATGAATATATCAAGTCGTTCTGGAATAGCGTATTTTTGTGTCTTGTATATACACGAATTCAACGTTTGGGCTTACATCTCGTTCTGTGTCTGTACGATATCCTTGGTTTGAAGTAACTATAAACCGGTGATGCTAGAAGTCAGATATGAATCTTCAACAGTTGGGGTTCAAGAGTCGTTAAATTTGTGCTGAGCTGAGCACGATGGTAAAGTTGACTTGCGGGCTGCTTGTCCTTCAATTATCTGAGTTGTGTCATGCGATGGAACAAACAAGGACTCAAACTTTCAACCTTCCCATGCTTTGAACATTTTTTCTTTTTTTATTGTCATTTTTAGAGCTATCGGAAACTTCACCAGGTGCATTTTGATAACTTTCTCCACTAGTGCTTCCCGAGTTACATTGGTTAAAGCATATGACGACTTTAAGTCAAGCATAGATTGTTTTCAAGAGTTTTATCATAATCTTTTTGCTTTACATAAAGTTTCTACAATTGCCCTTCTTACCTTCAGGAAGATGGGAAGTGCAGAATGTCTGACATGCCCTTGCCGTTATGCGTGCATGCATGTAGTATTCTCTGTTTTGGAGACAATGATCAAGGCTTTATGAACTGAATAAATGTTCTTATTAAGAGGCTTAGAGATATGAAAACAGTCTGGTGCTTCCCCCCTTTTATTGTGCTTTTAATTGTTTTTCAGAGTAACTGCAGGAAAGATTTTGTTGAGTATTCATACCAAGAGTTTTATCAACGAAACTCACAATGGAATCATTCTAGAAATATTCTCAATAGGTCAATAATTTTTTTTTAAAACCGTTTAAGCCTTCAAATTGTTTTAGTGACATAGTGACTCCAAGTAATCCAAACCATCTATTGAGGGTCTGGATCAAAAGCTTAATCTTTTTTTGCATGTGGATCTGATAAACGCCATCTCGGGCTTCAATTACACATGCTCTCAGGGAAGAAGCTGCTCTGGGACAAGCCTTTTCACAAAAACGTTCCTGAATCGAAAATCAACAGACCTATATAGTGAATTGATCCTGAATTTGTCTGTTTGACTGTTGGTCTCTCCAACCTTGCCATACAATTGTTTATTTTTCACTCCGCAAAATCCGAGATGCCTCTTCAGCAAACAAAAAACCGCTCTGCTCCACCAATCTAGTTATTGTTTACAATGCCATTGAGCTTTTACCATGACATATCTAGCATATATTGTGTTTATAAGTGTTTATCCCATGATCTGCAACTCTAAAACTTGCTGATGATACAGCTGGCCTTTTAAGGAGTTCATGCAACAGAATCTATTTAGAATGTGTATCAAACCAGAAAACTTGGTCCGCAAAAGCCTTTTCCTTGCCAAGCTTTTCGGCGGGGTTCTCCAGATCGCCTCGCACAGCAAAGCCGTGAACCGTTCCGCTAGCCAAGGTGATGAAGTAGGAAGCCTTGATCTCCTTCAGTTTTTCCTCAGTGGCATGTCTCAGCTCTGGGGGGAAAATCGTGTCGGTTTCGGCAGCATTGATCAAAATTGGTTGCTTAATGTCCGCAACCTCCTCAATTGTGACAAAAGAAGGATGCGCAATCGCACCTGCCTGGATCTTATCTGTAGCAGCGAGGTTCACTACAAATTTGGCGCCAAAGCAGTAGCCCACAGCACCAATAAACGAAGGCTTGTAATCGGCAATCAATCCGTCAACGACCGTGTTTAAAACCTCACGAACAGGCTCGGGTTTGTGCTGTGCGAGCCATGTTGGGAGATCTGGGGTCTTTCCCTTCACGACAGGATCGTTGAAGAGAATATCTGGAATAACGGTGTAATATCCAGCAGCCGCAAATTGATCTGCGATCAGACGGACGTTGACAAATTCGTAGCCAAACACATCGGTAATGATAACAATAATCTTCTTGGACTTTAGGGAAGCATCACCAACTTCATAGGAGTTATAGCCATATAGCTTGGTGTCCGAACCCTTTGGAGTACCAATGTGGTAGTAGCCCTGTGCGCAGCAAGCACCCGGAGGATTTGAAGCCATTGCAATTGAGAAGGAAGCGGAAGATTGAAGACGAAGAAGAATCGGAGAAGAAACGGACCAAATTGGAGAGCTTAAGTACCAGCAGAACTAACCGTTTGGGTGTGTTACCCGGACCGGTGATATGCCAATCACGCCGCAACAGAAATCTTCCAAGTTAAACCAGTCAACACGGTCCAAGCACCAAAAGTCATGAGATCGACCAACGTGCTACTTCGGTCACTGAGAAACTCCAGGCGGGCAGTTGTGGAGCCTTCGATTCGCTGCTGCACACTGGCCAGAAGATTTGCCAGCACCAATGGCTCCTCAAAACAGTCTGGCGGCCAAGGAACGACACATTTTGGTTTCAAGGATGTCCCAGTTTCTGAGAAAGAGGATCTCGGTAGGTTTGCCCCAGAATCATCTAATTACTTGCCCTGGCTCAGTTTTTCTAACCGTCTTTTTGTTTTGATTTCCCGCTGTGATCATGTTATAGTGCGTGGAGTGTTTTCATCTGTTGCTTCATCGTACGACGTTATGAATGACGCCATGTCGTTAGGAATACATCGTCTATGGAAGGACCATTTTGTTTCTCGTCTAGATGCTGGAAAGCGACCGGGAGGGCAACCACTATCTTTTCTCGATGTTGCGGGCGGATCTGGCGACATTGCCTTTAGGTTATTGGACTACGCTGCCAAAGTCCACAATGATACGTCTAGCACCATGACAGTTGTGGACATCAACCCCGAGATGCTGGAAGAAGGCAAGAAGAGAGTCCTAGAAACAGACTACAGAGACATGAGCCGTATCAAGTTCATGGTGCAGAATGCAGAGATATTGGATGCAATCCCCGACAACTCGCAAGACATCTACACCGTCTCTTTTGGAATCCGAAATTTCACAAACATCCCCAAGGCATTGGAAACTGCGCACCGGGTTCTGAAGCCTGGCGGGATCTTTGCCTGTTTGGAGTTTTCAAAAGTCGAGGTACAGCCACTGGACTATCTCTACCAGTTGTACTCCTTCAGTGTACTGCCTCTGATGGGCCAGGTGATAGCTGGGGACAGAGATTCTTATCAGTACCTTGTTGAAAGCATTCAGAAATTCCCTGATCAGGAAGCATTTGCTCAACTGATTAGGGACGCTGGGTTTTTTGTTCCTGGCAAGGGGTACGAAAACCTGACTTTTGGAGTCTCTTCAATTCACACGGGTGTAAAACTCTAAGCGAATAGCTCCGGATCAAATCTTTAAGTATCCAGTATGTGTGTACATAGTAAATGAGATTCTAATGGAAAGCAGTTTTCGTGCTTGTATGGGCATCTTCCAAACAACCCACCACCCGCTGCTCCCCCAAAGAAATTCATCATCATCTTACTGAATTGGAAGCGAAACCACATGTCTCAATCAGCATTGTCGAGCGACATTGAAGAGTATCAAAACCTTCACAAGATCGTCAAGATCCTTTCCAAGAATGTTGGGTTTATAACTCTGAGCGGGATCAAGCGCCTTGCTGAGATTTACGGGTGAGCACGTGAATCACGATTTTGAAGTTGAAGACTATAGCATTCTAATCTGGAACGGATATAGCTTTGAGGTGTTTGTCGATAATATATACGGAGTCGAAAGGATATCGCTTGCTGGAAATATCATTCTGATTGATGTTAGTACTTGAACAGGATTTTGCACAACTCGGGAGTAAATACTAACCGAGAAAGATGAGCAGATTGACTACAAAGAGCCATTCCAAGTCCTCAAAGTCTCATTATCGCTTGCGTCAACGATAAACGAATCTGATCCATATAGCTTTACCTCTCCGACATGTGCGATAACCTCCGATTCCGTTCTGTTTTCGGATCTTCAGAATGAAACGCGAATAGGAGACACTTTGTCAACTACATCGAACCAACCCAAGCTGAAGGAAAACCGGACGCTCAACCGGTTCCAGTCGAACCTGGCTTTTCTATCGCGATTGGATCACCTTTCGACACAGTCCCATGACATGTTCAAGATTGTGGACGGTGTATCAAAGGCGTATTTCAAGATATTCGAGCGGTACAAGCAGAAGTTAACAAACTATGTGACAAGAACAGGCACGGGCAACGACATTCTAAGGTACATTTGTAATAAAGGGTGGGGCAAGCCAGAGCTGAATGAACGGGGAGAGTTGGGATTAAAAATAGTGTACTATATCGAGAAGCCGTATGTGCTGGAAAGGCTTGTGAGTAGCCACTACGAAAACACTGGAAATGATACAAACAACGAGGACTTTGATTTTGAGAAGATAAACGCGCTGAAAGAGTTTTCCAAAAGATACCATGCACATTTGGACATCAGGCCAAGGTCAGAGGAGCAAACGGAGCTTGCAAATATAAAGCCTGCACATTTTAATCCAAATTGGCTTAAAGATGAGTTTGAGTTTGAGCCGAATGGAGATATCCACGAGAAATATTGGAGTTTGGCACCCGCTGGAGACATGGAAATGAAGGATGCTTCTAAGGACCAAGACGCGAATAAAGCGCCCAAGACAACGGACTTTATTTTAAAGCTGGACCCACCAGTTTTAATAAAAAAAGGTGTCGCATCTGAGCTTCACGCGTATTATGATCCTGAATACTCCAAATCTGGGGATTCGCAAGTGAATAACATACCAGCGATAGCATTGTCTTCTTTCTCGGGCCCTTTCCACTACCGAACCGATTTTGTGTATCCCAACGGCGAAGAGGTTCCCATGGAAATTACCATTGACAAGTACCTGTCAAGTGAAGACAAATTGTCACTGGTCAATTATGTTGTGATTAGCTCTCCAATAGAAATATTCGGCATCCTGAACGAGCTTCGACGAGCAATCTTTTATATGAATCTGATCTCAAGTCTTACCCCCAACGAGGACGAGAAAATTTCCATGGGTTTAGACGATTCCACTGGATCTGACAGGTCCAACCAACCCAGGCACCGTCCTCGCCGTCAAAGCATTGTTCGTAGCAGCATCAGCGTTAAGCAGGAAGAGAGACATGGCAACATATGGACCACGTCAAACATAATATCTAGATCTCTAGGTCTAGGCAACAGCGCCAAAGGTGGATCCCAGAACCCGTCCGGGGTCTCTGGAACTGGAAGCGGAGCCACCATCGGAGGCAGCGCTAGTAAGATTAGTACTGGTAGCACTACGACGGCTGTTGGAGCAGCATCTGGTGGAGCGAGTGCCTCGGCCAGCGACGAGCAGGGCACTGACCAGTGTACTTTATCCGAATTTCTATCTCCGCATTACAACTATACTGCGAAGAACTGGCTCAGTGTGGGACTTTATGGGGACTACACAATTTCGGTGACAATCGGCCTTCCACAAAACCGCAAGCTGGGCTATACAATCAGAGTTTTGAACAATCTGACAAAAGCAGAGCAACATAATCGAAGCCTTATGTATAGCGATGTGAACCTGAACGTGGAAATTCACGATGAGAATGCAAGTATTAACACGAACACGAATGTATTGAATCGCATTGAAAGTGGCATTTTGAAGACTGAGGATTTGTTAAGAGTTGGGGCATGGCTTAAGAAAATCCGGAGTTGAGGGCTAATGAGCCAGTCGTATTGCGGAGTATATATATAAACTGTACAATAAAGAGCCTTTACTTGACAACTTGTGGACGCTTTTCTAGGAAGGAGGTATTGTGTATTTGCATGGGCGTTTTTATCTTTGCCAATTTCGGGGGAGGATGAGATGACAAAAAAAAAAAGAAATGAAATACTTGGGAGATTGCATGCCCCTGACAGGCACCTTTCATCAAGTTCCCCCCCTTTGTCACAAAGATACTAGAAGAGCCTAAATAGTGATAATTGGCCTGTTGATATGATATCATAAAATATTGGATGCGCTGTTTGCGATATCGGGAAGGGCTTAAAAGCTAGATGCTGCTTCATCCAATATATTGGTCATGAAAAAGTGATAGTTCTTATTGAGTGGGAGAGAAGGAAAAGAATAGAGGGCTTTGGGAATTTTAATCACGTCCAGTTAATTTATAAGAGTAGTCGGCACATGGGAAATGCAAAGGCAGGACCAGTTTCACAAGGGTGTGTGTGTCAAAAGAAAAAGAAAGGAAAAAAAAAGATGCCAGACAAATATAATTACATTAATAATGATTATGGACGTGTAATGACTTGTGAAGATCGATCCTGCTAGGAAACATCATAATCATATCATTGATGATCACCATATCGGGGCAACAAAGCGGGAAGAATAGAGCAGCATGGGAAGAGAGGGAAAAGAAACGAGAAGCCAAAACCAAAACGAAATAATTAACAGACAAGCCGGCTGGTTTGGTATGAATGGTCTGGTCTAAAGGCAAACCGAAAGTTAATAGAAGCTTCAATTTTAAGCGGTTCAACGCCAACGCCCTATTATGATCACACACAGATTGGTACTGAGGGTAATATAGCTTGTAAAATGGCTCGTGCCTTTGACATCAACTAGCAAGGGAAATCAAATCAGTTTACGTCTAACGAGCATTCTCTGTTTGTCTATGTATAGGAGTGTCAAGCAGCAAGGAGCGGGAGAGAAACATACTGGAGGGAAAAGACAGAAAGGACCCAGTGTTCATTTCATAATTAGATGGCGATAGAAGATTAGTTTACATCGTATCTCTATTTGAACTGATTCGCAGTATCAGGAGGAGTCTCGAACCTATTTATACAGCGGTCATTAGTTATTACATTTGAAATTTAGACTCCCCCCAACGGAGCTAGCTATAAAACCGAAGATGAAATTTGTCCTTGATTTGAAATTGAAATTGAAAAAACAAAACAAAAAAATAGCTATTAGTGGGTCGGTCCCCTTGCTGAAGAGTTTGATCGTAAAAGTAGACGGCGGTAATATTCATGTACATATTCTTTTCACATTTTGCGTTTTCTGTTTCTCCGTCAATCAGCAGCTGGTTAAATAGTAGTGGTGGTTTATGCCTGAACATTCTTCTTCCAAATAATATATATATCTTCCGCGCAGCAAATGCCAAATAATGCTGAGACGTGATCGTTTAGTATGCTGTGTTCATTACACAATTGAAAATATTCGCAACTGAAACACAAGCTTTTAGGTTTTGTAACCAGTCCATGAAATCCAGGGCTCAGACTCAAACCCAGAGTAAAGTTCAGGGTCTCGTTGTCGATTGGCTTGCGTTGTGGATCCTCCTTCCAGTTGATTTCTTATTTTACGTCATATGGTGGAGCATCATTTGTTGGGGTCAGGTTGTGGAAGAGATGGCAGAAAGTTGCGTTTCTCCTTTCCATATTTAACCCCATGACCAGGTTTGATTATATAGAGTTGGGGGGAAGCACACACTTTAAAAAGTGGGACTTTCTCGATTACAAATAATTGGCAACTGTCCTTGTTCTAATTTTGATTCTGATTCTGGTTCCGGACTAGGGTCCGGGCTAGGTTCCGGCTTCTGACTATTTTGCTAACGATTCGAACCGATTTTGGACTTTCAAACTTCCAATGTCTTGATTTGAGATAAGTCCAGCCCCACCCAAGCAGCTCCATCTGAGAAAAGAAAAGAGAGTCCAAATATGCGACACTCGCCAAAGCCCATCTGCAATGGAGTTTGTGTGATAGACGCCAATTGGAACTAGATACAATACTATTGTAGCTGTATTTTTCCGGCATTGCACAGTAGATAACGTCGAGAGTTCTCTAGATTGGGCTCAATGGAGGCATTTGTGTGTTGCGCTTTATGCAATTAATAGAATGAAGAATCCGAAATTAATTATGATCTTCCATTTGGTGCCCGAATTATAATTTCGTGTCGCAACAATCGGATCATATAATACCAACGAAAATAAGCCCAGCTGCGGGCGGTTTAGACTGAAAGGTCAGAGCCCAAAGCTCCAAAAAAGCTCAGAAAGGGAAAAGAAAAAAGAAAAAAGAAAAAAGAAAAACGTCGGCACTGATATCGGGATCTCGCCATCGAAGATCTCACAGACAGCTGTTGCGTGGCGCTGGCGACGCTGGGCAGCCAGGACCGCCCAGCAGCGCCCAGGGCCCAAATACCGCCCGTGGCTCGCCAGCGGCCTCGCCAGCAGCCTCGCCGGCCAGCGCACAGACAGCTGCTGTCTGTCTGGCTGGCTGGCTGGCTGTGCTCGTCGAGGCCGCTTTCTGGGGGGCCGGCCCAGGGGTGTACGGATGTCGTGAAGCTGGCACCTGGGAAAAGGAGGTTTGGCCCGATACGGCTGTCGTTTCTTTTTGTCCCCAAATTCCACACCTAAAACCCAAACCTCTATCTGTATTGTCACTCCTTTCTCGCTCGCTCGCACTCTCCCTCTCTCTCTCCCTCTCCTTCAGCCCAAGAACAGGGGACGCCGACTCTGTCTCTCGACCCGCTGCCCCCTCCCCCAGCCATGTTCTCCTCCGCGCTTCTGCCTCAGACCCAGCCAGAGCTCCATCCGCAGCAGCAACAGTTACAGCAGCAGGCTCTCGGATCCGCTCAACCTTCCCAACTAATTGGCCAAATTTCTACCTCTCAGGGCGACATTACTGTTGCTGGCAGCGGTCAATCACAGCAGCACCAGATGCAGCAACCCCAGGAAGATTCCAAAAACTCAAAGGCCTATGGCGACTTGAAGATTGTCAACTCGGAAACATGGCTCTCTATAGGCTCGCTAGCCGAAACTTTGGGGGACTACGAAAAGGCTGTACTGGCATATGAAAATGCCCTTAGAAATGCCCCGTACTCAACAAATGTCTTGCGGGCGATCGGGAACTTGTATAAACAAAAGGACATGTTTGGGAAAGCTCTCGAGTTTTATCAGTCTGCTTTGTCGCTTGACCAAACTTTGGGCGACGTTTGGATGGCTGTTGGTAAGCTTCCCTTTTCTACTGGACGCAAACATAGTGTCAGACTCATTAACCTTTTTATTCTTTCTATTTTCAACATATAGGACATTGCTTACTGATGACGGAAAGCCTACAAAACGCCTATGGTGCCTTCCAACAGGCTTTATACCACTTGCCGAATCCTAATATACCCGAGTTGTGGCATGATATTGGCATATTATATGACAGATATGAATCGCTGGACTATGCTGAGGAGGTGTATTGCCGAGTTCTGAATATCGATCCAAATTTTACCAAAGCGGCTGAAATTTATTTCAGGTTGGGACTTATTTATCGACAACAATCCAAATTTGATCAAAGCTTGCAATGTCTCAGGTACATTTTACAGAGCCCTCCTCCCCCTCTAACCGCAGCAGACATTTGGTTTCAAATAGCCAATGTTTATGAGCAGATGAAACAATGGCATGGAGCAAAAGAAGCGTATGAAAAGGTTCTTGCAGAGTCTCCCAACCATGCCAAAGTGCTGCAACAGCTCGGAATCCTTTACAGCCAACAGGGCTCATCGTTTTATGACCAACAGACTGCTCTATCGTACCTTTCAAAAGCAGTGGAGATCGATGCACAGGACCCACAATGTTGGTACCATCTCGGTCGGTGTTATATGTCACCTCCGTGTCAAGATTACACAAAAGCATACGAGTCCTTCCAGAAAGCGGTGAACCTTGACATGAATAATCCGACCTACTGGTGTTCCATCGGGGTGCTTTACTATCAAATTAATCAGTTTAAAGATGCGTTGGATGCATACACGCGTGCCATAAACATAAACCCTAATATCGCCGAGGTCTGGTACGACCTGGGAACGCTTTATGAAACATGTAATAACCAGGTCGAGGACGCAATCGGCTCCTACGAGCGAGCAGCAAAACTGGACCCCCAGAATGTCCAGATTCAGGCCCGGTTGAAGCAGCTGACCAAGGGAAATAGGGGTAGTGTTCCACCTCCACAATTATCGCAACAGCTCAGTATGCAGCAGCCACAACAGCCGCTGCCTCTTCAGATCCCTGTCCAGGCAGGAGATGGGAAAATCATGCTGATTTCTCAATTCCAGCAGCACCCTCCGAATCAGCCCCAGCCCCAGATCCAGCACGAGATCCAGTTGCAACCACAGTTACAACCGCAGTCTCAACCCCAGCCGCAGCAGCAGACCATGAATGCCTTCTCGCCTACCAGTAACAGCTTCAGATCCGGCGAACAATGGAGACAGCAGCAGCCAAATGCTTATCATTCTGCCGGCTCTCCTCCCCCACTTTCCGGTACCAAACAGTCGCCGACTCAGCGGCAAGCTTCTTCGCCTTCGGTTGCGGTTTCGACCCCCAAGGGACGTCGGACGCCTTCGGATTCGAAGAGAACAAGTGGCAGAAACAGAGATCGTTCAAAGAAGCCCCGCGATAAGAAGCGGAAGGGTTCAAGTCCGAATGTAGCTGCGAATCCAAATCTCGCGCAGGTCCGAGGGGGTGTTCCCATTTCGGGCATGACATCAGTCTCGGTGTCGCCTTTAACTCCCACGGGCCACTCAGCTTCATTCCGTGCGGTAGATTCAAATGGTACGGCCAGCGAAGAAAAAGAAAGTGCCAAGAGACAACAGCAATATCAACCTTTTAGCAATTCTGGTGGAAATGGAAGCAGCTTCAAGCTTTTGAGCATTCAGTCTCAATCTCAATCTCAGCCTAGTACAGAAGCACCAACGGTTAAGAACCAAGATCAACCACAATTGCCACCAATTACAAGTTCAGCAGCGATTACCACGCATGAGCACCAGCCACCGTCAATGTCCCTACTACTCGACTCTACCGTTTCTAGCAATGATACTGCGAATGTTTCTTTGAAAAGAACGCGAGAGGAAGATATCGAAAAATTGCCGGTGCTGAAAAGAGTGCATTCGGTAGTGGAGCAAGCGAAGCCGGAGTCTGTTGTTAATGGCGTTAGCATGGGATCGATTCTAAATGGGAATGGAAAAGAGAGTGTAAATGGAAATGGAAACGAAAACGCAAACGCAAACGAAAACGCAAACGAAAACGAAAACGAAAACGAAAACGGAGAGGCTTCTAATCCAGAGAACAGGCTCATGGCAGATAATGGGAAACTGACGTTACCTTCACTAGCAAGTCTAAGCGTTGTCAACATGAATAATACCAACGATAAGAAGTCAAATACCGGCAACACAGGAGATGCCTGCTCAAAACCACTTTTACCACGGATCGGGACCACTGGGATTATACAGAATAGCGTTAAGGACAAGATCAGTTCTCACAACAGTTTTGTGGACTTGAGGAAAGAAGGTGCGAAGGATGCTGGCTCCGATTCACCATTAGTCCCGTCTGAGCCCCCAAAGCCGACCGAAACAAACGGCAGTACAAACATGGAAACATCGCAGATGGAAAAGGCACAAGAAAAGCAGCCAGAAGATACCAAGCTGACACAAAAGCCAGCGCTGTTTGCATCCTTGTCTGATCTTGCGGATGCTGCTGCTGGGATAACAAACGGGACGGCAGATAAAGAGCGATCCAATGCAGAAAATCTGGATGATAGCGGGAAAGATGTGTTGATGAAGGTTTAACGATTGTACTTTTTTTCTCCTTTATTTTACTTGCTTTTTTTTTTATGTTTTTTTCCCACTTTTGTTGTTTATTTTCTACATCATGTGGTATTGTCAACTGTTTTGTTTCACTTACAAAGTGGCTAATATGTTCAGTCTTTTCTTGTGTTGCATTTGTTCACATCTTGTTGCTTTCCAGATTTGTAACATTATTATAACTACACTTTTTGAACAGGTAACTTTTTTAAACGACTTTTCTTTTAGGGTGTTGCGTAAGCTGCTTTGCATATACACAAAGTCAGGGACTTAGCAGGAACGACGATGCTTCTCGCCTTAATCTTGTGTCACAATGCCTATGATTTAATTGTTTTGGTTGCGCACTCTAAACCCCCGCTTATGGGTTTCTGCAAATATTGGCAGATTCCTTCTAAACATTCTTTTGTGGCGCTAGATACAGTCCAATCCATTTTTCCCCTGAGTACATTCATTGTACACAATTTTCTGAAAAAATGTTAATTTGGGATTTGGTTTTGGTACTATTACCCGGAAACCCGCTTCAATGAGGTTGTTCAAACACACTACGCCTGTATCTTGTTTTTGTGTCTTATCGGAAATAGAGTTAACCTATCTTCTTCCCCTTTGACATGGAGCTAAGCGGGCAGGGTAAACCGGAGGAATCAAAGATAGCGGTCGAGATGAGAGATTGCAGTTTTTAGCTCTGGCTTTAGTATCCCCCAACACAGTGTTATATCTAAAGAATGGATCTTGAATCCAAGTACAGAAAGGAGGAAACAATTGCAACCGAAGTTCGGGATGGATCGTTGAGGCGCCATAAAACTTGGAAGAAACTGGCGAGCATGGTTTTGCTGAGTGCTGTATTTTTCTTAATTATTGTGAAATTTGGTGAACAGATAACGATCACCAAACATGCCCCTATTTCCACCGTTGACCAGGAGTTGTGTCCATTACGACCAGTAGTTCGGGCAAATGTGAATCGATCGAGAATTGACGAGATTCTGTTTGACAAACAGTTCAAAAACGTGTCGTTGACAAAGCTTTCTGAAGCGGTCCAGGTCAACACAGAAGGGTATGACGATATCGGGAAGATAGGTGAGGATCATCGATGGGACAGATTTGCAGACTTTCACAAGTACTTGGAGTCGACGTTTGGGAACACCATCTACAAGCATCTAAAAGTGGAAAAGATAAACACGTATGGCCTTCTCTACACATGGGAAGGATTGGATACCAGTTTAAAGCCTATACTGTTGACGGCTCATCAGGATACTGTGCCTGTTGATCCGCAGGTATACGATGAATGGAAATACCCCCCGTTTTCAGGACACTTTGATGGCGAGCGAATCTGGGGCCGTGGAGTTTCGGACTGTAAGAATTTGCTCGTTGGTCTCCTTGAAACAGTCGAGGTTTTGCTTGAAGATGGATTCGAACCAAAAAGAACTGTATTGCTTGCCTTCGGGTTTGATGAAGAAACTGCGGGTTATGAAGGAGCCTATTTTCTCTCGCGGGCAATTTATGACCGGTACGGCCCTGATTCGTTATTTGCACTGATTGATGAAGGAGAAGGTCTTACTGAGTTTGGTGGAGCCGTTTACGGAACTCCTGCAACGGCGGAAAAGGGCCATGTTAATCATATCATAACGTTGAGACTACCTGGAGGCCATTCATCTGTTCCTCCACCCCATACGGGGATAGGCATTATGTCGCAGGTTGTTTCCGAAATTGAGGCAACTCCATTTGAACCCTTGCTGACTCCTGTGAATCCGACATTGAACATGCTCCAGTGCTTTGCCGTGCACAGTCCGGATCTTCCTCCGGATTTCCGGTCGAGCATTCTTAAAGCGCATCTTGACAAGGAGGCGAATGGGAAAGTCATTGAGCAAATTTCCGGAGACAGGAGGACTTATTACAAAATCACTACAAGTCAAGCTGTGGATATTGTGAACGGTGGTATCAAGTCTAACGCTCTACCGGAGACAGTTTCGCTTTTGGTTAACAGCCGAGTTGCTGTAGAGTCCAGTGTCGAGGAAGCTGGGCATAAAATACTTTCGAATCTACTCACTGTTGCGAAACGGTTTGGATCTGGTGTTGTCTTTGATGGGGAGACTGTTTTGGAACAGAAACATGTCCGAGGGGGTGTTTTCACGCTTGTTACAGACGAGCCATTGGAGCCTGCGCCAGTGACGCCAACCAGTGGAGATTCATGGGATTTGCTGGCGGGGACAGTTCGACATTTGTATGAGGATTTTCTCCCAGACATGTTCCCCAGCAGTGATTCTAGCAAGGTTTCTAAGTCCAAGCCGATCATTCTCGCGCCGGGGCTTTCAACGGGAAACACGGACACGCAACGATATTGGGACCTTACGGAGAATATCTACAGGTTTGTGCCGATTTTGGATGGAGAGAACATACACATGGTGAACGAGAACATTCCTGCAGATACGCATTTACACATTATAGCATTTTACTATCTGTATTTGCATAATCTGAATGACTTTGAAGGAGAAGTAGTGGATCAAAGTTTTGGGAAATAAAGTGATGAATTGACTTTGGGACCAAATATTGATTTAATTTGTCAGCTTTTATCTATTGGTAGATCTTTTTTTTTTGTAAAAAAGGCATTTCATTCAATGTGTTGAATCAAACCAGAGTACCACACTTTCTAGTTCAATTAACAAGATCTTCAGCGTATTTTGGCATTTGGTATGGGTAATGTTTTTTTTTTGAATTTTCAACCTTGACATTGGGGAGGATATGCAAATGCATACGCGGGGTTGCATGATTACCGGAGTTGGAAAAAGGGATCGTGCAATGTCCATGTCCATTTCTTTCAATTTCCTATGGTGTTTGTCATTTCCACTTTGCTAGATGTATCTGTATTTTAGAGGTTGATTTGCAAAAGACGAGGTGAGGTGTTTTATGGGTGTGGAAATATGGGCAAACGGATTATTTGCAAAGTTGTGAATAAGACAAGTGATGAAGGAGAAATCGCCATGCCAATTCAAGAAAAACCCGGATTTAATAATTTATTAGGAAACCTGTGCGGCGATTCATGAGCTTGCCCCTATTTTCTTTCACCTCCCGCAATATATAAGTAGTCCACTTATTTGGTTCAGTTTTTTGTATTTCCTCTCCTCTCATTACCACGTATTGAGAAACATTACCAAGGGAAAGCATACGATGGGATCGCCAAAGCCAGAGAGCCAGAGACATGGCACATTCACAGCGGCGATCAGAGTGGATGAAAAGGCGAGTTTTGATGGATACTACACTGCAGGGGACTACGTGACAGGGACACTTGTGGTGGATGTGCACGAGAGAAGTAGCGTGGAGCGGGTCGAGGTTGTTCTAGAAGGCAAGAAGAAATTTTCAGTGTCGGTGCCCCAGGCCTTGAGGTCTTACACTGAGCGAGCCAACTGGGTCGGCGACAAGGTGCAGTACCAATTGCAAAAGGGATACGGTGCAACGGAGGAAGTCAATAGCACATTTTTTGCTGTTTCGCAGACGGTGCTGAATTTGAGAGAGAACGGACAGCTCAATGAGGGCCAGTACGAGTTCCCGTTCGAGTTCCAATTCCCAAGTGGCATTGGCAGCAGCGGGGAGAAAACGGATCCCGAGCTGTTCCCGTCCAGCGATATTGGGATTGCCTACACGGTCAGAACGGAGATCCAGGGCAAGGCAATCGGGGACCTTGGCGAGGTTGCGGTGATTCCGTTTGCCGTGCCTGGGGGGCTTTACAACGAGAGTGCGAACCACAAGCCCTCGATCGTGAGGGCGCCGTTCTTGCTGAAGCCAGCTGGAGGAAGAGGAGGAGGAGGAGGAGCTACATCGCTGATTCTGGAGATGAGGTTCCCAGAAAACAAGGTGTTCACGGTCGGGCGACGGTTGCCAGCATTCGAGCTGTTTCTGCTGACGAACCTGGGGCCGTCGCATTTCGGGAGCTCTGGGGAGAAGGGCACGGTGATGATCACGAACCTGCGGCTCCAGATGAGCCAGGTGTTTGTGCTCGCGACGGCCAACGTGCGGCGGCGGTCGTTCACGGAGGCCATCACGGTGAACGACCTGGAGGACCACATTCTGTTTGCGGACCTGGCCAGCTCGGAGCCGATTCCGCCCGAGTACAACGACGGGATCCAGCTGTACCAGGTCGCGGTGCCGGCGCGGGCGCTGCGACGGTGTGTGTTCCGCGAGACGTTCCACCCGTCGTTCCGGTCTCAGAGCGGCGACGTGAGCTGCTACTACCGGCTCCAGCTGGACGCTCGGGTCGCGATCATGAACGAGAGCGACTTTGCGGACGTGGAGTTGCACACGGACGTGGAGGTGGCCGCTCAGATCGAGGCCTCGCCGCGGACCCAGCGGTCGTACTCGCACTATCCGTACCACTACTCCGCGGGAACTGGAGCCAGCGGAGCCAGCGGAGCCAGCGGAGCCAGAGACTATGGTGCCAGAGAGTACGGGCTGCCCTTCGACGAGGCCGCGGCAGGCAGGAAAGACCAGCTGGGCTCGCCGCGAGCAGTTCCCGCGGCCGTGCTCTCGTCGCCGCTGGTCAGCAACTTCCACCGGCTTCACCAGGGCCCGTTCGCGGGCTCTGGTGCCAGTGCCAGTGCCAGTGCGAGCGCCAGTGCGAACCCCAGCCCGGTGCTCAGGTCCCCCTCCATCGCAGGCTCCTCCAAGCGGGCCCACGCCAATCCCACGCCAGCGTCGTCCACCAGCCCGTGAGCAGCCGGCGGTGAGCAGCCGGCGGTGAGCCCAGAGGCCCAGAGGCCCAGAGGCCCAGAGGCCCAGCCTTAGAAGTAGTAGCCAGTAGTAAATAGACCGGCGCAGGCTCACGAGACGCTTGCGCCCAACATGAATAGTCTTGTTCTCTTCCTCCAGATCCGGACCGCCCATCATCTCCTTCTTTTCGTCTTCCCACCTTCCCGTCTTATCGTCGTCCCGTCTTATCGTCTTATCGTCTTCTCGTCTTCTCGGCCTGTCGCTCGCAAGACCATGCTCCCGGCGAGACTCGAGACTCGTGCGCTCTGGCGCCCTGCCCCAGCCAAAGTGCTGCCCCAGTAAGCATCCCCAATCGTCCCTTTATGTCTGCGTCCACAGCCTCTGCTCTTGGGTCCTGACCACCTTCCCATCTCTAGATACGAAAGCAAAGGCAGTACCAATTCCGATTGCAATCCAATCTCTCGCCTTGGGCCTTGGAAGCGCCCACACATGCTCTTTCTGGGCCTCGTGAGGCGGCGGCTGAAACACCTCCTGTGTCTCGTCTTCCTCATCTTGCTGGTGTTTGCACTCAACCTTCTGGGCTCCAGCACCAGCGCCAGCACCAGCGCCAAAGATCTTCGCCAGCTCCACAAGCCCACATGGACCATCGACACCCCCGGGCCAGACGACTTGCCCAGCTCGGTGTCCTACTACGACCTGTCCCAGCAGAACGGCCAGGGCGAGCGGTCGCAGGACATTGTGCTCTTCCTCGTGCCTCTCCGTAACGCTGACCGGCTGCTGCCTCTCATGTTCCACCACCTAATGAACCTGACCTACCCCCACGAGCTCATCGACCTGGCCTTTCTCGTCAGCGACTGCTCGCCCAAAGACAACACCTTGCGACGCCTCCAAGATTACTCCCATCTGCTCCAGAACGGCTCTCTCGCAGACAGAATCCCCTTCGAACTGCTCACGCACAACTCCAGACTCGCGCTCTCCAATTCCAGCCTCCGAATCTACTCCCACGACCTGTATCTGAACTACATGGACCAGTCCCGTCGCAGGAGGCTTCTGCACGACTTCACCAGCTCAGACCGCCGCCATCCGGGCTACGCGGCCCCGTTCCGCTCCGTCTCCATCTACCAAAAGGACTTTGGCCAGGTCATCGGACAGGGCTTTTCGGACAGACACGGCGTCTCCGTTCAAGCCATCCGCCGGAAGTTGATGGCTCGCGCCCGCAACTGGCTTCTGACTGCTGCCCTCAAGCCATACCACTCCTGGGTCTACTGGCGAGACGCAGACGTCGAAGAGGCCCCCGGCTCAATTCTCCAGGACCTCATGAAACACAACAAAGATATCATCGTGCCCAACATATGGCGTCCGCTTCCGGACTTTCTAGACCCCATCACCAGGGAACAGCCCTACGATCTCAATTCCTGGCAGGAGTCTTCAACCGCCCTGGCTCTGGCCCGTAGGCTCCCAGAGGACGAGGTCATCGTGGAGGGCTATCCAGAGTACGACACCTACCGAGTTCATCTCGCCTATTCGCGCCATTACTCGGGAATAGGCGACAGAGACCAGCTGCTGGACCTCGACGGCATCGGCGGCGTATCCATCTTGGCCAAAGCCCAAGTCTTCCGCAACGGTGCAAACTTCCCGGCCTTTACTTTCGAAAACCATGCGGAAACTGAAGCCTTTGGCAAATTGGCCCGACGCATGCACTTTTCCGTAGCTGGACTACCAAACTACATCGTTTGGCACATCTATGAACCCAGCAAAGAAGATCTCATCAAAATAGCAAGACAAGAACGCCGGAAACGCCACAGAACGGGCGGCCGCATTTTCTCAGAGGTTGCAACCTGACTTGTACATGTTTGTAGATATAATCAATCCTCAGCATCGGCGCCCGTTACCCGGACCCGGTTACCCCATTACGCCCATTCTCAACATCACATCTTAGATCCCCCAAAAAAGCTGAAAAGTAGAAAACAGGAAAGATATTTCCAGATCGGAACATATTAGTAGATACCCTCCTCCCAAGTCATGTCGGTTTTAACTCCACGATTTTCTATCCCGCCAGTTACAAAAGTAGTTCTCTCCTCACTTGCAGTCTGCTCAGGCTCAGTCTTTTTGATACGGCTATGGACCTACACAAGCCACGTTTCAGGAAAAAGTGATAGTGGGACTGGGACTGCTGGAACCCAGACACAGATACAGGAAGACATTTCGTTCGGACAGATTATTGTCCCTATTTTACAGCTGGTTCCACGGAGTATGCTGTTCAATCCGTGGGTTCTACTAACCAGTTCGTTTGTGGAGAGTTCGTTTATTGGGGTATGCGACACACACTTTTCCATTTTGTCCATTTTTGTTCTCTCTTTTCTAACCTCGCCCCTTAGTTCTTGATTTCTTCCATCACGGCATTCTACGGAGTGAGGTATTGCGAACGGGCCTGGGGAACGTCAGAAACAATCCGGTTTATTTTGTTGACACTTCTCATTTCCAACTTTACAATTGTCCTGCTTACAGTAACCGTTTACTACTACAGAAGCAGTGGCGGCAGCAACACAGCAGGGACACAGGAAGCAGTGGCCCTACTGGACGAGCCAATTGATGGGAACCTTGCCCTGACAATGGGTCTCTACGTTGTGTTCAAACAGCTGATCCCAGAACACAACCTTGTGCTGCTCAAGGGCCTCGTCAAGTTCCGCATCAAACACCTTGCAATCTGTGCTCTGACCGTGTTCACGCTGTTTGGTATCCTTACCTCCAGCTTGAAACTGGTCTCTGAAGCCGTTTTGGGGTTTTTCATATCCTGGACATATCTCCGTTTCTACCAAGTCGGTTATGCAGACCCAGTGCTGCCAACGCTGGAATTTGATGAAGCTGCTGGAACACCATCCACATCCACATCCGCTGCATTGGAAGGAGGCGTGAACGCCAATTCGGGTGCGACAAAGATTAGGGGAGACCCCAGTGACGTGTTCTCAATTGCAAATTTCTTCCCAGAGCCCCTGAACTCGAAACTCGTGGCTCCCATTTCAACCGTTGTTTTCGACCTGCTCGTTGCGGTCAAATTGTGCACGCCTTTCAACGAAACCGAGATCGAGACCGGGAATGAGCGCGCCATGAAACGGAACGAGTCTGTGAGCCTGGGCGCTGCTGGCGTCGGTGGCAAGGGCAAGTCCAAAACTGCCGACAGGAGAAGGGCTTTTGCAATGAACATTTTGGAAGAGAGACTCGCTAATGAAAAGGCAAAGGCCGCTTTGAAAGCGCAACAACAACAACAGCAGCAACAGTAACAGTAACAGTAATAGTAGCAGTAGCAGTCATAGTATTAATAGGAGTAACTATAGATGACAATCTACTTAATATGAACACGTTTGGAATACTTACATCCATAGTCTGGTGGTGGTGCTGTTGAGCTTGTTTTAGGTACCTGTTTCTATAACACAAAAAAAAAACAGAAGAGAAACAAAAAGTGCAAACTAGTAGTAATAACAGTATGTGTATATGAATCTATATCTTCACCTTAGAGTTTGTATTGCTTGGCAGCTCCAGCTCCAGCTCCAGCTCATTCTCATGCTCATGCTCATGCTGCTGCCCCTGCCTCGGCCTTGGCTTTCGCATCCTGTTTCGCCTCTGTCTTTTCATTGTTAGCTTCCGTCGTTTCAGGGTGAAGCTGTTTGTAATAGTTTTCGAACCAAAGGGCGCAGATCTGAACGCCCTGCTTTTCGCATCCCTTTTGAGATACGACAAGGTCTGCAAAATGGTAATCGTACTTTTCGTCCTCAGACCCAACAGGCCGATCCGAATGCCTGCTTGCAATCGTCCGTGGTGGGATAAACGCCGTTTTGGAAAGCATCACTGGATGCCACTGCAAAATATGAGCCAAAGCACTGGTCTCACCATCCTGGAACTTGCCAAACCGGAGATACAATGGGTCGGCCCATATCTCAAGCATCGCTTGCGAATACTCCGAGTTCGTCACAATGAAAGACGATGTATCCACACCTTCCTTGTCCTGTGTAATCAGAAATGAAATCTCTTCTGGTCGTGCATTTCTATAAGTCTTTATAGCGCCATTGGGAGGAACAACTGGGACATCCCGTAAAATAAGCGGATCCATAGCAGTCGGCTCAAGAAGATAGTCATAGAGATCCACATCCGTCCTCATTATGACCGCATTCTGGTCCAAAAACCAAAAGTACTTGGCGTTCGGGAACGAGTTCATCGCATCACGTACCAAAAGCAGCTTCGCCCATTTCTCCGGCGTTAGTGTACCTTGCAGTTTTGGAAAGTACTCTTGGATATACTTTGAATAGACTCCATATCCCTGTGTTCGTGCATAGTCAACTCTGTTCTGGATAACCTGTTGCAAATGTAGTGGAGTATAATTCTCATAGTCAAGCCCGACAACAAGAACAATGCTCGTCTTGCTGTTTGTATAAACTGAATCGAACATGGTGAAATACTTCCGTTGTGCCTTCTCCACAGGTGAGTCTTTCTCCTGAGATTCGTCATCTTGTTTTGTTTGGGGAAAAGGTCGTCGGATCTGGCCATTCCCACTCGCACGAATAAAAGGTATATCTGCAACATCGGGGTAGAAATACCGTGAGTTGGTCTTTTCCATAACTCGCCCATTCACAAGCTTCCCAGCAACATTGCCCAATCTGCCAGAGACTCCATCGATTCCTGCTATTGATGCACCGCCTGAGCCTCCAAAAGGTTTGAAAGGTAGTCCAACCCCAAATACACTTTTCATCCCATTCATGCCGAACAAATCACCAACCGTCAGAATGACAACTGTCACGAATATTAGTACAACCACTGACCGTATAGTTAGCCTTCGCTTCAGAATTGCAATCAAGTTTTTCAGATTTGGTGGTTTTTTAGAGCTGCCTCGAGGTCGATATTTACTACTGCTGTCATTACTGGTCCCCAACGCGTCCCTCTCTGTTTCAAAGTTCATCTTGTAATGGGAACACACTCACACGCACTAGAGGTTGGTCAGAGCAGTTATAAACGTATCTAGTTTTTGTTTTTGTCTCGTTTCAGGTGGTAGTAGAAATAGGTAGTAGATAACAACAGCAAAATGCAGTACTTGAATCGTAGACCCCAAAAAAGCCTGCCTCACTCTAAACCGTAAGCTGCAGAACAAACACGTCAGCAATCAGACAAACTGCTTTGACGAAGATAGAAACAAATGCAAAATTCAAAAAGTTCTAGCCCAAGCTCCCAAGAGAGAACAGAACAGAACAGAACAGCTCAGTGTGGCACACAGCTAGGAGATAAAGATGTGTCTGTCTGTGTGCCTTGAAACCAAAATGCCACCTTTTTCTGAGATACCTCCATCCACCCTTATAGCATTCGTACCTCCAAAAAATGGTTTCTTGCGTGATAACTTGGAGAAAATGAAGAGTCTTTATCTTGCTTTACCAGATTGGGTCTGTACAGGTAGCAAGAGGAAAAGTTGTGGCCATAGCCATAGGAATTGCCGGTGCTTGCATAACGTTCGCCTATTCCAGTAATCCTAGGCAAAACTTCCGGCATCTTGGTCCCGCCCTCCAACAGGTACTCGCGATCTGTTTCTTTCTCCTTCACACTTGCGGTTGAAGATGGGTCCAAAGGAGAATTGGGAGAATTTTGCTGTGGTTGTGTTTGTGTTTTGACTCTTTTAATCTCGTGGTTGGGGCCGCTTTCAGGTTCGGTATTTGCTGCTTCAGTATCACAGCTCCAGTCTGCTTCTTTGGACCGAACACGTTTTTCAAATGGAAAATCTACAAATCCTCCTTGAAAGTAAAAGCTGTAATGACAATCTTGCAAAATCTCATTTGCCCTGTCACTAATGTCGTTTTCGTCCTCTTTGGTAATGCTGTAACAACTTTCTGGTTCGGATTTGGAATTCCCTTTAGCAGACAAGGGAGTAGGCTCTGATGATTGAGTCACATTGTTGGAGCATTGAACATTCTTTGTCGCCTCTCTAGTATTCATTTCTTTGCACTGGGCTTGTAGTTTTTCACCAAAGGTTGCGGTCTTGTTAAAACAGTTCAGGGGTTGTCTGGCATCCACAATTCTAATAAAAGTTTCCAAATCGTGAACATCTTTCGGACGCAGTGTTGGAGAAGTTGCTGAATCTAGTCTGTGGTCACTCCCTTGGGAGCCGAGGCAATATCTTTCCAGCGGTTCTGTTAAATGATGTGTGCTTTCCCAAGTCCCAATATCAAAAATGCTTGTTTGCGGGTTGTGTTCTTCTATTTCTTTATTAGACTGAGACTGGAAATGGCACTTCCCAGTTGCTAAAATGCTACACGGGTTAAATGATTGTGCGCTATAGGCTTTCCCAAGAGATAAACGAGGGACTCGGTTTTTTCTTGCTCTCCTACTTGCCAAGAGACTCTGAACATGAGTTGAACTAGCACTGTGTGAGCTCTCTGTTTCCGCCACAACGGGTAACTTGTTGAGATAAATTGGGATCAACTGTTTTCTCTTTTCCTTAAAATCAGTAGGATCAGTACCGTTCACTCTCTCGATTCGACCCATCTTTCTGTAACAAAGGAAGACTTCAGCACTCCCGAAAGAAGAGCAAACAGATCCAACACAGACATTTTCTAAATGGGCTTGATGACGATCAGCTGTAGGTACTACGAGACTTTTTGAAAGTCTTAGTTTGTCTGGTCTTCTCCCGATTGGGGAATTTGATGTTTGAATAGTCAGTTTAAAGTCTTTATCTTTTACCATCCTCGAGCAAGGCAGTGATGAGTTGCAAAAATCATAGAGTCTCTGAACGAATGCATTTATATTATCCTGGGCTGTTACAGAATTATTGCCACTGGCGATCTTAGATTCAAATGGCAGATTATCAAGCGTCGCTTGCACGAGCCATCTCTCCATCACAATCTGGTTCATCTTGCTGTCTATATATTGTGGATGTGAATGCTTATCGTACATTTTCAGATATCGTCTAGCAGTTCCCTCACTATTGGTGGCATTCAAATCGAGGCACACCTCTATTATAAAAGGCAGCATTTCTTTTCCCTGGTATTCATTCTGGAACAGTTCAAAATTTGCCCCCAGAGGAAGATCAAGTTCATGAGCTCGTGAATGTGTGCCTGTGTTTGTGTCTGCTTCAACCTCACAGTCCCGTGCTGCCGTTCTCGATAGCTTGATTATATGACATATTTTGTAGACCAGAATCAAAATCGGATTCTGAAAAGTACTCTGCTCAATATTTCCTTTTGTCATCTTGCTGGTCAAAGAGAAGAAACTCAAAATAAGATGAGATAAGATAATGATGTGTATGCACAAAATGTCTTTGGATGACCTTCCCAATAATTCCCGAAAGGTGGAGGCACAGTGTAGAGATCTGGTCCTCTTCCATATTGCAGATTCGCGGTGCCAGCGCTTGCCTTTTCGGTCTAGAACAACATCCCGAAGAATGTTTGTGAAATGGAATGGTATTCTACTGTTTGAGCTTTTACTTGGTACGTCGGTCTGGCCGTTCCTGTGATTGTGGATGGTTTGAGCTCTTCGATGCCTGAGAGAGGATGTGTCTTCGGTCCACACCGTCGATCTTCTACAACTGTTTCATCAACATTACTCACGAGGTGAGGAGACAGAATAATACATAATGGAAGCCTCCTGTTGGAACTACTTTGGTCCGGGCAAATCTAGATTCGGGATCCACGAAAAAAGTCAACCGCTGACGCCTTGACTCCTAGATCACCATCTTGACTCCTTTTTTACTGCAACATTCTTAAAAATAGCAGGTGAACTCATAAATGTACTCTGAATATTCAAACTATGTCAAAAGAAAACCAACGATAAACAAAACATTCTATCAACTTTTTCACTTGCCGCCTTTCTTTTCATCTAGAACTGGTGTAGCATTATCCAAACCGCTACTAAACGAGGCTGCTTCATGCTCAATAACCTCCTCTTGGAGTGCCTTTTTTGTAAGGGTGTACTGTTCCAAACCAAAAATTATAACTAAGAGTACTACCAACAAGACATTAGAAATGAGGGCCAACAAGACACCTCTTTCGAAGCTGGGTGCGTTTTTGACATTAAACAGTGTGAGATTGATAGGGATTGATAGGATTCCTCCTACACAATTCACAGTAGCAATTGACAAGGCTCGCAACTGCTCATCATACCGAGTAAGAATGTTTAGCCATCCAATCAATAATGGAGAGTATGTCGCAAACAGACCTTGAAAGATATATCCTACCCAGAGAGCGCCTGTCATTTTGGGTATTGCTGGATTAGGGACGTTCCAATCATAGAGGAGAGCAGTTCCAATAATCCACATAACATTGATTGTGAGAAGAACAAGGAAGCGTTGGCCTTGAAAGTAATCAACAATAAAACTAGTCAACAAGATCATGACAACTCCAAAAGCACTTGAGATTGTGGGCCAATTGGTCCTCTCATTTGCATTGTAACCCATTCTGTAAAGAGAAATGCCCCAGTAACTTCCGGGGAAACTTGACCAACACCAAAAAACCCAGGCTATAAGGAAACTCCAAAATTCCCATGATTTAAAAAGCCTTATGACAACTGAAAAGTCAACTTTGTCGATAATATCATTGCCTTCGGGCCTATCGATTGCTATCCGTTCCTTTGCGAGCTCAATATCCTCCTGTGAAAGCCAAAATTTGGGTTTTGCACTCTTGGGCAGATCAGGAAGCATAAAATATCCAAATGTGAAAACAGGAACTCCAAGAAGCCCATTGATGATAAACATCCATCGCCAACCTGCAAGCCCATGTGTGTTATGAAGGCTATTTTGGATTCCCGTTTGGATATAACTTGCAAACATCGTTCCAATAATTCCAGACCCAATGTAAATACCAGTTCGTTTGCCCAACTCTTCTTTCTTATACCAGGATCCCAAAATGTAATGAACACCAGGCCAAATACATCCTTCAAACGCACCTTGAAAGAACCGCAAGATACATACTGTGTGAAAATTCTTTACATTGTACTGTCCAATGACAAACGCACTCCATAGCAGCTCAAAAAGTGGAAGAACAATGTGCGGACTGAGTTTTGTGATCAAAAGGTTTGAAGGAATACCACCAACAGCGTACCCCACGCCAAAACAGACTGTGATAATTGGCAGGGCGTCACCTTTATTTCTCAGATTCAAGTCAGTCTCCATACCATTGACCCAGGCAACACTAATGTTCTGTTGGTCCAGGTATCGAAGGAAATAGGAAACGCAAACGTAGGACAAAATGACAACGTCAATCTTGAAAACAAACCATTTTTCCTTTTTCGATTGATTTGGCGGGTACCAAAAGAAGAACTTGCCCCGTGGAGACTTGATCTTTGCTTGTTTCTGGATGTGCCTGTTCTTAATTGCTTTGACAATTTGGGAGTTTGCAATTTTAGGCTTGGATCCTGCAGACTGCGACTCGAGAAAAGTCTCTGTTTTGTAGGAAACCTTTGCTTTTTGCTCCTCTGTTGAGGATTTTTCAGAACTTGTCATTGCAGATTGATAAGAAGAGAAGGCCAAAAATGGTTCTATCACAGAATTGCAAGATGAAGAGATTTTTTTTTTTTCAGTCATCGCAGTTTCTTTTTATACGATGGTCCCTGACATGATGTTGTGTGAGATCCTTCTCTTATCGCGTCAGATAGCTTTTTAAGTTTATCTCATCCTCATCAAGGCATTGGTGTACTGTCGAGATACGTTTGCAAGATGGATGAGTAGCCAATGTCCGATAACGCCAAGTTTTGCTTGGTTCTTTATATAGTTGTCTCAATTCCTTAGGAAATTGCGTTGCTGTGTCTCTAATTGAGTATCAAGTAACGTGGGGGATAACTGATGAATTTAGACTAGCCTCGAAGTTTAAGTTTTCAAACTCGACCGATGATATGGGTATCTCTCAGCAATTTTCTTGTACTTGAGGTTATCAAAAAGTTGTGGATGTGAGAAATTAATGGCCAAGAGAATTCAATAAGTGGTGCTGCTGTATGCGATAGATAGATAAATTAAAACCTCTGTTTTTTGATATGTTTTTCAATTAAATTCTTGTTCTTTTGTAAAAGCGGCAGATCATTACTAGACTTTAGAACAGATTCTCAAAGTTTATCAGTCTATCAAGACCGTTAGTAAATCTCCACCATTCGCTTTTCTGATTTCAAGCTAAACTTAAAGGTCGAGATACCACCTTTCTGTTCATAATTTTTTTCATTACTGTCATCTACACTTCACAACTTGAGATCAAACAGATTATTATGTAGAACGAATGCATGCGCAATCAGTGCTTCTTATGGCGTATTGAAATGTATAGAAGCCATCCTTATAATGTGTCAAAATAGTGAAAGATCCTCATCAGGAGGTGTTTCTAGGAATAGAGGCTAGCATGCTTCTAGAGCTAGATCTAGGCTAGTATCTGTTTACGCCCCGTGTCTGCAAAAAGTATTGCTTTGATGAAGTCAGATAAGCATTCTGTAAGAGAGCACACGATGGAGGTCTCAAACAATCGTGTAAGATGCTAGTTTCTGTGTGTTTTCTCGTCCTTTGAAAAGGTCTGCTCTCATGTGCCCATTGGAGCTTCATCATACCCCAGAAACTGCAGCCTGGGGTGGATGAAAAACTGCCTAGTAAGAAACCGTTGACAATGTTATTTCCCATTCGGGACTCTCAACGTCCCTGCATATGCGCTCGTCAAGTCGTCAGCGCAGTGCTGAATTGCACCATCGGGACTGGATTCCCATCCCCGGTCGCAAGCCAGTTCGCACAGGGCAAAATGGAGAAACGTGGGAGGACAAAAAGGACACGGGCTGCTCTGCTGGGCGCTTGTCTTCAGTGTTCTGGAAGTGGCCAGCTTTTGTTTCCAAAGACACTGTAGAACATCAATAGTGGCGAGCTGGCAGGAGTAAATAAGTCTGAGAGCTTTTCTCCCAATAGATGACCATGTTTTCCATGTCTCAAGCCGATCTCCCAGCTTTTAGTCGGATTTCATACGATTGCGACGGCTCGGACTCGGATGTCAGCAATACATAAAGGAGGTGTTCCTTTGCTCTCACTTTTCTCTTTGTTTAATCAGTATCAACTCAGTCACAATGTCTGCAGTGGCTTACAGAATACAAGCCGTTGACGCGTCTTCTTTTAGAGACGATTGGAAAGATAAAGAAACCGGCGAGGCCAATACAGGGGCGCATGGTGTGAAGACAGTCTCTAGGAAAGAGCAGACTTTGGCAAAGTATCCTCAATACCTCCCCCACTGGGATCCTACAGAAAAGTATCCACCTCTTGAAGAGTTTGAGCATGTGGATCCAGGTCTGAGAGCAAATCCCACTCTGCCCAACTTGTTTCCTTCCAGAGGTTCCAGTATCTCTCGTAAGCACCTCACTCCCAAGTTTGGAACTGAGGTCCGAGGAGTCCAGCTCTCAAAACTGTCTGATAAGGCCAAGGATGAGCTTGCTCTCTATGTGGCAGAAAGAGGTGTGGTCGTTTTTCGTGACCAAGACTTTAAAGACTTGCCAGTAGAAGAGGCAGTGGCCTACGGAGAGTACTTTGGCAAGGGTCATATCCATCCCACATCTGGATCGCCCAAGGATTTCCCAGAGGTTCATCTAGTGTATAGACAGCAAAATGACAATGTTTTTGAGTCTTACTTCAAAGATCATGTTTCTTCTGTTGCGTACCACACAGATGTTTCCTATGAAAAGCAACCCCCAGGAACAACTTTTCTGGCCATGCTAGAAGGACCAGATACAGGTGGGGATACAATTTTTGTGAATTCTGAAGAGGTTTACAACCGACTTTCACCGTTGTTCAGGGACAAACTCTTAGGGTTGAAAGCTGTGCACTCTGCATATGAACAAGCGGAAGCTTCAAGGCTTCGTGGAGGAGTTGTGAGAAGGGAGCCCGTTCGAACAGAGCACCCGATTATTAGAACACATCCAGTGACGAAGCGTAAATCAGTTTATGTGAACCCGCAATTTACTCGCAGCATTGTTGGTTTGAAGCAGGAAGAATCGGATGCAATTCTTGGATTTCTCTTTGATATCCAGAACAAGAGTCATGATTTACAAGTTCGGGCATCTTGGGAGCCTGGGACTGTTGTCGTTTGGGATAACAGGCGCTCATCACACAGTGCTCTATTAGACTGGGAAAGTGGGAGCAGAAGACATGCCTTTAGAATTACTCCCCAGGCTGAGCGCCCAAGGGAGAGCTGGGACTAAAGTTGGCCTGGCCTTAATATAGGGAGCCAAGAAGTTAGCAATGCAATCAAATATCTAGACTAAGTATTAAGAAGTTGAACAATATGATTTTTTTTTTTGTTGATACTGCTATTCGACTTCTAAGAAGGACGTATTGGAGAAACTTTTGTGATTATGGGCGTGTCTCCTCGCGGATCGGTTGTTCGTATCTTTAGTTGCGTGATATTTTCTTAGTACTCGATTGATCAACGAGGAGAAATAAATTATGTGGTGAAGTGAGAGCCCCTTTTGAACGCTTTCATTGCTTGAGGTTTTTTCATCAGAATGTGAGCGGGCGCTCCAATGCGCCAAAAGTAGCATACGCGTTTCCTTTTCAGGTTGGTTCTAGATACTATTCCATAACCAGACGTTTCTCAAGACCATTAAAAAAGAGGTGAGTGCAATTCAAAAGAGTGGAATATAGATGGTATAGATAAGACTCTCTGTTCCGGCTGTATTTTAATTATAATGCGAGTTTATAATACGGAAATTGCTTAGTCTGCTTGTTTACTCTTTTCACATCACAGAAGCGTCTGTAAGACCTCTTGGAATTACACAAAAAAATTCTTGGCTTCTTTTATGCCTAATTGAGGCATAGATTGTGCCGTGCTTTCTAATAAAAGCGTTTCTTATTTGAATGGGTCATCTCAGGGCTTGCACAGATGGAGAGTTGATAAATCTCGTGATTTTTATCTTTGCTTCCCGATGGAAATGTTTCTTTCTATCTATGCCCAGAGTATGCTCGCTTTCCTTTAAATTTAAGGAATCCAAGGTAACTTGTGACTCTCCTACCAACATCTGGAAACAAATTGGTACAAGTCCATACACAAAAAACTCAGAATTTGTCCGATAAAATTTTAAAAAAATATATACGCAACAATTTACAGGACTGGGGTCAAATGCCGCTCCGTTTCCCTCCTGTGTGGGAGCAGGGTGGCATTTTGTTTCTTCTGTTTGGGCTAGGCCCCATCAGGCGACTTTCCCAAAGAACAGATTTCTAATCGGGCAAGTGAAGAATACATGTGTGACATTATTATAACATCCCACGCCCTGTTTGTGGCGCTTATAGTAGCGGATCGGAATAGGAGCCATATGCTGATGTATCCATCCTACAAGTTACCACCCGCAAAACTTTGAGTGTTTTTGTCGACTCTCTAGCCTAGTTTTGTAGTTAGGGACTGAAATCTCCAATTTTTGATATTCAATGAACCCTATTAGAAACACTCTTAAGAGGAAACATAAAGCGTAAAACGCCAAAGTTAGAAACAAGTTATTTCAAGAGTTGTTGGTCATGGTCAAGATCCATGACAATTTAATCCCGTATAGCTCTGCAGCTGGACATTCTTAAAATTGATCAATCCTAACTTGCCTTACATCCCACTCACCCAGTCACTCTTGCAATGGGACATATCTAATCAATCAAATCAATAAGATAATCTTGACCCTTGGGTCCGAATTTTAATATTCATTTTTCGTTTCTCTTTTTCTTTTAGCTTTGCATGCGAACCGAAAAGTGAGCCTGAACTGGATTCACGAATATAAAGAGGCCTCTATTTTGAAAAGTAGACAAGATCCATCTCTGTTCCTTTTCCAATTTTCTAATTCAAATCCTTCCCACTTTAATCAAAAGTGTACAAGGTGTGTGTGTAATCGGAGATGATGGCGCAGATGAGACTCTTGTTCCTCCTCATGTTAGGAGCCCTCGTAACGAACGCTTTGGCAAAGACTCATGAGTACAATATGACTTTGGGCTGGACAATGGCCAATCCAGATGGGGTCAAGGAAAGACGAGTTTTATCATGCAATGACAAATGGCCATGGCCGACGATCGAGATCGACAAAGGTGACCGGCTAATTGTGCGCTTCACAAATGGGCTCCAAGACAGAAACACCTCGATGCACTTCCACGGATTGGCACAAAACAGAACTGGTCAAATGGACGGGGCTTCGATGGTGACCCAATGTCCAATCGCACCGAACCAGACCTATGTCTACAACTTCACGGTGCATCAAGCAGGAACCTATTGGTACCATTCGCACGAAGCCAGCCAGTATCCGGACGGGTTCAGAGCACCCTTGATTATACACGATCCAGAAAACGAGCCTTACAAAGATGAATATGATGAGGAGGTTGTTTTGACACTCTCGGACTGGTACCACGATGAGATGTTGGTTCTCCACGAGCAGTTCATGAGCGTGTACAACCCAACAGGAGCCGAGCCCATTCCGCAGAACCTACTGGTGAACGAGACAATGAACAATACGTGGAGAGTTGAACCTGGAAAGACCTATTTCGTGCATTTGCTCAACATGGGGGCGTTCGTGTCCCAGTACTTTTGGATTGTGGACCATAACATCACCATCATTGAGACCGATGGCACCTGGACCAAGAAGAACGAGACGTACCAGCTCTATATCACGGCGGGCCAGCGCTATGGCTTCCTGCTGACGACGAAGAACGACACGTCCCAGAACTATAACATCGTGACACACTACGACACGACGATGCTGGATCTGATGTACGACGATATGGTCTTGACACCCAGTAACTGGATGGTGTACAACGACTCTGCCGAAAAGCCAGATCCGCCATACATTGACATTGACGAGGAAGAGCCGTTCATCCCTTACGGCGACGACTTTTACCTCACAACGCTGGATGAAATTGAGCTGTACGACGACCCCGACGTGACGATTAACATGGCCGTGATCATGGACAATCTGATGGACGGCGTCAACTATGCCTTCTTCGACAATATCACGTATGTGGCGCCCAAGGTCCCGACGCTGACGACCATCATGACGTCCGGCGAGCTCGCGACCAACGAGCAGATCTACGGCTCCAACACGCACTCGTTCGTGCTCCAGCACAACGAGATCGTGGACATCATCCTCAACAACAACGATACGGGCACCCATCCGATGCACATGCATGGGCACCGATATCAGCTCATCGAGCGGTCCGTTGGAGTTCCAGAAACAGAGCTTCCTCTGAACTGGAATCCAGACAAGCACAACGAGTACCCCAGGTACCCCATGATGAGAGACACTGTGTTTGTGAGACCCCAGGGCTACATTGTGATCCGGATGAAGGCTGACAACCCGGGAGCATGGATATTCCACTGTCACGTAGAATGGCATTTGGAGCAAGGACTTTCATTTGTACTGGTCGAGGCACCTCTCGAGGTCCAAAAAGAGCAGTCGCTGAACGAACAGTACTTTGAGATCTGTGATGCTGTTGGTATCGGGAGCGCTGGCAATGCCGCGGGCAACACCGCAGACTATCTGGATCTGACTGGAGAAAACGTCCAGGGCAAGTCCATCCCCGGAGGCTTTACTGCCAGAGGTATTGTCGCGCTTGTCTTTTCCTGTATCAGTGGCATCTTGGGGGTTGTCGCAATCACGCTCTACGGTCTTGCCGATGTGGCTGACATTGAAAAGGATGTCCTTAACGATTTTGGCATCGAGTATAACGAAAACGTAGAAGGTGCTTTGGAAGCTAATGAGAGCACAAGTCTTCATTCGAGGAACAGTACCAGTTCAAACGAAGGGAGACGCTGATTTATGATTATTACTTGTTATTTCTTCCCCTCCCCGACACTTTTCCTTTATGTCTTTTTAATTTGTAGTTGTTGTGGATAATGTCTTTTTCTAAATAACACTTAAAAAGAAATGTTAATGTTAGTGAACAAAAAATTTATATTACTTTTTTATTCTTCATGAGACGCAAATGGCCACAGGGAAAAGGGGGCATCGTGCCTCCTATATACTCCTCAAGATTATTTGCTCTTCCTGGATCTGGCTCTACGAGCAAATATATTCCAAGTAAAAAGTAGAAAATGAGCAAAAAAAGTAAAAGAATTATGACAAGCCGTCTGGGCTCTATTCACACTGAACAAAATTAGGAATAAAAACAAAACAAATACACTAGCATGCTACAGAGAAGCTTTGCCCCTGCTTTCGTAAGGAAACAGCAAAACAACGAGTCCTGAAAGCAAAAACAAAGCTCCACTGACATATATCGGTGCAGCAGTTGTCAGGTCTCCAAATATGGCGATGATGGGCGCAAAAACGCCAAACACTCTGTTTGCAGAGCTCGCGAGCCCCACGCCTGTGCCACGGATCTTTGCCGGGAAGATCTCTGGAGTGTAGGCGTAGAGGACTCCATACATGATGTTGGAAGTGAAGCTGTAGGCGCAGTTCCACCCGAGCAGAGCATTTTGGCTTCTAGCGGTTGTGGTACAAAACAGAAACACACCGGTGAGAATCGTGGAAAGGGAAATTGCGCCTCGTCGCCCCGTGCGCAATTCCACCAGTACTCCTGCCAACAGAGCACCTGGAACTCCTAGAACAGAAATGATGAGCGAGTTGCGGTAGGCGATGTAGGTGCTCGTGGTGGTGCTGAAGCGCTGATTCAAATAGTAAGGCAAAAACGCATTGTATAGCGGGAACGCAAGACCCAATACTCCCCATACGAGAATTACCAGCGTGGACGAGTAAGCCATCTTGCGAGTGCCAAACACGGCTCGAATGTGTTGCAAGTCGAACTTTTTGAGCTTTCTCTTGACGATGGCCAGCTTGCTCGAGTCGACCACGGCGGTTGGGCCAGCATCAGCTCCTATTCCTTGCAAAGCAATGTCTCCCTCTCCAGCCTCATCCAAAGGAGCCACCACCGTCTCCAACGATTGCAGAGACTGGAGCGAAATTGCAACGTCGGTCCTGTTCCTCTCGGCGATTGCATTGACGACTTTCACTGCCAGGTCATCCCGTCCCTTGCTGATGTAAAATCTGGGGGACTCGTACAGTTTGAAAATGACAAATCGGGCGAAAAACATGAGAAAGGTGAGCCCGCCCATGGTGTAAGAAAAGTATCTCCATCCCATATTGTCTCCTTTTGCACAGGAGCCCGCCTCGGCGGCAGCCTCATCGCAGGAGAAGTTGCCAATGGTGGCCCAGGCCACGAGGTTTGCAACCACCTGTCCCAGAGCCCACCAGATGCACATCACGGTGAGCAGGTACTGGTGGCTCGCTGGAAGGGCCTCGAGAAAGATGGCCGAGTCCACTGGCAGATTCCCACCGACTCCAAAACTCCAGAGCGCGGCAAAGGCACAGATGGCTCCAAAGTTGGGGGCAGAGCCCGCAACCGTGCCCCAGAGGCCGGTGATGAGCAGAGTCAGGTTGAAGGCCCATTTCCTGCCGATGATGTCGCTGGAAAGCGACCAGAACACGGCGCCCGCGAGCAGCCCCAGGTTCTGGGCCAGTTGCAAGTAGGGGCCTCGCTCAGGCTGGAACTCGCGGACGACGGGCGTGAAGATAAGCGAAGTGACGATGGGCCACTGGTTATCGACGAACCAGCCAAAGCCGGCGACCACGAAGAGCTCCCACTGGTACCGGCCCATGCCGATCTGCTGGAACTTTTTGCTCAGAAACCGCGACTTGCGCAGATACACCAGGTCCAGCTCGTCCTCGTAGAGGTCCTCCTCCACGAGCGAAGCAGACTCGCCAAGAGCCGCTGACGAGGAGGACTGGTCGATGAGCACGTTTTCGGACTTGTCCTTGTCCTGGGAGCCCCTGAGCAGGTCCGTATTCGACTTTATCTGGGCCATTTTCCTAGTTCGGAATCAGTTTCAAGGAGAGGATACGGGAAGGAGAGGCCAATCATTGATTGATTATATATGGAGTGCTCTGGATTATCTTTGGGCGATGTGGGTTCCATTGGGGTTCCAAAGCATAAAAGCAACCATCTTTTAGGTTCATTGGCCAGTGGGAGCGAAGCCCGGAGGGAAAAGCGAGTATTAACCGCTAATGTTAGGCTCAACTTGGCAGCTATGGCGTTATCTGCCGCGGCGATTGTGCCACATCTTCCCAGCGGCGATTGTCTCAGGACCCAAACGTCACTGGGCCGCACGCTTAAGGCTTAAGGCTGAAGGCTTAAGGCTGAAGGCTGAAGGCTCAGGGCTCAAGGGCCTGGGAGAGCATGGCGGGCCGTTGGCAGACCCGTCAAGTACAAAAGAAAGTGCGTCAGCATTCTGAGTGAAACCTCCTACGCTGCTTTCAACTATACAAAAGAACAGGACCCCTGCTCTGGCATGACAGCAGTAAACGTTCACCACCGGTGCAAATGGCCCGTGTGCGCATCCGAGCCAGGATACGAGGGCCCCACGGTTGAAGCGAATCCAAAGTCACCAAACAGATCTGAAAGCACACTTCTGCCGGTCCCGTTGCTAATCAGAAACTCAATATCATGCCAGCTATAATCATCACTGGCAAAGCCACTAGCATATTCTGTCGTGCTCGTGCTGGCAACGCTTTTGCTTGCTTCCTCAAAATTCTCCTCCAGCCCTCGCCAAAATGAGGCATCCAGAACAAACTCTTGGGTGTTCCCCATGGGAATGTCATTTCCATTGCCATTATAATTATTGAGATAACCTTCAAGACTGTACTGGTTATGACAATATCTTTGCTTCTCAATGTTTGTGTCCCCGATCTGGAGCTTGTAGTTTGTAATCACTTGGTCAATCAGCTTGAGAAACAGCTCCTCAAACATCCGGAACATGGTCTTCTCGCTCTGTCTATCACGGAAAGTAAACGACAGCAACGTTGTTATAAACAGAAACTTCCAGCTGGGACTGTAAAGCTCGGATAGGCTATCTGTAGAGTGCTTGATGGTTCGAACATAGTTCAGCGGAGTGTGCCTGGCAGCCTCCACCATGTCTCCATATATTCCAGGATGAGACAACTTTTTAGCGTCAAACAAGTTGTTGAGGAAATCGTCTGGCGGGACTGTTCCTTTATATTCTTCTGAGTTTTTCCTTATAACACACGAAAGAATGCTCATCACAGATTCCTTTAGTGATCTCAGCGCAGATGGTACCAACATACAACCAGTCTCATATCCAAGGCTTCTTTCAAAGTTCTTGAGAATTGAGACAACCATGTAAAGCAGAATCAGCCCAACGCCAATAGATTTCTCGAGATAGTCATACGCAATCCTCATATCGTCTAGACTGTTGAGATATATCGTAAAGTACATCTCGTTTAACTGCGAATACAGCGCCATTCGCAGCATGAGAAACCGGGCTTTGCTGGCTTCTAGTTCGTCATTATCTTTTGTCGTGGGCGTCGTCAGTAGCTCCGATGTGCTGGGTATCTCAATGCACAAAAAATTGAGGATTCGCTGGGCTTGGAACTCGAGGTTTGATCTTCTCTGGCTCACCTTCAGATTCAGCCGCTCCAGTGTTACCTCTCTCAGGATGCTCACCATCTCGTGTGTCATTTTCATAAACCGTGTGCTTTTGCCCACATTAGGATCCATCCCTGGGAAGTATGGCGGCTTTGTGTCGCTATACCTCGTATCGAATATCGACGGTCGTGCAAAACACGTACAGTCAAACGTATCAAACAGCAATACAAGAACCCACAAATTGCGTCTTGCGAGTTTTTGCTCCTGGGGCATGTCAGGTTCTAGAAAATCCGGATCTCTGTGTAGATTTGTCTCGATTACGGCATCAAAGATACGACCGCTGAGAACAAATCTGTCCTCGTAGTTGAGTCCCTCGCCTCCTTCAGGCGACACCAACAGGTAGAACTTCAAACATACCAGATATTGTAAACTTTGGTAGTTGCTATTAGAAAGAGGAATACATGAGAAAACCATCTCGGAAATCTGTACAATGTTTTTCCCCACATCGACTCTGTTATCAACCAGCAATTGCAAGTGCTTGTGCTTGGGTTTCAAGCGCACAGCATCCATGTTTTTTTTGGAATACGGTAGAGAGATTGAGCCCATTCGGATTATTAGCAGGAAAGTCGCGAGAGTCGTGTAATCCTCGAGACTTGATACCGAGAACTTGTACTTGTCTATCGAAGACTGGTCAACGATTCCTGCAAAATCGTTTGAAAACTGATCTTTATCCAGAATCGGCCATACTTTGCCTAGAAAACTCCAGAAATGCTCTACCAGTAAATCACACTCCATACGAGAAGGGATGTTCTTTTCTGCAATCGCAACGATAAACTCGCGGCCATTGTTCGTACTGATATTGCCACAACCCTCTGAAGCCCCCAGAAAGAATGGAGTTCTACTCTCAGCAATGTTGAAGGAGAGATCAAAACCCTTGCGCTTTTCGGCCGCTTTCCTTGCGCTGAACACCAGGGAGTTGACCTTTTTGAATGCTGGGTCGTCCAGCATGAAGGAAAAATGGTTCCCTACGCCAAACTTCGACGCCTGGTTCTCGTCAATCTCCATCGAAGTTATATGCTTTGCGAGGTCGAGTACAGGGTCCTCTTCCATCGCCATTTGTAGTTTAGCCTCTTTCCTCTGCTCCAACGCCCTTTGTAGCTTTTCGATCTGATGTCTCATCTCCGAGTTTTCCACCCGCAGGGTCTCCTCCATGGACTCAACTTTATTGTCTTTGTAGACACAGAGATGTCGCACTCCGATTTTAATACAGGAACTACAGGCTGGCTTTTGTTTATCGCACTGTAACCTCGGGTTAGCCTTTTTGCTATTGAGAAATGAAAAGTCAGAGCCATACTTTTACTCTTCGCTTGCGGCAGATTTCGCACGCCACAGCTTTCCGATGGCTTCCTCTAACGTAGACCATTCCCGTTCGCCGTGGTTGAGGGATCAATGGCAAGTGATATATCAAAGTGGCAGTGGTTGTGATCGTGGCACCCCCCACCGGTATCTCCGACACAAAGGAGGAGGCTTGCGGATGGCGCTGTTCGGATTCCCACTGCGGTTCCGGTTCCGGTTCCGGTTCCGGTTCCATTCTCGCAGCAGCCGACGCCCTTTCCATATACGGATAAACCCGTGCACCCAACACACATCACGTTGTGTTCCCAGAGATACGCACAATATACGTCCCACGCGTACATTATGGCACGACCTCTCTGGCAGCATTTCGAACCTTTTCAAAGCCGTTTCTCTCTTCCGTTCGATTCTGCTTATCCTCCTCTCCATTCTCCTGTCCATTCGCATTCCTCCCCCTTGTTACCTCTTGTTCCAATGCCTGTTGATCCCGTCTACATCGTTGCCGCCGCCAGAACCCCCATTGGCTCGTTCCAGGGCGGCCTAAGCTCTCTGACATACTCGGACTTAGGTGCACACGCCGTTAAAGGTAAGTCCTCCAGATCGGATCATACCCAACAAAACGCTACATCTGTTGTGCAACAGACGGGGACCAGAACCAGCCATCCATGAGTCATCTGTACTAACCCTGTTCTCTTTTTAGCCGCTCTGGCCAAGGTACCTGAGATCAAGCCCGGTGACGTTGAGGAAATCTTCTTTGGGAACGTTCTCTCGGCCAACGTTGGTCAGGCCCCTGCTCGCCAGGTTGCAATCAAATCAGGCCTTGGTGAAGACACTGTTGCCACCACAGTCAACAAGGTGTGTGCCTCGGGGCTCAAGTCCATTATCCTCGGAGCGCAAACGATTCTGACGGGAACTGCTGACATTGTTGTTGCCGGTGGTGCGGAGTCAATGACCAACACGCCGTACTACATGCCCTCTGCTAGAGCTGGTGCCCGATTTGGAGAGACCAAGTTGATCGACGGGATTCAGAAAGACGGTCTTTTCGACGCCTACGACGGTCAAGCGATGGGTGTCGCTGCCGAGGTTTGTGCGGAAGAGCACTCGGTGAGCCGTGAGGAGCAGGACGAGTTTGCAATTGGGTCCTACCAAAAGGCGCAAAAAGCACACGCGGAGGGCAAATTTGCCAAAGAGATTAGCCCCATTGAGATCCCTGGATTCAGGGGCAAACCAGGCAAAACCATCTCGGTCGACGAGGAGTCAAACAACCTCGATGTTGCACGTTTGAAGAAGGCCAGAACCGTTTTCAAACAAGGCGGCACCGTCACAGCACCCAACGCCTCTCCTATCAACGACGGAGGCGCTGCCGTTGTCCTTGTCTCCGAGGCCAAGTTGAAAGAGCTCAATCTCAAGCCCATCGCCAAGATTTTGGGTTGGGGAGACGCTGCTCATGCACCTGTCAGATTCACAACTGCTCCATCACTTGCTGTTCCAAAGGCTTTGAAACACGCAGGTGTGGACATCTCCGCAGTTGATTTCTTTGAGTTGAACGAGGCCTTTTCGGTCGTGGGTCTTGCTAATATCAAGTTGCTCGGAATCCCCGACGCAAAGGTGAATGTCTACGGAGGTGCTGTTGCAATTGGACACCCCTTGGGCTGTTCTGGTGCCAGAATTGTCGTCACACTGACCTCTGTCCTGAGCCAGGAGAAGGGCAAGATTGGTGTCGCTGGTATTTGTAACGGAGGCGGTGGTGCCTCTGCCATTGTTATTGAAAACCTCGTCTAGGTCCCCTGTGCTAGGGCTAGTATATATGATTTGAAAAGTATATACAATTATTAATGAAAACAAAGTGAAGTGCCTACCCAATATTAATAAAAAGAACTTCATGAATGCGTCTCATTTTGGGGGAGGGGGGTTTCTGTGTGCTTGTTTTGATATACTTTTCAAGACCGTTTCGGCAAAAGTATGGCCCGAAACAGCGCTATACGAATACACAAAAAACCTCCCAAACTTAAAAAATTAAAACTAAAAAAGCAAAGAAATCATGATGAAATGAATAAACGGAAATCCTCCTCATAAAAGTACCACATAAAAATAATAGAATCAAGTAAGAGATTTTCCAGGAAAGGGTATTAGTAAAAAGTTTTTTTAAACAGAACGTGAAAAATAAAGCAAAACTGGATTAACACCAAATGAAATTGTCCAGGTTCATAAATTCACATCTTTAACCAATCCCATTGGGATAGGTCTAGCGATTTCCCATCTTTTTGATCCTCTTTACCAGCAGTTGGGGAATCAGAGATCGTAGTTTTAGAAGCATCACTTTCCTCACCAGCCCTTACACTCCCAGGAGTCGTTTCACCACTTTCTGGCGTTTTGGAACAAGACAGAGTGGTTGTGGGTGCTCTAGACTTTGTCAACTCGTTAACCCCTGCGGTCTCCGCATGCTCCAATTTAGAACACTTTGATTTTGTGGTTACAGGTTTCTCTTCTTCATTTTTACCACCCGCATCGCGGTCAAGTGCAAGCCCACAAAAGGACTTTGCGTGTGTGAAATGTTGAGCCTCATATATCTGTTGAGGCCTGTTATTAGCATAACTAACCGACGAGTCGTGAAACTGTTGTAGATGATAACCGTTGCTTGCGTTCATCTCCTTCTCTGCAGAAGCAATCTGCAAACTTGGGGGAAAACCTGGGTTGGGGAAAGGAGGTCTAGGATGGATAAGAGCAGGTGACTGCTGTTGCTGTTGGAGATGATGCCAGGACACCTCTGCAAAGGATTGTGTGGCGACCCTGGCCATCCCAGTACTACCTGGTTGTGGCATTGGTGCAATTGTGGGTTTGGGCAGAATTGGAACGTTTTTACCATGAGTATATCTGTTTTGAGGTCGAGTTTCTATTTCCTTCTTGCTTGGCAAACTAGTCTTCTCAACGTCTTTTGTCTTTGAATCCTCTTGTGTGTTTTTTTCGTCCTTTGAACTCTTTGTCTTTGCTAATGAAAGAGTCAACAATGAAGTTTTGGAGGGTTCTGGTTGAGGTACAAGTTGACTACTGGATCGGTTCCTACTTGTGATCCCATTACTTGGACCAACTTTAGAACTTGAACTGGGTTTTGAGCTAGCTGTTGTTGTAGATGTGCTGCTATCACTATTGCTTCCAACAGAAGAGGAAAAAACAGACCCCGAATTATGGACTTTTTTGCTATTTCGTTTCCTTATAACGTCAGTTTTCAAAGATAGCGGTCGTTTTGTGCCATGCAGTTTGAGAAACAGTCCACAGGCATTGCAGAGAGTATGGCCCTGGGCATCTCGCCGCCAGAGCGGCGTTGTCCGCGTATGGCAGTTTGTACACTCATTAGTGCTACAGGGTTGTTGAGTACTACTTGTTATTGTTGTTCCCGAGTGTATGCTTTCGTTCTCCCTAACATTGCCGAAATCTATCGGAGTCATCTTCAGTTGAAAGTCTGGGTATATGCCCCGTTTGATTTGGGTTTCTCTGATCAAAGAGCTCGAGAGACTGGCAGGAGACGAAAACTTGCCGTTGAAGGACTCATTTCTAACAGGTTTTTTAATTCGAATGGTTTGAAAATCATCCTTAACCTCACTCAAATCTCGAAACGATTTGCTTCTTGAGGACGAGAGTGCTCTACGTCTGTTTGGTGTTGTTGAGGTTGAGTTTGAAAGACCATCATCGTCTACGAGCAGGTTCTCCTCAACCGCGGAACCCGTTTCACTTGTGCAGTTGTTAGCAGATGAATCTGGATTTGGTTGGGAACTGGAGGATGCTTGCTTTTCGGATGTGTGGATAAAGTCGTCAATAAAGTCATCCTGGCCAGCAGCAATATCGAAAAACTCGGAAAAGCTAATGTTTTCAGGAGAGTCGGAAGGGATCACATTCGCGGGAGGTTCGTATCGGGTATTTACATTTTGGGATTGTTTGGAGTCAGTATTAAAGATTGTTGGTTCGGGTTGGTTTTGGCCAAGTATTGGAGATTCTCTCTCGCTTTCCGGAGAAGGCATTGTTGTTGCCTTTGAGGTTCCAGGTTTCGTGGAACCGTTATAGATGGAAAAGTCTACCGCTGTGGTGGGTAATGGGGAGAAAAGGCCGTCTAAAAGGGAAGGATCATAACCGGTGATGGGGTCAACTCCGATGGAGTCCCAGTTAAAGTCCATAGGCACAAACTCGTTGAAGGAGTCTGCGGTCTGCCAGTCCTCGTGCACAATCATTCTGGCGTCTCTGGCATTTTGGAGCTGGACAGGAGCGGAAGGCAGCGAGGTGTCAACAGGTACAGGGGCTTCCAGAGCCATGCTTTCATCCGGTGAACCTGGAATAGACATTGGCGTGACAAACGTCATCGGGCTGCTATCAAACAGATTTTTGTGCGAAGAAGACGAGGGCATGGGCGAGTTTTGTTGCGAGGACAGTATAGCTCGAGGATTCATGTCTGGGTCAGCAAGAGCCTGGTTGGTTGACTTTTGCACACTTGAACGTGAAAACGGGGACGGGATGGGCTTGTGGCCAAACGCAGAGCGAGTCAAGGTGTGGTTTCCAAGATTAGGACTGGTATTGGTATCCGGAATTTCGGGGTTGTGTTTTTGTTGCTGAAGCTGCTCTGAATTCCCGTGCTCATGGTCATCACCAGGGATCAGCCTACCGCTCATAAATGGATGTGTTTGTCAGTGGATGGTGGTTAAGTTGGGAGGCACGCGCCAGGACAGTGTTGTTTCGCTGTTCTGTTTTGTTTCTGGATATGCTCTGCTGTTAATAGCGGCTGGGTCGTTGTACGAGATGGGACTGGGCGGGAGAGGAGCCGGTGTGCTCTCGGGGCTGGGGGATGAGCCGTTTCAGCGAGGATGTGATGCTGAGAAGAAGAAGAGCCGATGGAGGAGGGCCAGGGAAAAAAACAAAAATTGGCTGGTGGGAGTTGACCCGCCCATCGAATCCGCGCGGGCTGGCCAGCCCCAATCAGATCAGCCAGGTCCGCTGAGCAGAGCTCCCACGGCGAGCAAACGGCGAACAGCAGGGCCATGGGCCATTGGCTGTTGTTCCGTGAGTCATCGCAGGCTCGCAGTGCTCGCAGTACTCGCAGTGCTTGCGATGCTGGTGGTGACTCACACTGTGGGTGGGGTGGAAACGAAAAAAGCATATAGGATATGTAGTATAGATTCGGTCTACTCTAAACTCTACAATTCAACGTCTTTGGGGCCCGAGAGCTCGACCTCGTGGTCCTCTTTCAGCAACTCGAGCTCGGGAAGCAGGGTCTCCAAGGTTCTGAAGGCCGCTTCGTGGTAGGCGAGCTGGGCAGCGACCAACTCCAGCAACGACTTCAACGGCTCTGCATTGTCCAGAGCATTGCGCATCACCGAAACGGCCTCGTCCGTGGCATTGGCAAACTCGTCCTCCGCGGCCTCGACCTGGGCCCGGATGTGGGCCTGCTTGTCTGGGTTTGTGGTGCTGAGCTCTTTTGCACGTAGAGCATCGTAGGAAAGCCGTGCATTCTCGACTCTGCGACGGGCGTCCATCGCGTGGCCCAGCCGGACTCGAAGCGACACAGACACTGGCTTGTTGAAACGTGTTTGGATCAACCTGTCCTGGGCAAGTCTGGCATCGCCGATCTTCTCCTCTGCAATTGCGTATTTTTCAAGAGCAGACACAAGTGGGTCGCTCGCGTGGTTGGCCTGTAAAAGCTGGGCTCCAGACACGGATGCTCTGGAAAGAGCATGGTTCAGGGTTTTGGGACTTTGTTTCTCCACGTCTCTGGGCTGGGTGAAGATGGATCTGGCGTCCTCCGCAGATTTTGCCTTTGACAATTCCTGAACACGCTCGCCAATGGTCTTGGACAGGTCGCTAAAGGACTCTCGCAGGTTTGCAGGGTAGTCGTAGCTCTCGTTCTCGAACTGGGAGGTTACCGCAAGCAGTTTCTGGTGCACGCTGCGCAGAGCATCGATCTGGGTCTCCAGCTCGATATATTCCTGGGGCAATTGGCTCTATAGAGATAAACAAATGTTAGACCCTCTGCGGAAATGGAGGATGACCACACTTCACATACCACATCCGTGGCGTTCCCCAGCTTTTCCTGAATCATGCGCTGGGTGCGCTGTGCAAACGGGGTGAAGGAAGAGCTGACGTCTTCGCCGAGCCCCTGGACCGCCTTGGTGAGCTTTGAGAAGTTGAAAGCCATCTGGAACTGATTTCTGGTCTTCTTCTGGTCTTGTCTGCTGTTCTCTGCGATGATGGATGGGATATCTGAGGAGGGGTGTGTGGGTGTTAGGTGTTTGTTCCCGGGCGTTTTATTCCATATCTTCCGGACTTTGGTGCACGCTCACGCACGCAGCTCACGCCACCGGACCCGATTGCCCGATTAGGAAATCATATGACGGGCTGGCTATCCACGCACGCAAATGTTCCGGGTAACCCCCTCTCTGGTTTTGGTTGGGTCCCCGGAGAATCAAAGTTTCAACGCTTTTCTGTCTCGAAACAGATAAATACTCCCTTGGCTTTGGCTATATATATAAAGAAGAAAGAGAAAAGATGAGCAGCAACGCCACAGCAGTGTTTTCACCAGATAACCTCATGTCTGCTCTCAAGGCTCTTTCGACATCTCCCACGGACAACATTCCTCTTCTTGCGGCTGCAGCCGTGTCTGCTGTCGCTGTGATCGCTGCTGTTGGCAGTTTCTACTCGGTTTTGGGCAACAAGGAAAGAAAAGTGCTCAAACCGACCGAGTTTCAGGAATTCCCCTTGGTCAAGAAGACCCAGCTCACGCACAACACGGCGGTGTACCGGTTCGGGCTACCGAACCCAACAGACGTGTTGGGACTGCCTATTGGGCAGCATGTTTCGATAGGAGCCAAGATCGACGGCAAGGAGATTTTGCGGTCGTATACGCCTACTTCTAGTGATGAGGATAAGGGATATTTTGATCTGTTGATCAAGGTTTATCCCAAGGGGAACATTTCGAGACATGTTGATAATCTCAAGATTGGCGATTCGATCCGTGTGCGTGGACCCAAGGGATTTTTCACCTACACCCCCAACATGGTCAAGGCATTTGGTATGGTTGCTGGAGGCACGGGCATAACGCCAATGTACCAGATCATTTCCGCGATTGCAAGGAACCCGGAGGACAAGACCCAAGTGAATTTGATTTTTGCTAATGTGAACGAGGAGGACATTTTGTTGAAACCCGAGCTGGATCTTTTGGCAGCTACCAGGCCCAACATTAACGTTTACTACGTGCTCAACAATCCTCCCGAAAACTGGGAAGGTGGTGTTGGATTTGTCACACCTGAGATTTTGGCAGAAAAGTTGCCCAAGGCTTCACAAGATGTGAAACTTTTGCTCTGTGGACCTCCTCCAATGGTCAGCGCTATTAAGAAAGCTGCGGTGAATCTTGGGTTTGAAAAGGCCAAGCCCATTTCCAAGTTGCCCGATCAGGTGTTTGCGTTCTAACTTGTTTTTTTCTTGTTTGTTTGTTTGTTGTTTTGTGCTTGAGTTTTGGCTATATATCATGAATCCTGTATACGCAAAGCCCTAGTATCTAATTATACAGAATGTCGAATGGAATGAAAACCAACTGTACAAGTTGTAGATTATGACTTTTACTTGTAACTTTTTTAAATCCCGGCCAATTGTTAATAAAAAGGAAAAAGGAAAAGGAAAAGGAAAAGGAAATAGAAACCAAACTAATAACGGCCAAAGTCCTATCAATGGAATAAAAATCTATACTTGGGGGCGCTAAGCCTTCCCATTGGCATTGCCATTGGCATTGCCATTCAAAAAGCCATTTGCTTCATATTCCTCTCCCAGCTGCTCTTCAGATTCGGTCAACAGATGTTCGTGCAAGACCTGTAGGGCTCTGACAGAGTCACTCTGGCTGATGACACAAGAGATGTTGATCTCGTTCGCGCCCTGGCTGATCATCTCAATGTTGATTTTGTGATCAGCCAGGGTTGCAAACATCTTGCCCGCAATGCCTATCAAGCTCTTCATCTGCTTCCCGATCAGAGACACGATCGCGAGGTTTTTGGTCACATCGACAGAACCCATCTTGGACAGCTCCTCGACCGCGCTGCGAAAGTGCGGATGGTCGGAGGAGTCTGAGGCGTGGATGGCCATGGACACATGGACCTCGGAGGTCGAGATCAGGTCGACCACTAACTTCCACTTGTTGAGGGTCGAAAAGATGCCTGCGAGAAAGCCGTGCGATAGGTTTCGCTTGTTGGAGTGCACGTTGATAACCACAATGTTGCGTTTCGTGGTGACTGCGGTCGGGATCCGCCGCCGGTACGCGTCCCGGTCCGGCCCCCGGTCCGAGCCCGCCAGCCCCAGGGCCAGGTGCGCCGGGTACACGACGGTGCCCGGGCCGCGCGGGTTCTGGACGTTCTTGATGCGGATCGGGACCCGGGCCGCGATGGCCTGCTCCATTGTCAGCGGGTGGATCACCTCGGACCCGTAGTACGTGAGCTCTGCGGCCTCGTCCGGCGTGACCGCCGCCAGCAGCCGCGCCTGCGGGACCTTGCGCGGGTCCGCCGTGAAGATGCCATCCACCTCCTTCCAGATCTGCAGCTCCCGCGCCCCGGTGGCCACCGCCGCCAGCCCCGCGCACAGGTCCGTGTACCCGCGCCCGACACTCTGCACCAGCCCGCCCGGCACGCCGCCAAAGAAGCCCGTGAGCACGGGAACCGCGCGCCCGCCACGGCTGGCCTTCTTCACCGCGGCCCCTATCGCAGCCGCCAGATCCGCGTACATCCCAGGCGAACTAGTCATTGGGCTCGTCGTCGGCGAACCGGATGGCGACGGCGACTGCGGCGGCACCACTGCAGACAGGTCCACGTACTCGGCGGGCACGCCGTGGTCGCGCAGCAGCGCGCACAGGTAGCGGGCAGCGAGTTTCTCGCCCGCACTTACGACCGAGTCCAGCGTGCGGGTGCTCACCTCGCCAATCACCTGCGCGGCCCCCAGCAGCCGGGTCACGTGGCCGCACTCGGCGTCGATCGCGCGTTCGAGTTCGGCCAGCAGCACCGGGCTCCGGATCCGGTGCCGGGCCGTCTCGAGATGGTCCGTCCGGATCAACTCAACCACTTTTTCAAACTCCTGTTGGCTTTTGCCATGGCCCTGAGCCTTACCCTGGGCCTGGCCATTCACCAGAAACTTGCTTTTGGCTGTACTCTTGGGCTGTTGTGCCAGCTCCGCCGCCTCCATCAACCGCGACGTGGTCCCCTCGATCTTGAGCCCCGTGGAACGTGCAGAACACACCACCGCGACCCGGAACTGCTGGACGTAAACTTTGACGATCTCATCGGCAATCTTCTCGGGGAACTTGCCAATGCTGGTGCCCCCAAACTTTTGTATGATCCAGCTCTTGTCCTCCTCCGTGTTGCAGCCGTTTGTGGCCAGCTCCTGTAGAGGCATAAACGTCGGTTGAACCGTCATATCGTTTTGTGTGTAGACTTGCTCAAAAAAATGAAGAAGAAAGAGTGATGGGAAAGGAGACAAAAACTGAAAAGTGTGAGAAAGGACTTAAAAAGGGGTAGGTTGAGTCTCACCCTGAGCCTGAGCCTGAGCCTGAGCGAATTATTGTTTATAGGAAACAGGCTAGTCCAGAATAAATTTGCAAAACGTGCCGGTCCCGGAAATCTGGCTCTCAGCGATATGGATTGGTTCTGGTTTCTGGGGTCTGGTATGAATCTTGATTGGTTTCGTACCCCAGACCAGACCACAAACGTTGGAAAAAATAAAACAGTAAAAATACGCCGCTGGCTGGAAAGATCGGAGATGACTCGCAGTCGAACTACAAGTCCACGTCGGAAAAGACAAAAAGACAAAAAATGATCGGATTCAACAACAAGCCCGGGCCCCAAACCAAGGCGGTGTCTGCAGAGAGAGAAGAAGTCCTCGTTTTATTCTCTCCGGCGGTGAGTCATAAGAGAAGTCTTCACGTGGGCGGTCTACTGGTCTACACAAACATCTCTACTATCGACACTTGGAAGCTGGCATTGGCTCTATACAGCTATACACATTTCCTCCCGCTTCGCTTACTCGTAGATCCATCCAAACAAAGATGGCTTGTACTCAGCAATCTCCTCCTTCTTGAACCAGAGCCCAATCTCCTTGTTGGCGCTCTCGACAGAGTCCGAGCCGTGCGCAACGTTTCGGCCCACGTCAATCGCAAAGTCTCCACGGATGGTGCCGGGGGCAGACTGCAGAGGGTTGGTGGCTCCGAGAATGGCACGGCCTTGCTTGACAACGTCCTTTCCCTCCCAGACAGTCGCCAAAACGGGGCCTGAGGTCATGTACTTGAGCAAAGATGGGAAAAATGGCTTGCTCTGCAAGTCAGAGTAGTGCTCACGGAGAAGCGACTCGGATGGATGGGTAAGCTTGATGGCCACCAACTTGAACCCACGCTGCTCGAAGCGTCCGAGGATGGGAGAAATAAGTCCTCTTTGGACTCCGTCAGGCTACAACAACAAAAACAACCCACGCCATTGGGTTAGCTACATCGTACAGGGTCAATCGCCCTCATTCTCCCTCTATCTGCCAATGCTTACCTTGATAGCAATAAAAGTTCTCTCGTCGGCCATGGTTCAAAAGTTTTTCTGCTTTGCTAGTTGGTGAAACTAAATATGGAGGTGTGGTTTGCAACGGAAAATATAAAAAATTTCACTCTACGCCATTCCGTAAAATGAAAACACAAAAAAACGGGTTTCTGCGGGAAAGTCACCTGATATATCGCGGGAGGGTAACATGCTCCCTCCATCTCTCCAATATCGTAAACATTAATTAAATTATACTCTCAAATAAATCACATTGCAACTCGTTAAAAATAGGAACCAGGAAGCAGCATCATTGTTCTTATCCTGGGATCTTGGAAACTTCGACTGTGGCAGCTGTAGTAGGTACTAGATCCCAAACACTCTTTTGGCCTCTCCTTCTTTTGCTTTTGCTTTTGCCTTTGCCTTTTCTTTCCCCATTTTTTGAAAACACAGCTTTTATGCCTTGTCTCTGGTTCGGTGTTGTTGTTCTGGTGACTATCTGAACATGAACACATTGTCCTTGCGGCAAATTGGTCCTCTTGAGTGCCTCCAGTAAGAATCAGATTCCCATCTTGATCCCAATATCCCATGTCTGTTTCAGAGTTGAAGCTAGCCATGTATTCAGGAAGACTATTGTCGTATTCATTGGATTCTGTCTGTTGCTGCTGTTGTCCCTGCTCTTGCTCTTGCTCCTGCTCATGCTCTGGATTTGCCAAGCTTTGCTTCGATTTTGAGTTCGAACCCTGGCCACCAATGCTTAGCCCTGTGTCTTCACCTCTACTCGAAGTATCCATAACCAGTTTCGTATGGTCAAACAGAACCATATCTGATAAAGAGCGCACGAAATCTCATTATATATTCTTTTTTCTTCAAACTCCGATATGCAGGTGTGAATATATTATCAGATCGCAGATAGCGGACATGTCGGGTCACGTAAGATCTTGCTCCTTCTCCAAGACAAGTAATTAAACCCTTCAAGATTAATGACAACCCATTAAGAGTCCTGAGCTATCACGGAAGAGCATGTTAGAATATAGGACTATAATATAAAAGACGATACTCCTTCAAGATTTGGATTGCACCTTGTACAGTCCCAACATTGTTTATTACAATCTTCTTGATTTTATTGGACAAAAATGGCATTCCGTAGTGTAATGAAAAAGGGCAAAAGCAACGAGAACAAATGGTGTTCAATTGAAACACAACTAACAAGAACCAGAGTCGAAACATAGTGAGAGCATCACTATTGAACTTGTGGTCCAACCATTGTCTTTTCATAACTCCATCATTTTTGATTCAGTGAGAATTCCAAATAAAACAAAAAAATAATCGCTGCTCTGTTTAGAATGATTATAAGCTCCAAACTATCTCTCGGAATATGGAATCAGAAAGCAACCGAAATCTCAGTAGACTGAGAATTGATAAATGATGAGACTCTCCAACAACACATGCATACTTAAACAGCAGGATTGGGGGAACTCAAGCATTAAACTTTAGAAATACAAATCGTGAAAAGAAGAGATGATGGGTTTAATCATACCAAGTTCCTAAAGTTGGGGCTTTCATCAAGCCACAACGAAAAAAAAGTTCTACTATGTTTTCAACAAAATCCAATGGTAGTTTCCATGATAGTTGAAACTCAAAAACTCCAGCATATTTAGATTTTGATTAAACTTGCTAATGTACAGAACAAAATCTCAATTATTGTCCTTGAGGAACAGTATTGAATGATCTCAATAAGTTTATATTCATGCTTTAGGAAACTATTGAAGGATAAGATAATTGAAGCCCGAGGGCTTTGTCCAAACCGAGTGCTTGTCTATTGGCAAAGAACCTTTTTTTTGTGGGTAATTGGAAGAAATCCAACGTTCAACTATTTCTTAAGCTTGTGATTGATTCAACAGCAAAATTCTATTCAAAAATCTATGGTTATAAGGGATAAGCGCTAAACCAGAGCATACTGTGAAAGAGAGCATATTTTTTCTTCTTTCCAATCACTTGTTCTTCATTATTTCTGAGTGCTTATTCCTCTTGATTACGGAAATGTATTAGATTTCGTAAGCTCGTTTCTTTTCTGAACTACTTCTTTCGTCACTAACCCGGGAATAACCGACAAGTTTAAGAAAGGATGTAACAGTAACATATAATATCTGGGTAAATTCCAGCTTTTTGTTTATTTAAGGTTCGAAAATTCAAAAAAGGAAAAGAACTAAGGGATTTAAAGATATTACCAATAAGAAAAAAACTGATCAGAAATAGTACTTGGAAGATAAACAAAATTCTTTTTTATCACAATTGTTGTCAGGAACAACAACCGCCAATAAATGATGAAGAATAAATAGGTTGTTCTATGATAACATTTATAATGACATGCTTTGCAAACAGTTACCTGATCAGTGGTTTATGGTTTAGCACTTATCCCCCATCACCACTCCGGATTTTCAAACATAATTCTGTTGTTGATTGATCCAATTTTTCTTGTTACTCATTTAGTGTTGCCTAGCTTGAAAAGTGTGGTGGGGTTGGTTTTTCCAACCGCAACGTATTTCATATTTATTGATTAATTCGTGGACGTATACAAGAGTAAGTTGAGCTTTCGTACAAGAGTACATTGGTACCTTTAGGCGCCTTGGGGTCTGTGTGCTTCTGTAAGAACCAGCACTTTGGCAGTTTATCGATTTTAACAAGACTAAGAGGAATAGATAATGGGAGTTGAAGCCTTTGGACCCATTTCTAAACTACTTCTCGCTTCTCAAAGGAATTGCCGTCAATTGGACCCTGAACAAAAACTCATGGCGTCTAAACCTTGGCCGGAATATCGAAACAGGCTTTGTTGAGGCACCAGATGATTTGGTGGAGGTCTTCCCATGGAAAAAAACACGAGACTGGCAAGATGCTTCAAAAGTACCATAGCTCGGGTGACTAACGATGGAGTCAACAATGCTGGTTTGCTGGTACAGCTTTTCTTCTGCCCGAATTATCTACTTTTATATTTACTGACTTACCAGATCTTCCACCGAATATATTGCAACGATTTCATTGCATTGCTCTATCCTCCCATAATTGCCAAAAAATTGTATATTTTCATTTGTTATAATCGTGAATCTTGGAGTTGTGTTCTGTGTGATAAAGCGTTTTAACAATAGTGCGGTTTTAGGAATAGTAACATGTAGAAGTTGGCCAATCACAAGCAAGTTTTGCAATTTTGATAAAGAAAAAAAAAATGCAATGATCGATTTATCGTATATTTGTAAATATGTATGTGTAATGTAAACACTGAGCTAGTATATGATACACTGAAATGAAATCACAGGAGACAAATAGAATGATGGTACAACAAACGAGAGAGGAGTAAAGCTTTGATTTGTACTGCAACTACAGCCTCAAACCCGTTCAAGTTTTGAAATAAATCAACAGAAGAAGAGAACAAAAACATAAAAGGTGAAGATAACAAGTACACAGGAATAAGCCATTAAACATATGTAGGAGATGCTGGGAAGTGAAAGAGAAATACAATTATGAGCATCTTCATGGGCATGCGAAAAGAAAATGCGAGATATTACCAAACTCTTGAGATAAAAAAAAAAACAAATAAGTTGTGTTCGAGATATCAAAACCGAAAAAAAAGTGCAAAAGTGCAAATGAATAAATGGCATGAAAACCAAAATAATCTCAATCCCATTTCAAGCGCTGCTCCATTGATAATTGATCAACATCAATCATCAGGTGGTTTTCGCTGTCGAATCCTCATCTTTCTCACGATTAGACCCATTGCTTTCCTCAGAATAATGGGCATTACTATTCTCAGTTTCAAGTTTTTTCCCCGAAGACAGGTTGGAAAAAGTGCCGTTAGTTGTAACGCCAATGCTTGGGAACTGAGTTAAATAACTGCTTGTGTTATTAAAACTTGGAGCGCTGGTATATCCCAGACCGTCGAATTGATCATAGGAACCTATTATTGCGGAACTGGATGCAGACGAAGATAGTGTAGCAGAGTTCGAAAGAGACGATGAGGATGGCGTTGTTGAGGAAGTTGTTGCTTGATAGTCTTGGGCATAGCCGGAGCTCAGGTTAGAATCTTGTAGTGGGAAAAGCTCAGATGAAGCAAGGCCTGAAGTGACAGGATTGATAGATAAAGGTGTCGATCTCAATGGATAGACGCTAGAGCCGCAGACTCCAGTCATAGCTGGAACCTTTGAAACAGCCGCTGTAGAAGAAGAATATGGAAATTCCAAGCTTGCGGTTGGAGTTACAAACGAATCCATTCCAGTTGAACCTATTACATTTCCAGATGAAGCCTGCAGTGAAAAGTCGTCCAAGGATAGGATTGACGGCTTTCTTGCGTAAACACCACTGTTGCTAAATCCTATTAACGGAGGCGGAGGTGCTTGGTTTTGAGTCACTGGAATGGGATAGGATCTGAGAGAATCCTGTTCCCATTGGTAATTCTGTCTAGCTAAGTATTCTGCGCCTGGCTGTGTTTGTTGTTGGGTGAAAAATGGCTGTGCTACTCGATTGTTAAATGTATGCTGCTGCTGTTGGGGGTTTGATTGATCGAAAGAAAACTTTGACTGTGAAACTGTGTTAATGGAATTTATGCCATATTCTGGGTTGGAAATGGGTCCAATTTGTGGGTTAGATTCAGGTACTGTCTCATTCATCAGAGCTCTTTTAAAAGTCGTTACTGCATCATTGCCGCTGATGGAAAGCTGGAATTCCCAAACAAACAGAACAGATAGTCCAGAATCATTGTAAACTTTTGAAATAATGCAAAGGTTTCTCAACTGATTTGTTTTCTCAAACAAAGTCGTACCATTAGCCAGCCAAGCCAAGTATCCCGCCCAGAATTGTTTTACAAAGGGTACTTCGAGAGTGTTACATGAAGTGGATTGGCACTCTTCAGTAAGCTCCAGAACCATTTGGTTTGATTGGAAAATCTTTGTTGCACACCTTGCATTTTTGGTCATTGAACGAGGTACAGACTCGAGCACCAGTTTGGAGGTAAAGTTGCCCTCTGTCATCATAATCAGATCATGGATGTTTAAGCTTGAAAGACAGTGGTAGACGACCGTTGGAGATGCAGAGGTGCCAGAGTCTGGGTCTATCACCTGGTTGTTACTGCTGTACAAAGAGTCTAAGACTACTTTTGTCAATGGGGGGTGTCTATTGTTGAAGTAGCTCAAGTCTTTGACTGTATCAATTTTTGATTTTAAAGAGTCGAATGTGGTGAACGTGCTTGGCTGGACCATTTTATTATAGTAGTCAAATGAAATTTTGAAAGCCGATGGTTTGACGGTGTTGTTGCTCAGGTTTTCGTCCAAAGCAGAGTCGCCGGGTTTTGTGGAAGATTTATCGGATTGTCTATTGAACTCATTTTTGGACCTTGGCTTTGGGGCCTGTCTTCTCGCATGGGCTTCTTCAACCAAGACTGTGGGATCCTCTGGCTTTAAAAGTGTGCCGCGTTCAATCAGATGGAGGATTTCATGGTAGCGCTGTCTGTTGCGTTTGAGCACTTGCAATTTGCTGGAGACCTGAGCTCTTGTTCTACGTTCTCCTGTTCTTGCGTAGATAAAGTCGGAAACCACAATGCTGCGGCCATTATGGCGGTTTTTCTTCTTGTCACTGTAAACTTTCTTGTTGTCTCTGTGGTACTGCAGCAGGCCTAAAACGGAAAAAGGTTGGTCACATAACAAGAGAAAACGTACACATGCATAATAACCTTACCTTCTATTAGACAGACTTCGAGCTCCAGAGGCCAGAGGTCCGGCTTGTCTTTCCTCTGTCTTTTCGAACGGGAGTTGTGTCTTCTGTCGTCTTTGGCAGACACGACCGAGGCGGTGTCGTTTTCGGGGTCGACGTTCAGCGACAGCGGAGTGGTCATTTCGTGGTCGTGGTCAAGAAGGCTCTGGGATACCGAGGAGGCGGACGGAGCGGGGGACACGGACACGGAAACGGACACGGACGGCTGCTTATTATCAGGCAAAGCTGGATTCTGGTGTTGGTGTGCGTGTGCCTCTTCCAATGTGACCGGCATCATCTGCTGCGGCGACTCCATTTTCTCGAGCCAGTTTGAAACTGAGGAAATGGAGGCCGACTTGGAGTGGTAGTATGATTTTCCGATGGCAGTGGGTACCGCGGATTCCGAGAGATTTGCATTCATATTGATTCCAGAAAGAGAACTTGGAGGAGAGAGGATGCTCGTCTGGAGGTTGTGGGAGAACATTGGCTCGTAGTGAAGAGTCGTGCCTGGTTTTGCTTCTGGTTGAGGCTGTTAGACGCTACAAGTCAATGGGATGGTGTATGGGTAGAGAACGGAGTTGAAAAAGAAGGGACAGCAGTCGACAGCGGTAGACAGAAAGGTAAAAAAAGAGAGAAAGGGAAGACAAGAGAGAAAAGAGACGTTATTTGAGAAGGATCCGATCTGCTGTTATAGACGTGCGGGCGTTTGGAGGTCCGCCCACGAAAAAATATCCGCAGGCCGATCCCTGCACGCGTGCAAATCGGGACACGGTCACGGGGCCCGCAGGTGCACGTGCGCGTGCGCGTGCGCCGACACGCAGACGCGCGGCGGGCTTTTGGAGCCGGGGAAAATCTGGGGGCGACGACAATGGTCGTGTTGTACCTGTTGTGTTTGATGTTGTACCTGTTGTGCCTGTTGTGGGCTAGCAATGGTGTCTCTGGAACGGGCGGCCGTGCTGGGGCCGTCACTGGCGCCGGTCCTGGTCCTGGTCCTGGTCCTGTCCTGGTTCTGGCGCTCGTGGTACCGACAATACCGATCAAACCGCTCAGTTGGGCCAAATATCTTCCAGAAGCTGTTGTCATCATCGCATTCGCAATATTTTCAATTAGTTTTTCAACCTCACAGTTCCAATTATTCTCACCCGTTATTTGTTGCATCACTCTAGCCAGTCCAGAAAACAGTAGTAGCTGAGGCCCTATTTTGCTTCAAACCGTACCTAAACAGTGAGCGCTCTATATAAATACTAAAACCATTCCAGTCTTCTCTTCCAGCAAAACAGCACCTGTCAAAAACCCTGGTACTCTGCTTTTGTTCTCCAAACTTGGTCTTTTAGTAGCAAACCACCGATCATTCGATTATGTCGATGATATGATGATGCCCACAGTAGGCCATAATAAATGTTCATGCCATGCCTCGATTTCGTAAACGGGGGATATTTACCACATGAGCTTCCACCATTTGCATTCATTCGCATCGCTTCCTCGTCTGATGAGTTACCCCTCTCTTTTTCTCTCTATTACCTTCTTTTTTTTTTACTCCTTCTCCTTGACAATCTTTCGCCTGTCCCGTCAGAATGTGCTCATGCCTTTTCACGATAATCGTTTCGTGTTAAAGTGTGGCAAAACCGTCCTACGTCTATGCTATGTAGGGCGATCATGGATTCTGAACCATTCACAGTACATGCTATTGTGTTTACATCATCCCTCCTGTACATTGCCATTAACCACTACCAACTAAAGTATCCCGCCTTCCCTCCTCCTGTGGCCTTTATAGAAAAAGCACAGCAAGCTTTAAGCTTATCCATTCCCATCTGCTGCGGAAGAAGACATCCAAAAAGAAAAAAAAAAGGCTCACGGCATTTGTCGTAATTCCATAAGCCCGTCCTGCTTGTACATGTCATGTCATGCACCATTGTAATGTCCCATACATATATCATTGTGATTATCGCTCCTGAACATGTGTATGCATTGAAAATCACACGGGACAATTGCTTTTGTTACTGCTTCTGCTTCTGCTTACGCTGGTGATGGCATTGGCCTTGGCCTTGGCCGTCGTCGTTGGTGCGGTGGGGGAGAAAACTTTTGTGTACCACCAACGCTCACTCATTCATGAACCGATAATAATATCGTGTGATTCGCCAAATATTCATTTATATGGTACGTACATCCTAGACCTCGCCCACCCACTGGGCAAAATCCAAGCTTACTCAACAATTCAGTTCCTTTGGCTTTTCTCATCCAATTCGGAGAGCGGCTAAAAAAAATAGTGCCCAATTTTTGCAAGATTTTTATCCGTGTTGGCAAAAACGGGAGAACACATTTTACGTTTGGGTCTGCTTTCCTGGAACATGAACGGTTGTGTGCTCTCCATTACCATTGGGATGGAGCCAATCAATCCGCGTTTGGCGCGAGAAAGATTTACAAAGTCTAGATTCAAATCTCTATCTCATTTGAGATTCTTTCTTCCTTAATCAGGAACATGGAAATCTTTGCGTTTGCTTTCCTGGAAAGGTTGAGTGGGATATTCCCTGCATTCTACCTTTTCCTCTTACCTTCCCCAGATTAGCCAAACCGTTACCTTTAGGCAAGAATAAATTTCCAGAGCGATGGATAATATAGAATCGAAATTAAATAGTCAACTAGAATTTGCAGCAAGACACACAAAAATGGAAGAATTGGTAGATCTTTCTATTTTTCGGTCGCCATATTCATCACTTCTGAGAACGTTTCGGGAACGAACACAAATCCCCCCCCAAAGAAGTCCGTTCTGGATTATACTAATTGTGCGCCAGCACCGTTGCCAATAAACTTACAAAACTATTCGGTTTAAAACCCTAGATAACACTTATCTTCGTTTCCAATCCTTTACAATAGCTATATAGAGCCAACAAGAAAAAAACAAACCAAAAGCTTCCATGCAATCTTCCCAATGCGGGAGTAGCGCATTCCGGATTTAGACTCGTGCGTAACCGTCCCTTTTGGGTGTTGAACTGTGATAACCCCGTATGGTGACGATCCCGGTTCATCCCGCGAATTTGTGTTTGTTCGTTTACATCGGAGAGGTTTTGGCCTTTACAAAGAATTCCGCGTTTCATCTATCTAGTTAAGTGGAGTAAAATTCTTTATCACGGTATTTGTTGGAACAAAAATGCAATGTAGTAATAGTAGTAATAACAGTAGTCGTAATCATCATCATAATCATATCATGAGAAACACAAAATCACCATTTCATAGACATGCAATGTGAATGAAATGTCTAAGATAAACAGTGATAAAACAAAAAAAGTTGAGAATTAGAAGGCAGAAAAACAAATGCGTTTAATCGTCGTCATTGTCGAAAAAAATTTTGTTGATTACAAACCAAATTAGAAATCTCATCCAGTATCAGCAAATTATAGTATCATAAGCCGGAAGATCCAATTGAACATGTAGATACACAACCGTTCTCGGGAGACGCATTATTGGAAGAAGAAAAAGACCCAGCACCGCCGCCGCTCTCGCTCCTGCCTCCATCTCCGAATCGATCCTGTGAGAGACAGTTTCTCAACATTTCATTCTCCTTCTCCAACATCTTGTTCCTCTTCTGTAAGTGCATAATATACTCGGTTGCCTTTGTGAGTACCGTTGCCTTGTTCAGCTTTGTGGCAGGGCGCAAGCCGTCCAAGTCATAATTGGTTTCTGGCATTTCGTTTGTCCAATTGCCTTTGCTATCGTTAGAATTTTGCAAACTGTCAACAAGACATCGAAGAGAAGGAACACAATCTCTTAGTGACAGAAACTTGTCGTTGATGTTTGTTCTATACCTCTTTTCAATCATATTGTGTGCTGTTTTGCCCTTTCTCGAAGACTTGACAATCTTATTGGCGCTTTTTTCTCCGATATCTAATCGCGCGAGACCAAGGTTTGGAGGGATTGTTGATAAATCCGTTGCTGTACAGGGTAAAGATTTTCTGGGGCCCAAGGGGGGCATATCGTTAGGAATAAGGTTTCTTGAATTGGGTGAATAGTAAGGAGATAGTTCATTCCCGCGAACCACGCTTACAGAGTTGCTGGGTCCTCTTATTTCGCGTGCCTGGGGCATAACGTTCAGTGAAGAGGTTTCGATTATCCCTGTACTCTTACTTCTTTCGCCCAGAGGATAAGGCAAAGATTGCACTCTCTGTAATGGAGGCTCCATAACCATATGAGACGGGTTGGCATTCAAATTCGTCCTGTGTATACTTGAGCTTGTGTTTTCACTCATTTGCGCGTTCGCGTTTATGCTTTCATTTGCGATCGTATTTGTGTTTGAAAGTGGTGAACCCATTATCGAGTTGGCTCTTCTATCAAAACAGTCTCTATTCTCTATTGGTAATTGACCTGGTTCATCCCATGTCGAGCAGACGCCGCCGGGGAATCCATTTTCAAACTTTATGTACGAGTCAGTCACTTGTGCTTTCCCCTGTTGGCGTTCCAAACCTGCTGGAATACCCTGGGCAGGAATTATCTCCGGTCCAGGTGCCAATGAGTACTGTTGTTGGTTTTGCTGGATCTGCTGTGTAGTTGAAGCACCTGTATTGCTATTGTTATTTCCTATCGAATTTCCATTGGGCTTGTCGTTGTTCAACGATGCCAGAAAGGCATCACACTCCTCGATCGTGAAAGGAGTAGCGTTCACATTCACACCTGGTGCACCGGATTGCTGCTGAACCAGGTACTGGTTGGACTGGAGAGAATACATGTGGCGTTGTTTTTTTTTTTTTTATTTCTCTTGACCCTATCAGAATGGGAGGTTTTATCGCTTCACTGGGGAACTGGTGACCTATAGAGTGATTTGCGAAAGAAAGGAACGGTCAAGGATAGGAATAGGAATAAGAAGAAGACCGCACATTTTGGAATCAGATGATATAAATGAACAAAACCTGAGGTTTACGAGACGAGAGGGAAGCAGCAAAAACCAGAAAAGCCAGGACAAAAAAAAAATAATAGCGTGATCTATATTATCATGCCACTCGAGCTGAGCTGAGCAGGGCAGAGCAGCGCTGAGTCGCTTGAGTCATCGTCATCTCGAGAATTTACCATCAAGAGTATATGCTCACTTGCCTCTATACATGAAACTATCTAAAGTCCGTAGCGCTGGCTCGCTTCGCTGGGGCAGTTTACTCAAAATCGTCCGCTGCTCGTCGCTGATGTTGGGATTCTGGGCGCTTAGCGGCAGCGGCAGCGGCCGGGGATGGGGATGGGGATGAAGATGTATTCTGCTCTGTAGTGCTCTTTTCTTCGTAGGTGTGTCATCCAGATTCTCTTTATCCTCAATGGCCCTGGAGAGAGTGGGCGAAAGGAACGTCTTGAGCTCAAACTTCCGCTTCCATCCTTCAACAACCTGGATTCTGGTCCTTGACTCGTCCTTTCGATCCGGGGTATTATTATTATCTTCCTCTGCGCTTGCCTCAGGATCCTCAGGATCCTCAGGTTCCCCAGGTTCCCCAGGTTCCGCTTCTGGTGCTTCCACATCGGAGCTCTCAGGATCGTCACAGTCAAAGAACGTGTCGGAATCGGAGCTGGAGAAATCCTGATTCACCTGGACCTCATGCCTGTTCGTTCTCTCCGTCTTTGGAAGAATCACCTTTTCTTCGACATCGACTGAATCTGGCTGTGTGGCCTCGGACTCCGAAAAGGAAGTAATACTTCTAGAAGAAAATCGAGAGCGGGATGACTGGCTGCAGCAGGCTGGCTCTTCCGATCCGCCATGCTCGTCATCTTCTTTGACTCTGAAAAACCGGCTATTCAGGAATGCTCTGCGGTCTTCGTTCTGGTGGAGTGCTTTCTTTCTCTTTAACACGGGCACCGCACTCTGGAAAATGCTTTGGGGTCTAGCGACGGGAGCCGTGTCAAACCTAATAGCTCTTCGCGGCGCAGTTTCAGAAGCAATAGTCGCCTGTTTTTGTAAACTTTGTCTTTTCAGAAATGCGTCCAGTGTAGAGCAGTTTGCCGTCTTGGCTACACACGAAGCTGTCCGGACTGCCGACCGGATATAAAATTCAGGAGGCGTTCTGACAGCGATCGAGGACGAATTAGAAAATGGTGTTCGGGGAGTACATGTAAGATTCTTCTTTGATATCGGATCAAGTTCCGCGATTGCTATTAGTCGGCTAATTTCGTCCTCCACAGGGCTGGCATGTATTATCTTGTTAGTTGGCATCATCGCATAAGAACTAAAAAAACAACAAAAATACCTTCCAATACAAAAATGCAGCTCTTTCTCATCATCAAGTAATTCTTTCGGTATTTCGTTCAGCGTAGTCAATTTCCCTCTTAGGGGAGAATAAACGCGCTGGTACTGGAACGCAGTAAGGGCTCTTTTCGCATCTATTTCAAAGTTTCTGGGTACTTTTTTCCCTTCCAATCTCAAAGAACAGATGGCCCGCTCAAGCGTTGAGTATCTCCTAAGGGCCGTATGTGCTTTCTTTATGCCAATCCCCGGGATTCCTGGGGTATAATCACAACCGGAAAGAACAGCCAGACCTCTCAAATGTGCATCGGGATTCCCCGGTATCACCATCTCCCTGACTTCTGGTAATCGTTCTCTTCGTATCTCCATGCACTCTCCCTGATCGTTCAGTTTCGTAAGTAGACATTTACCCCCAAAGACTATCAAGTCCGAGTCCTCTGTGATAATTCCAGAAACCAACCCAATCTTCTCGAGATATGCCATCTGGGCATCTGCTTCATACGGAGCAACAACAAACTTTACGTTCTCGTGCTTCAACGCCTCAATCAGGTTCTTTGCCATTGTCGGAGTCACATCAACACATTTCTTAAACTCCTCTGCTGCTTGTGATGTAGAGCCTGTTCGGACCAATGCCCTTGCGCGCTCTTTTGCACACTCTCTGCTCTTCTCCCTGGCAATTTCGGTATCTTTTTTCAACGGCAGATAGTCTCCATCAAAAACCATGTACGGCTCCACCCCGAAATGCCTCAGCATTGCTATCCGTTTCAAAGCATATTGGACGTATTTATGTGTATCTTGGTCGTGGGCCAGCTCCCATGAACACGAAATCACCCCTCGATGGAGCCAGGCATATGAGTCCACAGCCATGCGGCATCCTCGATATTTAGAAAGAGATATGGGCTCCTGTATCGATTTTAGCTGTTGTAAAAGGCCGGTCACTCCCATTTCTCCTATAAAAGGGGAGATCGCAGTCCTTCTGTTTGTGTACCACTCTTTAGCTTTGGGTCCCTTTTCGTGTTTGTCCCCGATCCGCGTTCTGCCAATACACCCAGACACCTATGCAAAAATCACGTGGACATTTGGATTAGCTTTCAAAGTTCTTGTCCTCTGGGAACATGTTCAAAAGATATCAACTGTGTTTTGGGAAAATATTGAGGTCCTGTGGAATCTAAGAGAAGATTATGAGCCCTTCGGACAAAAGGAGCAATTTCAAGAGACAGCTTGGTGCTATCACGATTGTCAGAGGCACGATGACCTAGACAAAACTGGTTGCTGCAACCTAATCTCTTTATATTCGTTAACGTCTTAGTGCAAGATTCAGTTTAGTCGCTGGTCTTCAATAAGTAGCCTTCTTTCTCCACATTGGATCTCACTCTCCGATCTGTTCGGTTTTTTCTTTTTAATTTACTAGAATTGAGCGCGGTGCTTGTTCCAAGGCCCCAAATCAACCTTTTATATAAGCACGAAGACCATAAACCTAAACTGAAGACCCAGCGGATAACCTATCAGCTCTCGGCGTACCACATCAAATCTGACGTTTCACAATGAATTTTGGCATACAAAGGCTTTTCTCAGAGAGGACCGAATTCTCCCCACAGCCCAAACGAAAGGAGAACCAGTTCGTTTTCACACCAAGATCCAAAGTTTACACTCCTTTACTCCGGGAAGTATCCGCTGTCTCGTCCAATATCAGCATGCAAAGAAATGGTGAAAAAGCAGGGGCGGGTCTCCGGTTTCGTGGACAAAGGCCAGACTACACATGTAGCGCTGCTACAGGCCAGGAGCAGAACAAACTTGAACATGAGGATGGCTTTTTAGTAGACACTGTTGGCGACATCCAAGATTCACTTTCGATTAGTTCTGGGGAAAGAGAGGGAGAAAAAGAGACTTCTCTGGTAACGACTACTGTTCAGACCACAGACCAGGAAATGTACGAAAGCTGTCCAGAAACGCTAGGATATCAAGCCACAACTGAAACTCCCAGTCCAGGAATCGTAGATCTGAAGAGAGCATACCGCGGTTTTAGACTGCTAACAGTTGCGATTGACGGTTTAGAAAAAGATAGATCGGACCCTTTGGCACAAAAGCTGTACATTAAGGGCATATCTGTTTTGCTTTCTTCCTTCAGCTCATCTATAGCACCACGACAAATCGATGATGTCATAAACGGGATAAGAGAAGAGGATTTGACGAGGTTTACTGCCTTGATTCTAGAAAAGGTGATGCTTTCAAAGCTTGGCTTACAAAAGAGCGGTCGTGGTTCAGTTTTGGAGCATGGCGCTTTCTCTATAACTCACCCAATCCAAACTACTTTTTCACCATTGGAACAGCTTATAGTTGCTTTCATTCGCTGGCTCTTTATACTCTTTAGGTGGTTTATCGAATGCTTTGGTTCTTTTTACTCATCACATAGGAAAGAGTTTAGTATGGTCTCTTCCACTTACACGTTTGTCATCAATGGAGTTTTAGAGCTTTTTGCATGGGCGGCCGGGTTGAATATTGTTATCCGTTTTTTGGACAAGATACGAACTCTTTCTTGGGCAATTATGAATGGATTCATTGAAGGAATTGTGGTTCTATCTGAACAGAGCTCAAGAGACAACGTCAAAGGCTAGGATCGTCATCAGGTTTGAAAATAGGGAGGGGAATAGTTAGTTTACTAATTTTAGCCTTCCTGAGGACATTTACTGATAGATAGATACGAATATCCATAAGTGCCTAGTCCCTAGGTACGAGTACATTTTTTTTTCCGATAAGCATGGTTTTGTGCACATCATTGCACGGTATCTAGAATAATCTGTCCCGAATCTTGTTCAAAGCTTGCTGATCTTTTGCAGCGAGAATATGGTTTGTTAAATCCGCTAATCCAGGTTAAAGTTTCTGGCTAATACTGAGTGCCACTTTCAACGACTCATAAAACATACCAGTGCATTCATTCACAAGTAGAACATTCAAGTCTGGAGCTGTGAAAGCAAGGATTAAATGAGACCTCCAGCAAACTGAAAGGCAAACTTCAAAACCAATTCTTGCACATGCCCGCCAAATTGACTCCAGATCGAAATTAGCTACCGATTTCTCCGCATTTATTTTTTTTTTCACTTTTGTCTCATTTCGCAAACTTTTCACGCCCCTTAGATCTTTTCGATAAGCCGTTTCTGGTTCTTATCTGGGCATCCTGAATTCTGATTGGCTGGCGCCATGCGCGCATGCATACCGCCACACCACGTGACGCGCATCTGAAAATTTGTCAGTTTCCTGACGTAACGGGGCCGAAACTATAAAAGCCGGTTTTGCTGCTCTCTTTCGCCTCCCATCTTTCTCTTCAATCTCGTTCTCGTTCTCGATCTCGATCTCGTGTTCACATTCACATTACAGTCATGGTCTCATACAACAGCGTCTCCAGAATTCTCCCACGAGCTGTGCGACTTCTCCGTCCGGAGATCACGGCCAAGCGCGCTCTTTCCGCCACCGTCGCGTCCCGCTTTGAGTCAGACTCAACCCAACAGGCACAACAAACCACAGATGGAATCCAGTCATTTGCAGAGTACAGAAAGGTCGCACAGCAGCATGGTCCCCTGAACTCGGTCAAGAAGGAGCCGATCGCCTCTGTGGAGGAGACGCTGACCTCTCGTCCTGCCTTTGCTGGCGCTGCAAAGAGAGAGTTCCAGCCACGGTCGAACGAGGAAGCTTAAAAAGTGCCCAAGGTTTTGATCAAGATTATTATGCATCGCACACGGAGAAAGGTGTCAAAGCTTACTGATGTACAGCTGCACCATGGCTCGGAGAGATGGATCGGTATTGATGGAGGTGCGACGTGCTTTACGAAGCTGGTGGAGTCGTATCCTTACATTACAGCAATCGGCATGTAGAGCCATTAACGAGTTTCAAAATTGTATGAAAAAGAATAAAAAAGAGAAAAGTTTTCTATTAGGATTTTATAGGGTTTTAACTGATGTTTTACGTTTTTTTTCCCCCCCCATTTGCTTCGTTCCAGTTAAAAGAAAAATGAAGATCAAAGAGAATTGCTCATTTCTCAGCATTTCTCTTGTCTTTGTGTTTTTTAGGGACTCTAGCCAACCAATAAAAAAATAGAGCCGCAAAAATGTTGAAAACACAATAACAGATTAAAATGCCATAGTTCCTCCACCTATCGTCAAACTCGACCCCCAAATTATCAAGAAAGCTGTCTGTACTCGAGTAACTACAGAATTGACAGTCACTGGTGCTTTGTGGATTCTGCAAATATCCTCCAGCAGCTTCCATGTACATGCTAAAATACTGCTCGCAGGTCTGAGAAGCATTTGCAGGCTGAACAACCGCAAATTCCTTCTCCTCACACGTAATAGGAGCATGCGCTAATCCTGACGATAGAAAGCCCGATATCAAGTAGGTGAAAGGAGAAACATAGTACATGAATGTCCAAAACTTGGGCAGAGAGTCCTTTGGAGCTATCACTCCACAAAAGAACAAGGTCAGTGAAAACAGTAGAACCCCAACATTTCCTGCCGTTTCTGGATTCTCGATTCCAGCCACAACCATGTGAGAAAAAGTGGAGGCGAAAACGTAAAACACCAGTATGAAAAGGAGGAAAGTGAATCCTCGAATATTTACAGAGTCTGTATACTCCGCATTCTTGTACAGCCCAATCGGATAATACAAAACCACAAACGATAAAATACCCATAACCATTTGCCAAATGATTTCAATCAGTATGTTGGTCAGGATGAAAACCTGCCAGGAATACGTTTTCGCGGGTCTTTCACGAACTTCAAAAAGTTCTCTTTGTGTCACAAAGCTGGGCATGATTTGCTGGGTCAGATTGCCAAAAACCGTCAGCATCATAAAGTGTGCATACATTTGGTTTTGAAGTCCCTGTAGGGAGTTTCCAGCCATCCAGAACGAAAATCCTACAAAGAAGTTGGTGCCGACACATAATGCGAATTTGGACCAGATGTAAACCGGCGAGCGCCAGAACTGACGCCAGACTCTGTCAAATACCACAAAGAACTGCTCCAGGAACGGAACAGCAAAAGAATTCTCCTTAATATTATCGGTGACTGTCATGGTGCGTTCCAAATGAAGTTCGTTTGCCATTAAGTCAAGCTTCTGTCTCAAAGCAGCATGTTCAGGGCTCTGCTTCCATACTTCATGGTAATCTTTATTGCTCACACTACCGGGAGAAGCTCCAATTACATCAAGCATCCATTCAGCGGGGTTTGCATTTGGTGGACAATGATGAGCTCCATTACGCTCAAAGTAGTCAATCATTGTAGACGAATTTTTACCAGTATCACCAAAGTATACCGTTTTCCCACCTTTTGCTAGGAATAACAAACGATCAAACTGTTCAAACAGTATTGCCGATGGCTGGTGGATGGTGCATAGAATAGCTTGTCCATTATTTGCCAGTTTTCTCATCAACGCGCAAATTGACCAGGCCGTTTGAGAGTCAAGCCCAGATGTAGGCTCATCCAGAAACAATAAAAGCTTGGGTTTTGCTGCTAATTCAACACCAATTGTTAATCTTTTCCTCTGCTCAACGTTTAGACCTTCTCCTGGCACGCCAACAATCGCATCTGCATAGGACTCCATTTCCAAAATCTTGATAACCTCATCCACATAGGCAAGCTTTTCATTCCGGGGGATCTCTGATGGCTGACGAAGCAAAGCACTAAATGTTAAAGCCTCCCGAACTGTGGTTGTTGCCAGATGGAGATCTAGCTGCTGAACATAACCTGTCTTTCTCTGGAATGAAGCACTTCTCGCCATACCATTAACCAACATCTCGCCGGTAACAACGCCCATTCTAATTCGATCGGCAAGAACATCCAAAAGCGTGGTTTTACCTGCGCCTGTAACACCCATCAAAGCTGTGAATTTTCCTGGTTCAACCCAGCCATCAATGTCGTCGAGAATTCTTCTTGTTTCGTCTTTGACTTTAATGTCGTAAGTGACATGCTGCCATTGGAATATTCCTTTCTGAGCGGCTAGATTAAACTCTCCGGAGGATGAATCTATGCTGTTGGTTTGTTTTTCCAGCATTGTAGAGCTTTTCGCTTCCTCGTCATTCTTTTGATTCATTTCCAGAATTTGATTCATTTGCTTGCTATTCCTTTTGAATATCAAAATCTCACCCTTAGATTTTGATGCCGAAACATACTCCACACCGACCAGGTAAAGAGCTCCAAAGAATAGCATAAACCCCACTATAATGCCAAAGTTTCTCCATAAATGCCCGGTTTTATAGGTGAACGATTTTGAAAGATATAGTGTTCCACGAACAAAGTTTTCACCAGGGAGGGACCCCACAGTTGTACATGATTTTGAATTTGCAGGAACATCGGCGTATCCTGGGCCCTGAGGAATAAACAGAGAACAGTCGAATTCCTGTCCTCCAAATTCGTTAATCAATAAACTCTCAAATGCGTACCCAATGGGATCCAGATAGTTGAGCCAACGGAACCATGGATGCATATCAGAAATAGGAATTGTGAACCCGGTGTAGATGACAAGTGCTAGAATCAGAAGTGCCGTAAAAGGCAATGCCTGTTCAAGAGACCTGGTAAAAGCGGCAACCGAACGGAAAATGTGTGACATTACAAGAGTGGTAAAAAAGGAGAACAAGAAAAACGTAAAGAAATGCTGGGGGGTCCGGCGCAAGTTGCTCATAAAGTACAAAATCAGATTGAAAAACACTGAGGTTATAAGCTTACAAGGGAGATCACATATTATTGAGGAAACTGCTTCGCAAAATGGATGATAAAAGGCGTAACGGAAATGCTTTTCCACTATCGGTCTTTGAGCATACAAAGTAAATACCTCTAAGGCAGAAGAAAAAGCATTCGAAAGAATTGCAAAGAAAAGCAGAGATCCTCTCTTGTAAAAAGAACCTGTATCATGGGGGAGGTTATAAAACATGCTGGAAATGATGAAAGCCATGATATTATTGCCTATTATTGTGGTCAAGGTCATCGAAGCATCTCCTCTTAGCCTGTCAAATCCTCTTGTTATGCACAAAACAATCTGCTTCTTAATTGAAAGGGTATATGGAGACTTGGGAGACAAGTGCTTAGACTTTCGAAGCATCCGATTCTCCACAAATCGCTGGTATGCTTCGCAGCCCTTGGTGTATTTTTCATTGTACTCGTCAATCTCCTGGATCAGGGCTCGATACTCCTCGCTCTGCTGCCATCTCTGTTCAAACTCGTCTGGCGTACGCGGAATCTTATTCTCGAACCCAGGTCTAGCAACCCGCTCGATAGAGTTGGTCAGCGAGGTCAAAAAGTCTCCCGTGGTCTGTCTGGCTGGACACTCGAATCCCATGTCAACAAAGAACTGCTTTGCGCGGTCTGTCCGGCCAAAGTAGATTTGTCTTCCCTCGTACAGAACTGTCACTTTGTCAAACAGGTCGTAAGAGGACTGCGAAGCTTGGTACAGCGACACAAACATCACCGCCTTCATCGCTTTGGCCATTCGTCTCAGCATCCGGCAGAACTCAAGCGCTGTGGCCGAATCGAGTCCTCGAGTCGAGTTATCCCAGCACTGGATGGGCGCGCCAGCCAGCGCTACTTCGGCAATGGACACTCGCTTTCGCTCGCCTCCAGAGCACCCTCGAATGTAAGCGTCTCCTACCTTGGTGTTGATGGTGTGCGACAGCCCCAGCATGGCCATGATTACGTCCCTCATGTGTGCCGAGTACTGCTCTCTAGAAACTCCCTCGATTCGGGTTCGAGGAGTTCGAGCCTGGGCCGCAAACTGGAGGGTCTGGCCAACAGTGAGATTAGGGAAATGGTCTTCAGTTTCTGCATTGTAAACGGCCTCTCCCTTGAACTGAGTTGCCATTTCGTCGTACGGGACACCATGACAGTTTATGACCGTCTCTGGGTTCAAATGGAAACCATAGGTATCTGTTGCGAGCGATTTCAAGAAAGTTGTACATCCGCTAGGAAGATGATTTTTATCATTAGATAACGATACGAAGCGAATCAAGAAACAATCTTACCTTCCAGGACGTCCAAGCACAACACACATCTCCCCAGGTTTCACAAGACCACTAAAATCGTGGAGAATCTGAATCTTCCTCTTCTTTTCTGCTCCAATGAGTGCTTTCATCTTTCCCCAGGTTGCCAGAAACGTGTTGGCCACTGTTTTCTGATAATCTGCAGATGTGCCAAACCCGTATGCGCCTATATTTTTGAAGGAAACCCCCGACGCCGCACCAATGCGACCATCAAGTCCAGGTCTGTCGACATCTAAGATAGTTTGAACCCAAGCTTCCGCGCTAAACTGAGGGCTGTTGGGATCGAGTTTTGGATTTGAGTGGTCAATAAAAGGATTGTACAAATCGTTGTAGTCTTCGTCGTCATCTATATTAGTGCGATTTCCTGCGTGGGACTCGCATGTTATTGTTCGGACAAGCCTAAGGATTTGCTCCTCTTCACCTCGAGAAAGAGAAACATCATCTCTTTCAGGAGACGACTGATAAGACTTTTCTTCTTTCGAGGAATAGGTGTCGCTAACCTTGGAAGAACCCATTGCTGAAGTCCTCTAGCTAAATTATTCGAGCGTAAAGAACCAGGGGCAGGTGGCCTTTTAAAGAATTCCAAAAGAAAGGCAATGTTGTTCATTTTATTCTAATAACTATTGCAAATAGTGCCCTTACCATCCGACATTGGACTGGGCATGCATCACAACCGACACAGGTCAACGACAGGATTGGTGGCTTTTCAGGCGGACAGCGTTTTTTCTCTACTTTGACCATCTCGAGTAACCTGATAACAGATGCCAGAATCTCCAAAATTTAAAAAAAGTTCTTTCTGGTTTTGATGCCAGACACAAAGAAGCTTGGGTTCTGGTTATATTTAATTTGTGATGCAGAATAGCATCTTAAAAGCACCAATCTAATCCCAACCCATGTCATCTTTGACTCTCGAATCCCATAAATGCCAAACCCACAAATCACGATCACATTCTACTTCCGGAACCTCATTGCTTCCGCATCCTTAAAAATTGGGCGCCACCGAACCCTTTGAACAAAATCACCGATGTTTCCATTTTTCACCTTTTTTCATGGCACTTGAAGGCTGTTAGAGGCATTTACATCGGAATTTTTGAATGATGGCTGTATATATTTAGCCATGTTAGAGTTATTATATTTACTTCTCCTTGAAACACCTACCGAGAACGATCTATTGGAACTACTTTAGACAGTTATGAATAATATCGTTACTTCTATCAAACGGGCACTCTCCGATGACCTTGCTTAACCTCCTTTAAAACCGAAATGGTCTTGGCCCACGTAATACGTGTTTTAAAAGAAATCATTTCTTTAGTTGTTATCAAGGTTAGCAAACGAGACCCAAGTTTAAGTCCTCTGACGACTTCATATCTACTCAGCCAGTGAAAATACATCGCAGACTAGAATGGAAGCACGGTGCGCTCAAACCGATTCTCCAGCGGATTTGAGCATGTTAACTTCAGCAGAGAAGGGAGGCTTTGGCTGAGCCCTTTCCGGTTCATTTTTGACCTCTTTGATTGGGAATTTTCACCCAGGCATTCTGGTGTTGAGAATACAGTTAATGTCCTGCGAGAATCGGGAAACACCGACAATTGATACACAGAATGCAATCACCCGTGCTCTTGGATTATCAAGTTTACTGAAAATGGATGCACTGATAACACAGCAAACATTGACTGGACAACATTTCGATAAACATACAGCGAACTTAGAAAAGAGCAAACATCCAATGTTAGCACTTGAGTGCCACGAGAGGCCACTTTGGCAGATGTTCCTTAAGCTCTATTTTCAGCTGGCTTCATTAAAGATCAAATTGCCAGACATCAGAAAAGCTATCCAACTCCAAGTTATTCTGCTATTGACGAGTTTTGTGCTCCTGTGAACTTTCGAGGCTTTTGGAGACAAATAATACACTTGACAAGCAACAGGGAAGCGGTCACAAAAGACATGTTTACAGATAGGTGAACTTCCTACTTTAGAGAATGTTTTAGGATATTCTGGTAGCTGAAAAAACGCTGCAATCTGCTGGACCGTCCTGGAGAACTAAAACGGCTACTCGGCTAGGATATATCCCTCCAGATAAAAGATACTAAATGAAAATTCTGAGAAAACTATTAGCAAATAGATTTAAGTGGATGGGTCTTAAATATGTGTTGACAATCAAAGGCCCTTTCGATGGAACTACCTGTTCGTATTTGAAGCACGTTACTAAAAAAAAAGAAAATCTAATTTAAAGTGGTGATATAATGCTAATAACCAGGACTCTTTTATGAACCAAATATAAAAGAGCCATATGATAGCTTCTACTGTATTGTATTTGTAAGACAGAAAATACTATCGAGCATAAAAAAGATAAAAAACAAGGAACCTTCATCTCCATTATTCTTTCTTAACTCGCCTCTTTGCCAACTTCTTAGGAACACGGAAAAGCCAATAGAGAAACAGAGCGCCTGAAATGTTGAATATAACGTAGACCATGATGATTCCAAAATTTCTCCACCGTTCACTGTACTTGAGACCGAGCGAAATACTCAGATAATCATCTGTGGATGTCATAGTACAATAGTGGCAACTACTTGTATCATTGGGATTCGCCAAATATCCACCTGCAACACTCATATACGGCTTGAAATACGCGCTGCAAGTCGCATTACCAGGGGGATCAACAACAGTATATTCTGTGTCAGAGCAAGTGAGAGGAGCATGAGAAATACCTGTAGTCAAGAACCCTGAAATCAAGTAGTTGAATGGAGAAACACGATACATGAAAATCCAGAACCGCGGCATGTTATCGGGAATAGCCAATACACCACAAAATAGTAATGTCAGAGCACACAGGATAACGACAACAGCACCAGCCGTCGCTGGATTTTCAATAGAAGCAACCACCAAGTGAGAAAAAGTCGACGAGAAGGCATAAAACGCCCACATGAACAAAAAGAACAAGAACCCTCGTATGGCTGTTGTATCTGTGTATTGTGCATTCTTGTACAACCCAATCGGATAGTAAATAGAGACAAAAGAAAGCACCGAGATAATTGACTGCCAAATCAGCTCAATCAACACATTGTTTAGCATAAATGCCTTCCAAGAGTACGTCTTTGCAGGCCGTTCGCGTACCTCATAAAGTTCTCTTTGTGTCACAAATGTTGGCATGATTTGTACAACAAAGTTTATAAAAACGGTGAACATCATGAAATGAGCATACATTTGGTTTTGTAGCCCTTGGATCGTGTTCCCAGCCATCCAAAACGAAAAGCCGATAAACAAGTTTGGTAACAAACACATCAGCATCTTTGACCAAATGTATGTTGGAGATCTCCAGAACTGCTGCCACACTCTCTTAAATACCACAAGCACTTGAACAGGGAACGATGCTGCATAAGAATGGAATTGTTGCTGGTCAACCACAGTATTCTCTCTCACCAAAGTGGTGGCCATTGATTTCAATCTTCCCTTGAGCCTTTGGTATTCTGGACTACTTAACCAAACTTCGTGATAGTCTTTATTAGCTTCTGTGCCAGGAGCTGCACCGATAACTTCAAGCATCCATTCAGCAGGATTTGCCGAAGGTGGGCATTTTGGCGCGCCATTCCTTTCTAGATAGTCTATCAAGGTCGACGCTTGTTCTCCAATATCTCCAAAGTATATTGTTCTGCCACCTTCAGCCAAAAATAAAAGCCGATCAAACTGTTGGAATAGCATCGCTGATGGCTGATGAATAGTGAATAGAATTGCTTGTCCATTATTTGCTAATTTCTTCATAAGCTCGCATATAGTCCAGGCAGCTTGCGAATCTAAACCAGATGTAGGCTCATCCAGAAACAATAATAGTTCGGGCTTTGCAGCAAGTTCTACACCAATTGTCAATCGTTTCCGTTGCTCCACATTCAGACCTTCACCAGAGATTCCAATAACTGCCTCTGCATAGGGTTCCATTTCCAGAATCTTGATTACTTCTTTGACATAGCTAACCTTTTCCGCTTTAGGCACATTAGATGGTTGACGGAGAAAAGCACTAAATTCTAAGGCTTCACGAACAGTCGATGTTTCCAAATGCAAATCCAGCTGCTGGACATAGCCCGTTTTCCTTTGGAAAGAAGCCACTCTTGGCTTACCATTGACTAGCATCTCACCTGTAACGACACCCATGGTAACACGATCAGCTAAAACATCGAGCAAAGTGGTTTTACCTGCTCCTGTAGCTCCCATTAAAGCGGTCATTTTCCCAGGTTCAACCCATCCATCAACGCCACTTAAAAGACGTCTTGGTTTATCTTTGATTTTGATGTCGTAACAAACGTCGCTCCATTGGAAAATTCCCGTTTGTGCTGCAATACGAAATTCATCAGAAGCAGTTCCTTCAGTTGTGTTCTTTTCTTCACTGATTCCTGCCTCTTCATCATTAGACTGCTTCTTTTGGGGATGATACCCACGCTTGAAAATCAGAATTTCACCTTTGGACTTTTTACCAGGAACAAACTCAACTCCGAGAAGATAAGTGACGAGGAAAAGGAAGAAAAAGCCAATGATGATACCAAAGTTTCTCCATAGATGGGACTTTTCATACTCGAAAGAAAGGGACAAATATCTAGAACCTCTTACAAAGGTCTCTCCACTTATTGCACCCACAGTGGTACAAGACCTAGCAAAAGAAGGCGCTTTATCATAAGCGCCACTAGATGGAATATAAATTGAGCACTCAAAATTCCTATCTGAAAATTCGTTGATAAGAATGCTTTCAAAACTGTATGCAATTGGATTGATATAATTGATCCATCTAAACCAAGGGTGCATATTTGAAATCGGAATTGTGAAGCCGGTATACAGAACGAGTGCCAAAATGATCATGGCCGCAAATGGCATTGCTTGTTGAATCGACCGCGTGAAAGCACCTATTGTTCTGAATATATTGGACATGACAAAAGTAGTGCAAAACGAGAACAAAAAGAAAGTAAAGAAGTGACCTGGAGTTCTTCTCAAATTTGTCATGAAATACAGAGGGATATTGAAGGAAATTGCCGTTGCTGTCTTGGTAGGTATGTCACATACCATAGATGCGACTGCCTCACAAAATGGATGATAAAAGGCGTACCTAGAATGCTTTTCAACAATTGGCCTCTGATGGTATAGGGTAAGAATCTCAAGAGCAGACGAAAACGAATTCATCAATATCGCAAAGAATAGTAACGCGCCTCTTTTATAGAAAGACGCAGTATTATCCTCTAGATCCAGAAATATACTGGCAATGATGATAGCAACAAGAGAAAATCCAAAAATGGTGGTTCCTGCCATAGACATATCACCTCGCAAACACTGGAACCCTCTTGTGACACATATGCCAATCTGCTTCCTAATTGAAAGGGTATATGGCGATTTGGGAGACAAGTGCTTAGACTTTCGAAGCATCCGATTCTCCACAAATCGCTGGTATGCTTCGCAGCCCTTGGTGTATTTTTCATTGTACTCGTCAATCTCCTGGATCAGGGCTCGATACTCCTCGCTCTGCTGCCATCTCTGTTCAAACTCGTCTGGCGTACGCGGAATCTTATTCTCGAACCCAGGTCTAGCAACCCGCTCGATAGAGTTGGTCAGCGAGGTCAAAAAGTCTCCCGTGGTCTGTCTGGCTGGACACTCGAATCCCATGTCAACAAAGAACTGCTTTGCGCGGTCTGTCCGGCCAAAGTAGATTTGTCTTCCCTCGTACAGAACTGTCACTTTGTCAAACAGGTCGTAAGAGGACTGCGAAGCTTGGTACAGCGACACAAACATCACCGCCTTCATCGCTTTGGCCATTCGTCTCAGCATCCGGCAGAACTCAAGCGCTGTGGCCGAATCGAGTCCTCGAGTCGAGTTATCCCAGCACTGGATGGGCGCGCCAGCCAGCGCTACTTCGGCAATGGACACTCGCTTTCGCTCGCCTCCAGAGCACCCTCGAATGTAAGCGTCTCCTACCTTGGTGTTGATGGTGTGCGACAGCCCCAGCATGGCCATGATTACGTCCCTCATGTGTGCCGAGTACTGCTCTCTAGAAACTCCCTCGATTCGGGTTCGAGGAGTTCGAGCCTGGGCCGCAAACTGGAGGGTCTGGCCAACAGTGAGATTAGGGAAATGGTCTTCAGTTTCTGCATTGTAAACGGCCTCTCCTCTGAACTGAGTTGCCATTTCGTCGTACGGGACACCATGACAGTTTATGACCGTCTCTGGGTTCAAATGGAAGCCATAAGTATCAGCTGCGAGCGATTTCAAGAAAGTAGAACATCCACTAACAAGAAAATCACCATGTTAGACAAATTATATAACGCCATTAGGCACACTCTTCTTACCTTCCAGGCCGTCCAAGAACAATGCAGGTTTCGCTAGGGAGCAACAGACCATTGAAATTTCTCAGAATTTGAATTTTTGTCTTCTTCTGTGATCCCACAGAGGTTCTCAGCATTTGCCAAGCAGCCAGAAGCACATTTGTAACTGTTTTTTGGTAGTCAGAAGATGTTCCATCGCCAAATGCTCCTAAACTTTTGAACGATATTCCGGCACTAGATACTGGATTTCCACGCTTTGTTGCTCTTTCAACATCCAACACCTCTCTTATCCATGCTTGTGAACTAAATTCGGGGCTGTTGGGGTCTAACAGTGGGTTGGAGTGGTCGATAAACGGATTTACATCTGAAAGCTCATCTAGTTCTGTGTGTTGGGATCGAGAAGTAATTTTCCTGGCAAGCTTCAATATCTGCTCCTCCTCTCCTTGTGACAAAAGTAGACCATCCTCCTGGTTACTAATTTTGCTGGAATGGTCAAGACTTTCAGCTGAATAGGTGTCGCTACCTTTCTTGGGCATATCCATGAAAACAAGAAAAGAAAATTAAAACCGTGCTGTTGTTAAAGAGCGGAATAAATAGAAATTAGGACAAAATTAACGGTATAGTTCTTTTAAAAGCTTGACCAAGACACACCAATCTTCAAGCCGCCTCTACCTGTTATATATCGATCTTTAATTGAAAACATCACGGTCCGAAGCTCGTAATCAAAGTGCAAGAAATAGATTTAATCACGAGAGATAAGCTGAGGGATTTGGACATTAACATGTGAAACTGCTATCGAGATTATGTCAACGAAGTGAATAAATCAGCTTTTTAATTTTTTTTTTGAGTTCAGAAGGGAGACGGTTGGAGTAGTGAAGGGTCCATCACATCCCTAACAAAATCAAAAACTGAAAAACAGTAGATTTCTTCCGAAACTTTAAAACTCTGAGTGTCGCTATCAAAAGCTATAACTCAAAGCCCAGAAATAATGTCGCTGTTTTAATTGACATGTTTGTGGCTGTTTGGTATTCTTCGTTTCTACTAGTGGACATAAAGGGCTTGAAAAGATACCACGGAATTAAGAAAACAGCCTCCCCGAACGAAAAAAGAATAGTACATTAATGCCGAGGTTAAACATTGTTCCCGGGAGAACAATTGCGCTGACAATCATGGTAAAGTGAGCAGTGTTGACATTGCGTGATCCCGATAACGTCAACCAAGTGCAGAGTCGGTATTTGAGAATGAAAAACGAAACAGCCAAAATGATGTCACCCAGGCATCTAAACAGCTTTGAGAGGCTCATATCTGATGACCAGGGCAGAACTTATAGTAGCAAGGGACGGGATATTTTGTGAAGTGGGCAGTTTGTGACGGTTCTGGCTGTGAAGTCCCTGGATCTTCGGATCTAAACAGGTTCAATGCTTCCGTGAACAACGGGTCATATTAGTGCAGTCGAAGAACCAGTCAGTACCAAAAATAGGACCATATTCTTTCGAGAATTGAGGGAGATCAATCGAAAGCGGCTACTGTTGATCTATCCTTTGTGATGGGGAGATGGCGGCAGTGGTGGAGGGTTGGGACTAAACATTTCCTTCACCTAGCCTGCAATTGAGACCATTCCCACAGCTATGGACCTGGAAACCAAACTGGAGCAAGTGAAAAGGAAGACAGGCATCAATTTTGATAACGATATCTATACCGCTCTGTTCATATGCGCTGCCAGCCATAGTCATTTACTCATTTCTTCGACTTCATCCGTGCAAACTCGGCATGACCTCATTAAGATCGCAAGAAGATTATGGGGCATTCAAGAAGCGCTGTCGATAGTTTGCACATCAGTGACAACATCAAGGCAGCTATATGAAAACATGATCTACTCAAATGGCCGGCTCCGGCGGTTTGTAGTGGTTTCTGGCCTTGAAAAGGCCTCAATCCACATACAGGCATCGCTCTTAGAGGTAAGCGTCCTGGACCTAAACATGTGTTTCAGGGGATCCCGCTAACCTCTGCCTCCAGGTGTTGAGATATAAGAAAGTTACACTAGATAATGTGGATTTCGAAACGCCTGAAGACTTGTTTATGATGGTAATAGTTGTTGAGAATAACAACGGATTAGAAATCGAGTTGTTTCCATATCTGGTATGAGCTCTTCACCGTTTTGTTCTTTCGGAGCTGACCATTTACCATCGTTTAGCAAGACCAGCTTCTATTCAGACAGCCCCATTGCGTTGTTTCGCACGATATCGTGCCAGGATCGCCAATGGCATCAACGACAAAGGTCCCGAGCTTCAAAATAGCTTCTGAGTTTGCAGAGATGCGAAGACTGGCCAGGGAGGTGAAGATCACACCCGAAGTCAAGCGGTACATGCAAGACATTATTGTTTTCCTACGGCTTCACAGAGCAGTAGCAGGAGGAATTGCTCCGTCAGTGGCGAGGGAGTTTGAGACTTTGCTTCGTTATCTCTGTGTTCTACTCAACTACAATTTTGCTACTCCTACTCTTGTTCAATTGACTGCCAAAAAGCTGTTCCCGCTCAAGTGCAAGTTTGCCAGCGCGAATGAGGAAAACTCGGTGGCCTGGGGCAGTGATGTGGACCTTGTGGGAGAGATGCTAAAGAAATGGAATGCAGATTTAATCATCGAAGATGTAATTAATAGGATAACACCTCCAGTATAGCAGGTATGAAAGATTTGTAGGGCGTGGGCGTGTTTCCTGGACTGGTGGTGGGAGGAACGTGGTGTTTCGCGTATTTTCGACCAACTCCATCCCCCGTGTATAAAAACAGCCGTCGCGTACGTGTTGCCCGCGATTGGAACCGCAAAATGGCCGATAAAGAGGTACGCCAACTGTTTTTCTGTACTTGTTGAATTCACTAATCGGCAGCAGGTTACTGTGTTTGTGATAGATGTGGCTGCTTCAATGGCAGAGAGAAACTCTGGGAGGGATATCACAGACCTCGAGTTTGGGATGAATTATGTCTATGATGTGCTTTTGGATAAGGTGAGCATGAACTAGAACACGATAGGTTATTCTTGCCACAAGCTGACATTGTTTATTTAGGTATTGGTGGGCCGTAAAAGCGATCATGTAGGAGTGCTTGGAGCTCATTCGGAAGGTATGTCTTACAACTGAATTTACCTCTCTCTATGATCTGGTTTTGCTAATTCTACGGCATAGAGACTTTTCATCACAAAACTGAGCAGTCAGAATGGTCTAATGTGGAGAGCTTTCAAACGGTTGAGCAGCCCCTACTGAAACATGTATCAAGACTCTTCCATACAATCAAAACCAAGTTGACCGCGAGTCCAGCAACATCCACAAGCGGGTCCACGATTGGTGGCCTTGGCGTAGCCATCGATATGATAAGATTGTACACTGAGCGGAAAAAATATACCAAAAACATAGTCATTGTCACAAATGGCAAGGCTGAAGAGAGGTGGTCAACTTACAAATCTAAAATGAAGTATTACTACAAGGCGCTGGTAGAGTATGGCATTAATGTAACTGTTGTCGGTATTGATTTCACGGATTTGGCTGCTATTGCTTCTGGAGATTTTGAAGAGACTTCCTTAAAAGCGATAAATCAATCCAAGTGGCTAGAGTTTTTCAAGTACTTTAACGATTCTACCGATGTTCAGAGTGGAACTCAAAAATTTCGACTAATAAATTACAATAATTACTACGCGGATGAGTATCTCAGTTCTCCCCGTAAGCTTAAAACGGTCAAGCCAGTACGGTCTTTTAAGGGCCAAATGACTTTGGGAAACCCAATCGACAATGATAACAATCTGGTCCCAGAACACATATCCATTTCGATAGAGGTTTTTCCTGCTATAAAGCCTGCTGCTCCACCAAAAGCTTCATCAACAACTCAAATCTCCCCAGATAATCACAGTGCTGAAAAGCTTGAACATGATTCTACAGTTCTAAATAAAGTTGGTCTTCAACCTGTCAAGTTTTTTAGCGAGTACTATGTTAAAGGAAAGTCCAAAGAGGATAAAGATCAAAGTGTCAAGGTCAAGGTCAAGGTCGAGGACGAGGATGAAGATGAAGATGAGGATGAAAAAGTACCTGTTGAACTTGAGGACCTCGAAAGAGGGTTTTTGTTTGGTGGAGACTCTGTTAATTGTGATCCATCTTTGGAACAATTTCTGAAGTACGATAACGACCCAAAACTTGAGCTTTTGGGATTCTTTCCTAGTGAACTTTATCTCAAGAAGCCTTGGCTTTTAATGGGAGAATCCAGGTTTGTAATTGCAGAGAGAGGAAATAAAAGCGCAGTGTTGGGGTTCTCAAGTTTTGTCCATGCTTTGGAAGAGTTACAAATGTTGGCTCTTGGCAGGTTTGTGCGAAAGGATACACCACGGATCGTCATGCTATGCCCTAATGTAGCAGAAGGAGACCAACTAATGATGGTCGATCTACCGTTTGCGGAAGATGAAAAGCTTTGTAGCTTCCCTCAATTGGATACGGTCGTGAACACTTCAGGCGTTGATATCAGTAAGAAAGACGGAAAATTGCATAGGTTTCTGCCAGATGATGATATGATTTCATCTATGAAAGATTATGTGGATGAGCTTACTCTAGATGATGATGACGGCGATGATGAAGATGACCCCCTCGCTCCTTCCTCCCTTTTTTTGCATGATCTGTTCCAGCCTCGAAATGCGACAGAGAATGTCACGATTCTCAGCAAAGATGGAACAACTGATGAAGATGATGAAGAGCAACTAAAATCTTTCCTACCGCATGACGAACAGTATAATCCGATGATCCATCGAGTGAACCATGTGTTAAAGTCAGTGGTAATGAAGAGTCTGGATTTTGGAGACCACAAATCTTTAGCTTCCGAACAGTCTCCGCTTGGCCAATTTCTTTTGAAAAACCCTTTGCCAGATGTAATACCGGATTTCACAAAGCCGATGAGACGTTACCAATACCCACCTAATGAGCTGCTACGCACTCACCAAACCCAAAAGGCCTTGCAAAAGATGATTGATTTGTTTAAGATTGAGAAGGTGGAAATCAAACGAAAGACTAGAACCACAGACAACGCATCAAATGATGGAGAATCGAATATAACGAACAAAACTGAAAAGGTGGATCTTGATCTGCTGCTAAGCAGAGGAAACCCGAAAAGGACGAAGGCCTAAGACTAGCTGATAGTGTAATGTAGTGTAGTAGCATCAAAGCATTTCTTTCTTTAGTCATATCTCCAATGAATCATGGATTGGATAATGTAGGTTTGATTCAAAAAATGGGCCGAAGCTGATAAAGTTGAGGTCACATGGACCTAATGCTCCCCCACACTCTTCTCCTTTCAATTTCACAGCGCTTAACTGCTCAAAATGCCTGACATTAAAGTGATTCCTAGGCCCAACAAAATTGAGCTAGGAGCTGACGGGCAGTTCATTTTGTCAGACAAAACTGTACTTGTAGTAAAAGACAAGCGCTTGTTTCCAGTTGTGGTGGATTTCGCAAGGAAGCTTGACTTGCAACAGCCAACCTGCGAAACTGTTGACAGCCAGACAGTGAAAACAGAACTTGAAAGCTACATCAGTTTTAATCTTGATGATCCAATTACGGAAAAGGAAGGATATAGTTTAAAGGTCGACCCCACGCGCATACAATTGAGCGCCAGCTCTTCAAGGGGCATTTTCTATGGATTGCAAACCATTTACCAGCTTCTACCTCCTGAAATTGAATCACCTACCAAACACTCTTATAATACAAACAAAAATTGGACGATTCCTTGTGTTGAGATTTTTGATGCACCTAGATTTCCCTATCGTGGAGTCCACCTAGATGTTTGCCGACACTTCAGCACTGTTGACTTTATAAAAAAGCAACTTGACGTGATGGCCTCTCTGAAGCTATGCTATTTTCATTGGCATCTTACAGAGGACCAAGGGTGGCGGATTGAGATCAAAAAGTACCCTAAATTGACAGAAATCGGGTCTGTTCGCAGAGAGTGGGATGGGTCGATATATGGCCCATTTTTCTACACACAGGATCAGATAAAAGAGGTTATTCAATATGCAAAAGAGAGGTTTATAGAAGTGATTCCTGAAATAGAGCTCCCTGGGCATGCGGCAGCAGCAATTGCTGCCTATCCGTGGCTATCGTGCACTGGGGAAGAACTTGAAGTGGTAAACTACTGGGGCATTGTAAACGACGTGTACTGTGCGGGAAACGATAAAGTTTTTGAGTTTTTAGAAGACGTTCTCGATGAGGTTGCTCGAATTTTCGAATCACCCTACATTCATATTGGAGGAGATGAATGCCCCAAGAAACGTTGGGAAGCATGCCTACTGTGTCAGAAAAGAATCCAAGAGCTTGGGTTCGACAATTCTGGCCACACAAAGGAGGAAAAGCTACAGAGTTACTTTGTAAAAAGGATTGAAAAGTTTTTGGCTTCAAAGAATAAAAAGTTGATTGGTTGGGATGAAATTCTTGAAGGTGGGCTAGCACCTTCAGCTACGGTAATGTCCTGGCGAGGAGAAGAAGGAGGAATTGAAGCATGTAACATGGGCCATGATGTCGTTATGGCGCCACAAGAGTATCTCTATATGGATCGCTTCCAAGGTGATGAACATATTCTACCAAGGAAAAGAGAGAAACTTTTGTTGAAAAATGTGTACCATTATGATCCAGTTCCATCCAAAATCAAGCCAGAGTTTAAACATCACATCAAAGGTGCACAAGTATGCGATTGGACTGAGCTGTGTTACATACCATCCGATGTGGAAACTGATTATTATCCAAGAATGATGGCTCTTGCTGAACTTTCGTGGACAGACCCCATTTCAAAGAATTACAGCCTCTTCTTGAAAGCCATCAATGAAAGCATACGAACAAGACTTGGATATCGCAATGTAGAGTTTCATATTCCTTTGCCAGAGCAAGTCGGGTATCCATCTTGTAACAACATTGTATTTTATCAAAACAAGGTCGAACTTCAGTTTGACACAACCGACCCAGTTGATAAAATTGTGTATACAACCGACGGAACAGAGCCTATATCTTCATCTTATGTTTATGTTTTGGGCTCGTCCCTTTCATTCTACGAATCATTAAAGCTGACAATACGATCCATGGTGCAGAATGAGATACTCGGCCCATCTCGTACAATTTTTATCACAAAACAAGAGCTCAAAAACGCAATAGACCCAAATAGTGTCAAACCCGGAATTTTCGTTTCTGCTTTTCAAGGCATTTTCAAGTCTATTGATGAATTGGAAGATCAAAGTCCTTTTAGAACCTTCCAGGTTAGCAAGCCTGAGGATATCCCTTATGTTGATTATCTTGCTGATTGGACTAATGATGACTTTGTATCATACGTTGCCGAGGGATACATGATAGCTCCATCGGACGATGTCTACTATTTTTCCTCTCCCGCAGAGATTATCGTTGATGATGTCCATGTAGTTATAAACGCAGCCAATGTCACTAAAGAGAGACCTTTCCCCAATAGCGATGCTGGCATTTCTTTGAAAGAGGGTTTACACAAGATCAAAATAGTGAAATTGAATTGGAATTGGGGTGGAATATTGTCTTTCATGGTTCCAACTATTGTAAAAGTTAGGAGAGAAAAGGAGACCGAATTTATTGATATGGAAGAAAAATGGTTCAAATAACAAGCTAATTTGTACCATTGATTTGCACAGTTAACAAAACATAAAGTGATCGCCTAAAGCATTTCTGAAAAGTGGTGAATTATCTACAATGCAATAAAATAAATACATAAAGGATAAGCACAGAATTTTAAACTTTGTCTTCGGGGGCCTCTCCTGCCTCGTTAAAATATTTTTCAAACGCGTCATTTTTCTCTATAAAAGGACGCTTTCCCAAAATCCTGATCATATCTTCCCTTGTAATTACCTCTTTTGAGAGAAGTTCTTCTGCAACGAGACCTACCTGTTCCTTCTTTTCCAGTAGCAGATCCTTACACCTAGTGTATGCGCTATCAACTATTCTTTTAACCTCTTCATCGATTTGTGAAGCAGTTGCTTCACTGAATGGTTTTGTCAATGATTGTTCTTGACTTTGATCAAAATTCACAAGACCAATCTTCTCACTCATGCCCAAGTTTGTCACCATTGCAGTGGCCATTTTGGTTACCTTCTTGAAGTCATCGCTTGCGCCGCTTGTAACTGACGAAAAGTGAATCTCCTCAGATACACGGCCACCCAATGCCATTGTCATCTTGTCTGTCAACTGCTGAACACTGAGAAGGTAAATATCTGGAGGTAAATACTGAGCATAGCCCAGAGCTCCTTGTCCTCTTGGAACTATGGATACCTTGAGCAATGGGTCGGCAAACTGCAAGAACCAACCGCAGATTGCATGTCCAGCTTCGTGATAAGCAACCACGCGCTTTTCTTCTAAGGATAACACTTTGGATTTCTTTTCCAGTCCCCCAATGACTCTTTCAATAGCTTGCTCGAAATGCTTCAGTTCTACACTATCATCACCGAATCGTGCTGCGATTAAAGCAGCCTCATTACAACAATTTGCAATGTCAGCGCCTGAAAATCCCGGAGTTAAAGTCGCCAGTCGCCCTTCATAGTCCTTCGCATCGCCTTTTAAGGTTATCCTTCTTAGATGGACTGCAAAGATCTCTTTACGCCCCTCAACATCTGGATTATCAATGGCAATATGACGGTCAAATCTCCCTGGCCTCATTAAGGCTGGATCCAAAACATCTGGTCTGTTTGTGCCTGCAAGAACAACTACATGGTCCGAAGACTGGAAACCGTCCATCTCAACAAGTAATTGGTTCAAAGTGGTTTCTCTCTCATCGTTGCCCCCGCCTCCAAAACCACCTTTACTCCTGGCCTTTCCTATAGCATCAATCTCATCAACGAATACAATACTGGGCGCATTCTGTCGAGCCGTTTTGAACAGGTCCCGAACTCTGCTAGCACCAACACCTACAAACATCTCAACAAACTCTGAACCAGAGACTGAATAGAAGGGAACACCTGCTTCTCCAGCAGTTGCCTTTGCTAACAAAGTTTTTCCAGTTCCAGGAGGACCAGACAGCACTGCGCCTCTAGGAATTTTCGCTCCTAGTTTTTCGTATTTTTCAGGGTCCTTCAAGAAACTGACAAACTCCATCACTTCTTCTTTTGCTTCTTGCATGCCTGCCACATCTTTGAATGCAACTTTGACATCTGTTTCCTGGTTGAATTTTTTCGCTTTGCTCTTGCCAACGTTGAAAATTCCATTCCCTCCAAGGCCGCCAGCTCCACCCGCAGACATCCTAGTTATGTAAATGAGTCCGCCAATGAGGATTATCGTGGGGAGGATCTGAAACAGGGTCCCCATCAAGCTTCCTTCTTGTGAATAGCTAACCGGCACTCTATAGTCGGACGGAGTACCATTTTCGTCTTGAGCTTCTTTGAGTTTGCGCTCAAATGAATCCACAGACCCAAGAGCAAAATAAACGCCACCTTGGCTACTATCCTTAAGGGTAACACGAGCAACAGTCTTGTTGACAACTGTTATTTTCTCTGCAAGACCTTTGTCCAAGATTTGGGATCGGAACTCCTGCCAGGAAACCTCTTTATCTTCAACCCGTGACAGTAACAGATGAATACTATAGAAAATAGCACCAAAGGTCAAGTAAACCATCCAAGGTTGCAGCTTTACCACGATAACCTTGACATCTCCCTCCTTTTTCGGATCTTTTTGTTTATTTTGCCTTGGCTCCGATTCAGAATTCGCATCAGATTTTGATTCCGTCTTAGAACTGGGGCTTTCACTCGACTTGGCCGAATCGTCTTGTCGATCCCGAGAGGCGTAAACCGATGGATGAAAAAGATTCCTCTTCATCTTTTCTTGAGTCAGGGCTTTTAGTAAGATCCTTGTGCGGCGCATCCCTTCGGGATCATCGGTCGATTCCAGCAATGGAATCAATAGTGTCCTCCCATTGCTTGTTACCACTGTATAGTTCTCTTCGGATTGTCCAGACTCCGTCTTTATTCGCTTTTCATAGTATTCTGAAATAGTGCGATCAAATTTATCAAAGTCACCAGCATAATCAGAGACATTTAAAAGAAGATCATGTCCAAGTTTGCGATCCGCTTCATTTTCGGATATCTGTAGAGCTCTCATTGTGTATTTCATGTAAGAAAACTGAAGAATCTCCTTTGGCATGTGCTCAATCTCGGACACTTTTGGCATAAAAAAATCAGCGAATGAAAACCTTCGCATCCCCTTTTCTGTTTCATCATCATCATTGTGGTCTTTATTGTTCTTCGAGTTGATCGATTTGGCCCTAACTAATCCATTTTGAAACAAGCATGGTTGACGAGTAGTAAACTGGCGCAAAGCGATTGTAGACGATCTCAGTGGAGATCTCAACATGACGAGCCTTGAGGCACGCCAGTTCACCAGCCTGCGCATAGCGGTTGAGGAATGGGTTATTTTCGTTCTATACATAGAGTTTCACGAACCGCTACCGTAACCGCTTTCCATTTAGTTTTGTGCTTGAACAGAAAAGCTGGAAAGCATGTTGAGAATAAGTTGGGTGGGATGTACGGGTGTTAAAAAAGGATCAAAAAAATGTATTGACTAAAGTTACACAATATTTCCAGTACTATCAAAACTGCTCGGTAAGCCTTTCGCGTTCCTGCTGCTTAACAATTTCGGCCTTAATATTAGGATCCAAATGTTCAAAGATCTCTGGGGGAATATCTTTCAAGCCAGTTCGAACAGCATCATTGGGCACTCTAAGAACAGTCTGGAACACAACTTTGTTCTGTTCTCCCTCTCTAACTTCGTCCTTCCCCAACTTTTCCCAAACGGCTCTAGTGGACTGCGTAGATTCTGGATAGAAGTTCAGTCCAGTGTAAGGCTCAAATATCCCGCGAGCATTCAGAGCACGACCACGTTTGATCAAAATCTCACTATTGTACTGGCTGGCCGAGACTGCATGTTCAAATATCCAGTTTTCGTCCGTGAGATTGACTTTATGTTTTCTGGTAGATTCTTTGAACGACTCGCGTTGAATCGGTGTAATTGCTGCTTGGTGATAAATGGCACTAGCTCCATGCCATGCCACATATTGATTCTGATTGTAAGGTATTCCTGGAGGAGGTAATCGGTCATTAGGATCTGCCAATTGACCCTCTACAAAGCCCTGTGCTCGAGCGTCGTCTTCGTAATAGTCATCTGTGATCCTCTTCCCGCCCACAACAATTCGTGATCCAAATTCTCTAAAGATTGATCGCGCGGTTACGACGCCAATAGACCGACCTTTGTAAGAATGGGGGATGATATCTCTATCGATCAAGTCAAATTTTTCATCGTTCTCGATGATAATTTTAACCAGCTTTTTGTGTTTTTGAAACAAAAGATAAGAATCTCTGAACCCCATACAACGCGCAGGCTCAGTCGACAGCATGTACAGTCTATCTCCTCGCCCAAGCACTTTAAACGTTCGCGTTCTAAACTCCCTACCACCAAGAAGGTCACCATCGCTGGATATTTTGGTTTCACCCTTGGAGTCATCAGGTAAGTAAGCTTCATCATTAACAATCTCTAACGGGTTTCCTTCCTCATCGGTAGGGATAGACGTGGATACACGTTTGGATCTTGCACTCGATTTGTGTTGTTTTGAGGCAGATGGAAACCCTCGTTTCCGTTTCGGGGTACGATCATCTTCACCTTCTTTTTGGGGAGTTCGTGCTTTGGCTTTCAAAGGTGGTCTTCCACGGCCTCTCTTCTTGGCTGGAGTATCGCTGTAAATGTCTCCTTTGCTCTGGTCTTCGAGGTCTTCGGGCCCCGGTGTCTGTGCATCTGCTTCTGGAGTTTCTGCTTGATTTTCATCCATACTGTTGTCTTGCTGGGTGCTTTCATGGTCTTCAGATGGGCCTGGCGTTTCTGTTTCTATCATCTGGGTATCGCCATCTGGGTCGACTGCTTCAGCTTCATGTTTTGAAGACAGTCGTGCTAGAAATAAAAAAAAAAGAGGTCAGATATTGTGTTATCTTTAAAATGTACCTGGCTTCATCATTATATACTTGATCTTCTTCCCCGAGCCATTACTGGTTTCGTGTTGGTGTTTTTGGTTATACCTTGAATTTGGTGGTGGAACGGTGGTGAGAATAACAACAATATCCGGGTAACTCTGCTACAGGCTAGTGGGATTAAGTGCAAGCAGAGTATCCAAGAAAGTTTCTGTGTTTGGATCAAAAAAATACCAAGTTAATGATTAAATACTAAATTCAAAGTGATATCTCAAAGGAATATAATTCAAATAGGCAAGTTTTAGCTGCTTTTCGCTTTGGTATGAGATAAGCCAACTGGGCATTGTGACTGTATATACGCGGATAAGTGTAATACACAGAACGGAAAGGTCCTGATTCTTTCTGTGATTAAGATTTGTTTGTGTTGGTAAGTGAGGATGGATAAAATACCAGTTTTATATTTTTAGGAAGTGTTTGACCATGTTAGGATCACGGTTGGAGATCCCAAGACGTACAAGTGGGCATCGACAGCGTAGTTGCTTCTTGGTGTGCTAGGAACACCCGGGGTGATGCTTGAATTGAATTGTGGCAACTGAGGCGTGATGAGGTGGTTATCAAGAGTCAGGCAAAACTTCTCCATTGAACCATTGACTCAACTTAATCGTACAGGTCAGCACATTTCCCAACTTCTAGAATCAGTGTATCAGCAAGCTTGCCCAAAAGTACGCGTGCGAGCGTTTATTTCAGACCCGTCCTACGGTTACCCTACTTTTGCAAACGCGTCGGCAATTTGAGCACCCATCTCTTCCCAGTTGGGCGAGCACACACACACTTGGTAATCCAACGATGAGTGAAATCAAAATCGACGGTCTTGCCTTTCGGAAAAGAGTCCATTTAATTCAAAGAAACATTGGAGGATCCGAATCTTTTTTAAAAGATGCAACTTCAATTCTGGCCGTGACTGGGAATACAAATGAAGATAACCCCTACCAGAAGACGACTACTCTTCACGTAAGTTTTCTTGTGTTTTTTTTTTTTTTTTGCTGGTTCTTTTTTAGAATTCAAAAAAATGCTGTGATTGTAGACGTGTTTTAAAAAAATTGCTCGCTTTGACTAAATTTCCACCGAGTGACCAATTTTTTTAAACACTGTGCTGGTTTTCAGGTGGAGAAATACTAACACTTAGTGTTTAGACCTGGCTTTTGGGTTACGAGTTCCCATCGACAGCCATACTAATTACCAAAACGAAAACTTTTATCATCACCAGTGCTGGAAAAGGTATGAAACCATTTTGACAATCGCTAATGAGAAGTAATAATGGTGACTAACCGGACTCTTTTAGCAAAATATTTGGGTCCTATTCAGAGTAATAACGTGGTGATATCAACACGGTCTAAAGATGCTGATCACAATGCCAAAATTTTTGAAGAATTTATTGGACATATTAAAGAATCCGGTCAAACTGTTGGAGTTTTCATCAAGGACCATTTTGAAGGCAAGTTTATCGACGAGTGGAAAGCTGCATCGGCGAGTTTAGAGTTTAAACAGGTAGATGCTTCACGGTTTCTCTCGATTTGTATGGAAATCAAAGATGATGATGAGTTGAAGGCGATTCGGTCGGCATCTCGTGCAAGTACAGGACTCATGACGAACTATTTTGCAGACAAGATGTCTATATTCATCGATGAGGAGAAGAAAATTACACATTCCTCATTTACGGAAAAAGTTGAGAACAAGATTGAGGATGATGCTTTTTTCAAATCCAAGGCATTGAAATTGGGGGCGGAATTCGATCCTAGACAGTTGGATTGGTGCTATACCCCGATTGTTCAATCCGGTGGAGTTTATGACCTAAGACCATCTGCACTTTCCGATAACAATGTGTTGAAACCTGGTGTTATTTTGTCGTCACTTGGTCTAAGATACAAATCGTATTGTTCGAACATTGGCAGAACGTATTTAATTGATCCAACAAAGGAACAAGAAAAAATGTATGAGTTTTTGATCAATGTCCAGAAAAAAGTGCTTTCATTGATGGTTGAAGGTTCAATTGCAAAGAATGTTTACGAAGGAGTTATTGGTTTTATCAAGAGTGAAAAGCCCGGGTTGGAATCACATTTCACGAAAAATGTGGGATGGGCGATTGGAATTGATTTTAGAGATTCGACTTTTTTACTTAGCCCCAAAAGCGATCGAGTTTTAAAGAACGGAATGACATTTAACGTTTCGATCGGATTCAAAGATCTGGAGGAAGGTGGTGCTGGTGGTGGTGGTAAACCTTACAGTCTGATGCTTATTGATACAGTTTTAGTGACAAGCAAGGGATGTATGGTTTTAACGGATTCGCCCAAGACGCGAGGTGAGATTTCGTACTATTTTAAAGAGGACGGTGAAGATGCGGAGGATTTGAAGGAGAGTAATTCTGTCGAGTCCAACAAGACTGCAAAATCGTCAGGTTCCGGTGCGAGTTCGAGAAAGTCACAGAGCGCAAGTAATGGATCTGGAACATCTGGTGGCTCATCAGACCGTAAAAAAAAGGAACAACGGGTCAAATCTGAAATTGCTAGTCGAAATTCCGCGATTCTCAAGTCCAAGTTACGAACAGAGACCAAAAATTATGACGAGGAGGCGGAACTGAGGAGGAAAGACCACCAGAAACAATTACATGAAAAACGACAACGTGAAGGGTTGGAACGATTTGATAAGGATTCTAAAGAGGCAAATGGGGATGAGGCGAAGCCCGTATTTAAGAAATTTGAGTCCTATAAGAGGGATACACAACTTCCACTTACGGTAAAGGATTTGAGGATACATGTTGATCACAAGAATCAAACGATCATTTTACCAATCTGTGGACGGCCAGTTCCATTCCACATCAACAGTTACAAAAATGGGAGTAAGAATGAGGAAGGAGATTATGTCTATATTCGATTAAATTTCCATTCCCCTGGAGCAGGGGGTGGCAACAAGAAGGACGAGATGCCATTTGAGGATGCGCAAGCGCAATTTGTCAAGAGTATTTCATTTAGGAGCAAAGATATTGATCGTATGTCAGATATTTTCCGACAAATCACGGAATTGAAGAAAGGAGCAGTTAAACGGGAAAGTGAAAAGAAAGAGTTTGAGGACGTTGTTGCACAGGCGAAATTGATCGAGGCAAAGAATCGTCGACCGCAACGACTTGATACGGTATTTGTTAGGCCTGCACCAGATAGTAAGCGGGTTGCGGGAGTTGTTGAAATACATCAAAATGGTCTTCGATATCAGAGTCCGATAAGGCTGGACCATCGGATTGATATTTTATTCTCGAACATTAAGCATTTTTTCTTCCAACCTTGTTTTTCCGAATTGATTGCGGTGATCCATTGTCATTTGAAAACGCCTATTATCATTGGGAAGCGTAAAACGAAGGATATTCAGTTTTACAGAGAGGCTTCGGATATGGCGATTGATGAGACGGGGAATCGTAAGCGGCGTTATCGATATGGGGATGAGGATGAATTGGAGCAAGAACAAGAGGAACGAAGACGAAGGGCAGCTTTGGACAAAGAATTTAAGAATTTTGCCGAAAAAGTTGCAGAAGCTGCGAATGAAGTGTTTGATGTGGACATTCCATTTCGAGATTTGGGATTTGATGGAGTTCCATTTCGATCCAATGTTTTTTGTCAACCCAGTACGGATTGTTTGGTACAATTGATCGATCCCCCATTTTTGGTGATTACACTTAATGAGATTGAGATTGCGCATTTGGAGCGTGTTCAATTTGGATTAAAGAATTTTGATCTTGTTTTCGTTTACAAGGATTTCACCAAGGCGGTTACGCATATTAATACAATTCCAATGGAGAGTTTGGAGAATGTGAAGGATTGGTTGGATGAGGTTGATATTCCATATACGGAGGGTGCGGTGAATTTGAACTGGGCCGCGATTATGAAGACAGTGACGACAGATCCACATGAATTTTTTGTGGACGGAGGATGGAGTTTTCTTAGTAATGGGTCGGATAGTGAGGATAGTGATAGGAGTGAGGAAGAGAGTGAGTTTGAGGTTAGTGATGAGGATCCCAGTGATGAGAGTGATGCAGGGTCAGGATATGGGGAGAGTGAATCTGATAGTGAAGGTAGTGAAGAGGAGGAGGAATCGGAAAGTGGGGAAGATTGGGATGACCTGGATGAAAAGGCGAGTAAGTATGATGAGAGAAAGCGTAAGCGTTGATACTAGTTGTATGCAGAACAGGCACTTGAAATTGAAATTGCAATTGAGTAGAAAAATGGTTATATATTAACAAAGGTATAGACATACAAAACTGGGGAGGGGGAGAGAATGATCTCTGTATAATTCAATCTTTCAAACTATTTTGAGCAGTATGGGGGGAACAAATATGAAATAAAATTCATTACATTGCAAGTTAAAAACAGTGATAAAAAAGATAAAAAAGAATACGTAAAACGGGAATAATAAAAAATATTTCGAGGAAAAGGGGGAGATAAACATTTGATGATCATGATGTAGCTATTTGAATGATCCCACGAGTTTAGTGAAAAAGTATTAGGATTAGGAAGTCCAATGATGACGAGGAAATAATAATAATAAAATAAAAGGATCATGAAATGTTAAGGATGATGATGATGCAACTGCAGTATGATTGTTCTTGTAAAATAAGGATCCCCGTTCAACTTTAACTTCAACGTCCAGTTCCAAATCCATTGCCATTGTGCAATTGGTGCTCTATCAAGATAATGCATCTGTCGGTAATAGTAATAGTAATAGTAGTACAAATAAAGGTCCTTCAACAATAAAATCTAATCCTTTCTCTGTTTTTTCACCGATTGGGGTTCGTCATCGTATGGGTAGCTTCTCGTTCTCACGATCCCACCGGCAGCAGCAAGAGCAACGGCCAGGGGTTCCGATTTACCAGTATTTCCGTTGGGGGCAGGGGAAGGGACTCCTCCATTAAGGGTATTTGTCAAGGATTTTTTGTCATCCAAGTAAGCAGGAGTTGTGTTTATTTGGTTGTAAGAATTGGAGGTATACGAGGATTGCGGGAGCGATGCCAATGGCGCACCAGCCGAGTGGATCTGCTGCTGCTGTTGCTGTTGATGCTGATGCTGAGGAGGCAAGTAGGAGTTCTGGGAGTAGCCATAGGCATAGTGTTGGGAGTTTGGAGCGTAGGCCTGGTAGTATTGATGGCCGGGTATCTGGGAGTAAGTCTGGGCAGTTTGCTTCACGGCGCCTGTTTGATTCGGGGAGGCTGCCAGTACAGGAGCAGCGGTCACGACGGAGGAGGTGGTCGGGACAGTTGAAGCGGGTGTTGGAACAGGCAGCTGGGCATTTTGGCTCTGGCTTTGGCTCTGGCTTTGGCTCTGGCTCTGGGGGGTCACCGGGGTGTTGGAGCTGGATCTGTGTTGCAGCTGGGGGGTTTTCGCCTGGAGGTCTGGCTGGTCCGCACCGTAGCTGCCGCTGCCGGACACGGAGCCGGAACCGGAGCCGGACACGGACCCGGACACGGAGCCCACGGACACGGGCGACAGATACGGCGTCGCGCGCGGCGTCGCTCGCGGGCGGGCGTGCTCCGAGGGGCGTGGCGGGTAACCCGGCCAGGCCGCCGCCGCGGCAGCAGCAGCAGGGTAACCGACGGCGACGGGGTGCGGCGGGCACAGCACGTGCTTGATGTCTCTCACGAACAGCGGGTACAGCGAGTCCAGAATGCTTTCGCGCTGCGCCAGGTCCAGGGCGCGTTCGAACGGAATCCACACGCCCTTCAGGTGCATCGTGCCGACCTTGACGACGTGCCGGATCTTCTCCGACTTGAGAATGCCGTCGCGGCGTCCGCGGGTCATCCCGGCCACGTTGAGCAGCTTGGTCCCGTTGATGAAGTTGTTGTTCTCGCGCCGCGCGACACACACGCCGTTGGCCTCGACCTGGTAGCAGATCGTGTTCTCGTCCTCCCACAGCGTGGTCGTCACGCGCGGTCGCAGTCCCGGCGGCGGGTACTGGCCGGCCGCGGACGCTGGGCTGGGCATCCCCGTGCGAGCGACCGCGACAGTGCCAGCGGGAGCACCAGCAGCAGCGGGAGTGGCACCGGGAGCGCCTGAGATCATCACGGCGCCGTTGGATCCAGCGGCAGCAGCGGTCACTGTGCCCATGCCAATGCCAATGCCACTGGTGGCAGCGGTGACGGTGCTGGCCGTGGTGGAGACGGGGGACGGGGCCAGCGAGGACGGCACGTAGCCGGTCGAGTAGTCTGCTGGCTGCTGGGGGTAGCTGTAGCCGGAGTAAGCGGGATACTGGGCGTAGCCGTACTGGTAGGCCGTGGCCGGATGGACGTACTGTGCCGCCATCATCTTCTGTTGCTGGATCTGGTGTTGGAAAGGCTGGGTCTGGGTCTGGGTCTGCTGCTGGTTTGGATGTTGGAGTTGAACCTGTTGATGCTGCTGTAGGAGGTGATTCTGGTTCTGATTCTGGTTCTGATTCTGATTCTGTGGTTGCGTGGACGATGGCGACTGTGATTGCAATTGCAATTGCGACTGGCCCTGAGCCTGAGCCTGAGCCTGAGCCTGCGGTTGCGGTTGAGCCTGTTGCGATCTGGTCTGAACAGTCTGACCCTGTCCTTGTCCTTGTCCTTGTCCTTGTCCCTGAGCTTGCGCTTGCGCTTGAGCTTGAGCTTGAGCTTGAGCCTGAACCTGTTGCTGTAGCTGTAGCTGCTGCTGAGACTGGGACTGAGACTGGGACGGAGACTGAGACTGGTGGTAGTTGTAACTGTAGTTGGAGGGCTGTTCGTTAGGGTTGTAGTAGCCCGTGGAGTACATTGCGAGAATCAAACGTGAAAGTGTGAAAAGAAGAGAAGGACAGAACGAGCAAAATTGAGCAGAAGCGCCGCTAAAAGAGTTTCTGGACTTCCGGGTCGGGCCGTGCAGGGCGCGCGCAGCCCGTCCTGCGGGTACTACCCGTGCAGCTGCATGCGCAGGAGATTATAATTCCGCCCCGGTCCAGCGCGATTTTCTGCTTCTTTCCCTGGAGCCCACTCACTCGGGCCAGCCCAGGCCAGGCCTACCCTGGCCTGACAAGTCCTGACCTGGCGGCGGTCTGGTTGGGCAGTTACTCTTCTACTGGACGATCACAGATCGTCCAGTAGCAGAAATATCATCTTCACAAATCATAAACCATAATCACCTGAGATCAACCAGCCAGCCCCTTCCTCCTCCAAATACAATATAACAAAACAGGCTATCCAGTTTACAACCCGTACCTGCATTCTGGCTCCTTACCTTGTTTCTGTCACTTTTGTTTTAATTCATAGCCTCTCGGGGGTGGACACCGAAAAGGGAAATATTACCTGCGGCGGTCATGTGCGAGTGTATGTGTACACTGCATGCACACGTCTCGAAGCGGTCTGTCCATGTTACAAACTGTTTGAAACACTCCTTCTCGTCTCCCTGCCAACATCCGATCCGTCGGAATCCAATTTAATGAGCTGATGTTGTGATGATGAGTAATGGGTCGATTGGTTTCTAATTTACAGTGTAGCATTCTCACCAAACATAGATTTTTTGTTCGGTGTCAATGGATCTAAATCAATTTCAAAAATCTTTATTCATTCGATTTTGATTTGATTTGTTTGGTTGCATGATTACAACATAGACAAATATATATATGCTTAATTAAAGGAGGCAAAAAAAAGCCAACACAAGGACCGCATCATCCATGCACATTATTGGTTGAAGAAATAATAATATTGTGTAACAAACTGAGACCAGCGTTGATCCTTCATCAAAAAACTCTGTTTCCTCCCGCAATTGAAATAGTCATAGATGTAGATATTGTGGTGGATATAATTCATTCTCATGTCGATGTCCATCTCCATGTCAATGCTCATCCATGTCCATAGTTGTCGCTATCGCTTCAACTATTGCTCCAACTATGGCTGCAGTTACACCCAGAATGTTGTGTTTCTGTTCTCCATGTACAACAAAATTCGACACTCGATCATTCCATGCAGTGCCGCATGGACTTTTTTTGCATATGTTAATGCATATGTTATGCGCTTACCCGGTTACCGCCTGTCAGATTGTGGACCGCATGGACATTCATGCAGATCGTACGTCCTTACCTGAGCTGCAATAGCCTATATCCGGAACCCAGCATGATTCATTTTGTACGATCGATAAATCCAGCGAAAGTGAGAACAAAAGCGAAAAGACCACTAAAGAGAAAAGGATAATCAGGGGAGTAGGGGCATAAACATTAATATAGGCTTGGATTTTTAACTACTCACTGCTCTACAATCACCCACCCACTGGGAGACTAAGATGAAGCAGTTTGGAAGCGCATCGGGAAATGGGGAAACCGCACGCACCGAACTGAACGGAGAACCCTGAACCAATGCTGGAAAAACTTAAGCTGGGAGGTACGCAACGTGAAGCGTGTTCTGTGGAAGGTAAACTATGTGTTCTGTGTTCTATGCTCTATACTCTGTGAACTGGACATCGGGGCGTGCATTGCAAAGAAAAGAGCTTCTCTGTATGTTGTGTCTTTTGCTGGAACTTAGACTTAGGCTTTACCTGGATTCCATACAGCAACAGAAGTTTCCCTACATGTTCCTCCAGCTCTACCACCATCGCCAATTCTTCTCATCTCGGTGCTCGATGGATCAAACACATAGCCCAGTACTTGGTATTCGGCAAGCGCCGCCGGAGATCGCCTCCCGCTAGCGTGCCATCCCAGCTTCTGTGCCCCCTGCTCCCCACCAAGCGCCGTAAGTCTGCCTTTTTCTGAGGCACTGGCGGAGTATTTAAATAGCCACCGCACAGGAGACCGCAGCCCACATTACACCACAGATCCTCCCGCATGTCTGAGACCTCTGCTGCTTCCCACAACCTCTTCTGTTGTGTGCCGTGGTAGTCTGTACCGTACTCCTACAACAGAACACAACAGACACGGACACTGACACAGACACTGGCCCAGCACGCATGTACCCATTACATGTGAAAGCAAAACTGAAAAATAAAAACAATAAACCCTCCATCTTTCGCTTTCAAGTTCTTGATTCAAGATTCAAGTTTAATCTCATGCCCATGGACATATCTGCTCCATAAACAACGGGCACGGGGCTGGTCTTGTTCTCGTAGTCACCCTCTACTAGCCAATTCCCTCTAGTCTTTTGTCCTGCCTCGCTTTTTTTTTTTCTTCCCACCTTTTTTGCGCTGATCGTTTCCCATTTCTTGGCCTATCTAGCCAACCATTGGCTCCAGTTCACAAAATGTGCTATTCCACAATTCCACATGCCAACCTACTCAATTCTTCGTGTAAAGTGTATAAAATCCCACTCTTCTAGCCATACCACCTTCTCTATCCTCATCCCTATTCTCAGTTCCAAGTCTAAATCTAAATCTAATCTCGCATCATGAAACTTGTCTCCATCTTGTCCACCCTCGGACTCTCTGCAACCTACGCGGTAAACGCAGAAATCTTTACTTACACTTCCTACATTGGTGTAGCAGTCGCTACAAATTACATCACCTATGAAATTGTGTACATTTCGTCCGCAGCTGATGGTAATGTCCATTCTTATACAACCACAACCACCGCAATTGATACTTCACTCATCCCCATCATTGGTGGAACAACAGAGACCGCTACCGCTACTGGTGCTGGTGCCGCCGCTACGGCCACTGCTACGGCCATCGCTACAGTAGAATCTACAGCCGCATCCGCTGATTCCAACTCCCAATCCGTGGTTTCCAATGCTGAAACAGTGATTGTGTCCGCAGCAACAAGCGCTCACTCCGAATCTGTCCAAGGCCAAACTACTCTCGTCCAAGTTCCAGAAACCTTGGTGTCTACTGAATCTGCCAATTCCCAATCCGAAACTGGTGATAGAGCAATTGGAACTCAAGAGACTACTTCGTCTACTGTAACATCAACAATCACCGCCCAAACTGAGTCTGAACCCCAAATTGCTACCACCACAGTCTCCACCGAATCTGAATCTGAGTCTGAGTCTGGATCTGGTGATAGAGCAATTGGGAGTCAAGAATCAACATCCGCTGCAACTGTAACTGCGCAAACCGAGTCCAAAACCCAAGCTTCTACTGTTGTGTCCACCGAATCTGAGTCTGAGTCTGAATCTGAATCTGCATCCACATCTGTCTCTGGATCTGAGACTGAATCTACAGCGGTTGTCGTATCCGATTCTACCTCTGTCTCTGTTTCCGAGTCTACATCTGTATCGGGGTCCGAAACTACATCTGAATCAATATCAGTTGTACCAACATCATCTTCAGACTCTGAAACAGGAGATCGAGGAATTGGCGCTACATCCTCCGCCTCCACTTCTCCAAAAGACAGTGAAACCGTCTCTGTCTCAGCATCCGGATCCGGATCCGGATCTGGATCCAGCGCTACCGATGAAGAAACCACCTACGTTATCGTTACACAGACCACTGGAAGCATCGTGATTGGATCTGGCTCGGATACCACTGTGCTTACTGCTACCCAAGTTTATAGTGGCTCGATCACTGGTTCTGTTGTTTCTGCTACCACCACTTCATCTGATTCCGACTCTGACTCCAACTCCGACTCCGAATCTGATGGATCATCCCGCAGCGATAGAACTGCAAGAACCACCGAAAGCACAGCATCTGAAAGCATTGTATCTACACAAATCCTCTCTGGATCTGGAACAGACGAGGCAACCACCGTTGTGGTGGTCCGGCCCACCTCTTCTGATGATTCAGATGCTACCATCATCGGAACAAGAACTTCAGTGTTGTCCGGCTCTGATGGTGAGGAACCAACCACACTAGTTGTCGTGCAAAAGACAGGCACAGCAGAAGAAACATCTTCCGAAATTTCGGCCATTTCCACCGGTGGGGCTCCAGCAGTTGCTATTGTTGGTCGTCCAAGTCTTGTAGCATCTGTTGTTGCTGCAGTATTTGGTTTCTTTCTCTGCATTGTCTAAATAATGACATTCTAAAGCCCTTTTATCTTGTATTTCTTTTAGTTTTACTTTTTGCCCTGCATCTGTGTTCTTGTCATTGCATAACCAAGCATTCATGTCTTGTTTCGTTGTACCTGTTTTGTTCCAATTAACCTGTTGTTTGAGTTTGTTATTTTTTTTTTTTTGATCGGTAATGCATCTAGCATTAACTTAATAATGGAGAAAGCTTAATATTGCACATGTCCTTTTCTCTGACATGCCTAATCTTCAGATCTGGCATTCTTGTACATCAATAGTACTTATGAGTAAAGAAGATAAAGTGTCTCTACCTGTACTCTCAATCTCAATGCAGTAAAACGTCTGTACTCTACACACTCTCCCTATATCAGATCTTTCTTCTCACTTCACAGGTCTTGATGGTTCCTGTTGGATCAAACCCCTCCTAAATCACACACTCCCTGCTCCGTAATTTTCCGTAACTACATATTCCGGTCTCGATAAACCATAGGTCAAACACCCTTGCGGTCATAGCAAACTGATAATAGTTTAGTTCCTGTTCCTGTTCCTGCTCACTACTATTCACGATCTGGCAATTCCGGAATCCCATACACCCAAAACTGTCAAAACCTTTCACATCCTGTTTGGTTTCGGCATTCGAAACCTGATTGTTCATTGTTCATTGTTCAAACACTCCGGGAATCACACTCTCGTTTTGATATTTTTGCTCTCACAATTTTTTGTCTGTTTATTATTAGAGTTTTTTTTCCCCTTTATTTAAATTTTGCGTGTGCTTCATTTTCCGGTACGATGGAGAACTCGGCCAAACGCCATGCCCATTTCCCACGAGGTATCCTCTATATCTGGGGTAAAACAAAACATACTTGTGAATAAAACAACGCCTTTGTACGCCATCAGCCTTCCTTGGTTGACAGTCCATGTTTTGAATTAGGATTTGGGATTCTTTCCCGGATACAGGCCGTAGCGGGTTGTACCGGTGTTAACGGACATAGGTGGTCCTTCTGGACGATCTGCCGATAGATCGTTTCGATATTCCCAAAACGGGCCTCGTGGTGCCTCCGAAATGCAATCTTTTTGTCCACCACTTTTCCTTCTTTCTCTTCTTCTTTCTCTTCTCTTACTTTCCACATTCCGGTGCTTGTGCCTCTATACCTATCCACTACACCCCCCTTTCTTTCTCCGGACACGTATAATGACCCCTAGAAACCAGGATGCGACCTTGTCGCCTCCATCCTCGCCCACAACATCCTCGGATTCCATAATGTTCACAATTCCAAACTTCAAGCTAATATCAACAGAACAGTCTGTAGAACCCCAACCTCCACCACCAAACGTATCCGCCTTCTCGGAAGATGAACCCGACTACGAATCGCTGCCAGAACACTCGACACTGGGCCACCAGCTCGCAGCAGGAGCATTTGCCGGAATCATGGAGCACGCAGTCATGTTCCCCGTCGATGCCATCAAAACGAGGATGCAAATGGTGCTGTCCTCCACCGCTGCCACTGGCTCGGGCTCTGTCGCTGGTTCCACGCAGGTGGCATATTCCGGTATCATGAACTCCATCTCCCAGATCACTGCGAAAGAGGGCGCCAGAAGCCTTTGGCGAGGAGTCTCCTCCGTGGTTCTTGGCGCGGGACCTGCCCACGCAGTCCATTATGCCATTTATGAATACACAAAGAGACTACTTCTCCAGGGGCGGCCCGATTCACATCTGAACCACCATCCTGTCATTACGTCGGTGGCCGGAGCATGTGCGACCATCTCCAACGAGGCCCTCATGACCCCCTTTGATGTCATCAAGCAGAGAATGCAGATTCACCAGTTGAATACATCGCAATCAGCTAAACCCACGGTGAAGAGCAACATATTCCAAACAGCTCTGCGAATCTATCGTCAAGAGGGCATCTCTGCTTTCTACGTATCCTATCCCACCACCCTATTTATGAACATACCTTTCCAGGTAATCAACTTTACCACTTACGAATCGGTCTCAAAGCTGCTCAACCCGGAAAAACACTATAACCCTATGATTCACTGTGTTGCGGGCGGAATTTCAGGCGCAATGGCCGCCGCTCTCACAATCCCACTAGATTGTATCAAGACTTTACTCCAGACACGGGGCGTCTCCACAGACATTGCGGTCAGAAGTGTAAACTCAATCCTCGGCGCCGCAAGGATCTTGTACCTTCGAGCTGGCCTCAGGGGCTTTTTCAGAGGACTTCGTCCAAGAGTTGTATATAACATGCCCGCTACTGCTATTGCCTGGACCACTTATGAAATGGCAAAAACTTATCTAAACCATTTCAACTAGTCTCGAGAAATTTAGCGTGAGTGGGAAAGTGAGGGAACAACAAGACTAAGACAGAGACTAGAGCAAGAAATTGTGTACCGAGTTCCTATCTAGATCCTTGGGAGAGGAGAAAAAAATGGGACATGCCTATAACATAATAGCTAGACTTGAGAAAAAGGTGTATAAAGCTTGGCGTCTTTTTTCTCCTTATCTTTCCTCCTTTTTTTCTTCACCGTTCTGCATTTACCAACCGCCCTGCTTTTTAAACTGTAAGTATCCACATCATTCGGATTTTTTTTTGCTCATTTTTTTGTTCGGGGGGCTTGATTACTGTTCTTATCATGAGCATTCTGCCTTTTTGTTTACCTATGTAATTAATATATCTATATGCGCCAGCTTAACGATGAAAATTTGCAGTCTGTCGTACTATGATGATCACATCGTGTGATGCTCTTTGGTTGTCCTCCTCCTCTTCATGTAGACAGGGGTAAGGTTCGTGGGGGTCCTTAAATTGGCTACCTGAGACAATCTCAATTTAGTTTTTCATGGTGCAGCACATTCAATTGAGTATTTTAGGAAAAACTTTGTGCTGGAACTTTTTCCTTAAGTGACTACTCTAGCTATTTGCTACATCATCGCTGGGTTGGGTTGTTCACTTGTATATTTCTTGGTTCAGTACCACCACAGGAATTTATAGCCCTCCTGATGGATTCTCCTGCGATAAGAAATGGAAATTTTTGATTCTCTCCTTTGCACATCCTGTACTTTTCCATCTTCATCCCTGTAACCCGGCAGTTACTTTCTTGTTAAATGTAACTAACTGAATTAATGCAGGAACTTGAAACTGCTTGATTATAGTCCCAGTATGTATTTTTCACCTATTGGTTGTCGTTTTTGCCTTTGCATACTCCAGTACGGCTAAATTCTTAAATAGATTCCAACATTTGTAAATGTGAATGTGAGTTTGAATCTCCCCAGGACATGGCATGATGTCTAATTTTGGCAATTCATCTCTTGTTGCTGCAAAGGCCTACACTACCAACCTCCTTGTCTTTTACAATGTCTATATCACATTAGCAAACTAGACCGAGGATATGCTCTCTGAGCCAAGACTTGGGTGATGAAACAGACATGATTGAATTGGTCTTCACTACAAAATGTAATCTTTAATGAACAAATGTAACTGCAAATTCAACATGAAGTTGCCAAGGAGATTGTGGTATTTGTGCTTGAGAATTCTGAGATCTGCTCGCTCTTTGTTGGTTTTACACGTGCTGAACAAGTGGCCAAAAAGCTATGTAGCAATTGGCGTTCTGAGAATAGAAAGTGTCATTTCTACCTGGGTTATACGGTCAAATTACACTGACATTTTATGAAAATAATAATTCGACAGGGAAAAGGGTGATTTCTTGATGGGATTTTGCATGTGTATGGAGATGAAAAAAATTATACATTCAACCATCGTAATATAGTGAGCAGATCGCTGAGTAAAAAGGAAAAATATCATGAATCAACATTCGAACATCTCTTCTAGGAATCCTAGTTGGATTGTACACAAGTTGGTAAATGGCGAGCATTAAATTGCATAATTTGGATCCAGTTCAATTAGATACCACATTCTGGAAATTTATGACAGATTTGGGATGTTCTTATACACAAGCCCAACTCGGTTCTACACCACATGACACGGCATATTAGAAAAAAAAACCAATGCTTTATTCTGGTAGGTAAACCTGATTATTGTGAAATTGCTTGCTGAAAATAATTTTTTCTACTAAAGAAGATCATGATGCCTTGCCCGTGTGAAAAACAGAACCGAGGCCTAGTCCAAATCCGAGAGATGCTCACTTTGGCTTGCATGCGTCTGCCAAAAGTGAAAACGGCCTGAGTAACCTTTGGATAGTGCAAGACAGAGATGATCCTCGCGTCTCTAGATCCATGGTGACGACACCTTGTTGCATTTCTCATGGACCGATCGAACTTAGCTGGGAGATCCCGGTTAAAAGCGGTTTCTGTTTCTTTTCCAAACGTCGCAGCAGCAGAGCAGAGCAGAGCATCAGGAATTATAAGGTGTTTCAAATAATTCCCCCATTGTAATGCCTCTTTTTGTCTTGAATGAACCCATGCAAAACGCTTTTTTTTAAGTTTTTGTACCGACTAAAGGAATGAAACCGCTAGCGTTATGTGTAATTGCGTCCGTGGAAAATGTCAACAAAAGGTTCAAAAATGCTGTCTATTCTTAGCTAATGCCTCTTTTCTGATGGTTCTTTTTTGGACGGAACAAATTAATTGACAAGCATTGATTCATCATAGTATTGGAATAAAGCTGAAAGTATTAATTTTTGAATAACCCGAACTTGCAGAACTCGTCAGCGGATCGGCCATCAGCATGCTTCTGCTTCGTATCGTACTCACTTTCTGTCCATTTTTCTCTCTGTGGGTAGAACATCCAGTATCACCAACTGCCTGATTTTTTTGTGCTTTCATGCATTTCCTTGTTTAGCTGAAAGGTGTTTTTCCGAAACCCTTCACCCTTGAGCATAACATGCTGACCTATTTCACCAATGTGGGTCATGCGGTGGTCTCACTCCTCGAGTTCATCATTCTCTGAAATTCACCAGGAGTTGACGCTGCGGTACCATTGCAGTCAGAAAGCAATTCTCAACAGAGCGCATGGAATCCTGCAAGAGAAGACAAGAACATTTCTCTTATCGAAGAACCAAAGTGCTTGTGGAAGCGAAGCTGCCGTGGCCACCACAACTTTCCTGATAAGCCCCAAGTGAAATGATAGTTCAACTTATTCGCTCGTACTCTTCAATAGGATTTCCTCTGTAAGGCACTCAAGATTCATGTCTTGTGATTAAACAAAAATATGCAAGCTGTGAGCGCCCGGATACTCCCGCGCCGACCCTCTTCGCTATAGGACAGATCCCCCTTCTATAACTGCTATAAGTAAAAGGAAAAGACCGATGTTTGTATATTTGTTGAGCGCTTGTTGACATACTTTTTGAGCAGGGGTCTCTACAACGGTTACCTGGCATGCCATCTCTTGTCGGGTATTGTGGTCATAGTAAATTGCTTTGCCTACTTTTGAGTGATACCTCTATGAATTGAAGACTTTAGTCATTGCTTGCTCTCCTGAGGTTTCTGTGGCATGTTTAGACTCCTTTGGAACAATTCATTATTTTGTCGTATATGAGAATGACAAGAAACGACAAAACATCAAAATGGGTTTGACTAACAAAGAATTCAAGCTTTCAAGAAAATTAGAGGGATTTAAACTGTTTAAGCATACAATTCTTGACGTAAATAGAGTGATGATCTTTATATTATCTTTAGCTAGAGAAAATAATTGTAAACACACGTATTTGAAGACTAGCTGTTTGTTCATACTTTTCAAACAAATATCAAAAATCTCCTTGACACTTTTCAGTCTGAAATTCGGTTAGATAACTTCAGAGCATCATATAAGTGAAAATAACCTCTCAAACCCTGCAGAGCTCTGATGGATCTCTTTTTTGATTTAATAGTTCCCAGCAGAACCAGCTTCTGTGGGTTATCCTACTTGTGAAATCAGCTTCGCTGTTTAAATAGCTTTGGTGCTCATCATGCCATTGGTGTTATTTGAACAACACAGCTCTTCAAATTGATATTGAGAATTGCTGTTGAACTGCAATTTACAATACAGCTGTAACCAGGAGAATTTGACTTGAATACCCATTACTGACAGAACAATTGTAACTAGGAAAATTTCGCTTGTATTAAACATTACATTTCTAGCTAGTTACATGTACCAAGCTACTTTTGACTTGGTTGCTTTCTTCTTGTGCCAATAACAGCTTGAGACTAAGACTATTGTCACATGTTCTTCATAGTTTCGATAATTAAACCATCTCTGCGTTAATTCAAGGTAATGAATAGAGCAATCTATAACAACAGTGGGTTTTAGACGTTTCCTTTCAATGACTCAATAGGAGTTCACTTTGTTGAATGGTATTAACGCTCTAGGACTCATAGATGTTAGTCAATACTTGTCACTGTCGAGATCTAAAATATAACATTTCTTTTACATTATCTAGAATTGGTTTGAACTTGGTTCCTGCTATTGCTCTTGAGAGCGAAAAAAACAAGTTTCTTCAAAAACAAGCTGCCCTCTGGCGGGATTGAACCGCCGATCGCCGCATTGCATCAAATGATACGAGTGCGGCGCCTTACCGCTTGGCCAAAAGGGCTGCTATAAACGTTCTAAAAGACACTAACGAAGGGGATTCTTAATATACAAATATCTTTATTGCTTTCCTTATAACATAAGGGAATCCATCCCATTTATATAGTCTTCTATCTTCAACAAAAAAAAATAACAAAATAGGTTAATTAATAAGGTGGGAATCAGTCACTATATCGAGAATCTGTTGAAGAATTCCGATATATCTCAATAAAGTCATGAATGATCAGATGAATGATCAAACAAGTCATTCATAACAAGGCTCTTTAAAATAAACAGACAAATATAGGTAGATTCTCGTAAAGTAAAGAATAATAAAAATAAAGTCTCGTAAAATAAAAGAATAAAGGAGACTTTAATATTGGCAAAATAGGAGTTGCTTTACAAACATTGTAACAAATACGACTTCCCCAACTCTGGAAGTTCACTTTCCTCTTTAAGTTTCTTTATTTCTGTTTCTGCATATACGATATGCAACCACAAACTTCTTGCCGATCATATTAATTATCTCACTTGCTTTTGAATCTAGATCCTTGTAAATAGGAAATCTCCGATATGCTCGTCGATTCCCACTTCTTTCGTTTATATAATTTACATAGATTCAGAAAACTATATAAAGGCTCTGATTTCCGAAGAAGAGGAAATCAGACAAGCAATATATCTTTTGTCTCGGTTTTCTCAAAGCTCTTTCTCGCTCTCTCTCTCTTTCCTCCTAACAAGTTGTCCCAAAACTCTCTACTCGGATACACTTGTTACAAATCATGTAAGAATTATAAGTCTTATTCTTTGTTCCAATAGCACATGTGGTCACATGTGTAAAATGAATACTGTTGTTGTGTATTTAAGTTAGTTTCTGTAGTTTCCTTGTTCTTCTCTACAAGTTACTTTAATGAAAGTTTTATGAACCAAACCCACTACCTAAGAGTTCAGAGCTGAGGTTCTGTTCTCTTACACATGGTAGCGTTTAAGGGTCGAGAAAGCCGTACCTGTTTTTGGACCTCAGGCTTCAGTCCATCCAGAAAGTGTTCCAACATTGCCTCGTTGGACATCCATTCTACCTGCCTTACTATCTGCGAGGAGTGTATACCAAATTCTCGAACCTCCGACAGACTCGAGATGTGCAATCCTATGCGGTTCAATTCCAAATACTCAGGGTTAAGCTAGGTGAAGAATGGATGTCCAACGGGGCAATGGTGGAACACTTTCTGGATGGACTGAAGCCTGAGGTCCAAAAACAGGTACGGCTATCTCGATCCTCAAACGTTAATGAAGCCTTGGAAAGCGTTATAGAAGTGGATGCGTGGGAGCAGCCAACTAAACCACGAAATACCTCTTACAATTTCAACAGAAACGACCGCAACCACAACTTTAAGTTTAGAAACTTTCGACGCCCCAACATTCCTACGATCGACCACGATGGTGATACAACTATGGAGTCCAACTATGGAAAAGTATCAAGAACACAGCAAAGACCTGCACATGAACAACCAAATCGTCGCTGTTTCGGATGTGGTCAAACCGGACACTTTGTGGCCAATTGCCCCAATTTAAATAAAGTGGCCCACCATCGATTTCTGAGAAACAACAACCGTCGATGTAAATAAGGTACACCTTAGAGTACCACAAGCAAGCGCTAGAGGGATTCAAGAATGAGTATGGTGAAGATAGCAAAGAGGTGATGAATGAAAATTACTATATTGGGAGAGTGTTTTTGAAACAAGGAAACCTGAAGGAAGCTATCGAAGCATTGAGCAAAGTTGAGACTTGGTTCAAGACTAATGGTGAAAGGAATCCAAAGGTATTGT
>JAKTTT010000055.1:0-141586 GCA_030581615.1 Alloascoidea africana | reverse complement strand
CAGCGGAACTTGTTCTTGAGTCCATTGCTCCCACAGAGGATGAAGAAAAGAATCTTATGAATAAAAGGCTCCTTGAAGAGGAGTTGGCCCGTTTACAACGCAACAAGGAGAGGAGACATGCTAGAAAAGCGGCAAAGGATAACTCCGATCCGGCGGTGCCATTATCAGGAAAGGGGATTGGTAAAGGGAAATCAACAACTCGGAGATGCACTACATGTGGTGCTCTTGGGCATATTCGGACAAACAAGGCATGTCCATTGTTCAATGAAAGAACCGGAAATCCTGCTCCTGCTACCACAAATCCTGAGAATAGCGAGAACAAATTGAAGCCATTAAACGGAGGCTACAATATCAATGCTTTACATCCTCTACAGTAATCGTGCTTTATAAGTATTGTCTTTTAGTTCGTTCAACGTTGCAGATCAAACAAGATAATATCTGAATGGAACTTCGGCGTAAACATGTATTGGCTAAGTGGTATTCATAACTTCAATGTAGTTGTACTTTAAATCAAAACTGTCATGTTTTAAAGAGTAATGCAATTGTATCCCTTGCTCAATGTACAAAGTAATTCAAGGTCCAGGTTCTTCATAGCGAAGAAACAACAGTAGATTTGGTTCTAGATGTTGCCAACAAAACTAGCTACTGGCTTCATTTGATATCATCTTTTCAACCAACTGTACTGGGATTTCTGAATTTATCATTTGCTTTCTGGCGAGCTCAAGTATTTCACTCTGAGAAACATGGACGACATTTGACATCAAAGTAGGTAAATTGAACGGATAAACGCACTGAATCCAGAAATGTTTGTAAGTAAGATAAACAGCAATAGTATAAACAAGCAACTGCTTACGTTTCTATCAGAGCAAGATATCAGAGCGTATGAGTCTTGGATGAGATACTTCTGTAATGGCCTTCTACACAGTGGGCAGCATGCTTCAGGCATGTTGGAGGAAGAGGATGAGTAAAAATGAGTGGGACTTTTCACACCACCCGCCGCACACCTTCTTACTTATACAGCAGTTTAACGCTCCTAGAACAACGAACCAATCGACACTATGAAGGTTCAGCCAGAAATCTTAAAGAGGCTGCAGTCCGATCCTAAATCTATTAGGAATATCTGTATTCTAGCCCACGTTGACCATGGCAAGACTTCCCTTTCAGATTGTCTTCTGGCGAGCAATGGAATCATCTCTCAAAAGTTAGCTGGCAAGGTACGATATCTAGACTCCAGGCCAGATGAACAGCTTAGAGGAATCACCATGGAGTCCAGTGCTATATCTCTTTACTTCAGAGTTCTCAAGAAGCAAGAAGGGAGTGACGATCCAATAGTTAACGAGCATCTTATCAATTTGATTGACTCCCCAGGCCATGTCGACTTTTCATCGGAAGTTTCCACAGCTTCTCGATTATGCGATGGAGCTATAGTTCTCGTTGATGTCGTCGAAGGTGTATGCTCACAAACAGTGACTGTCTTGCGACAAGCGTGGATCGAAAAAATTACGCCCGTGCTCGTTTTGAACAAGATTGATCGACTCTATAACGAACTAAAGCTTACACCTTTCGAGGCATATATTCACCTTTCAAAGATAATTGAACAAGTCAATTCGGTTCTTGGCTCCTTTTTTGCAGGGCAGCGAATGGAGGATGATCTATTGTGGAGAGAATCACAAGAAAAGGGAGGGGAAAGTAATGCTTTTGAAGAACGAGATGACGAAGACATTTATTTTTCACCAGAAAAGAACAATGTCGTATTCTCAAGCGCTATTGACGGTTGGGGATTTTCAATCTCACAGTTTGCTGCGTTCTATGAAAAGAGGTTGGGAATGAAAAGGGAAGTTCTTCAAAAAGTCCTCTGGGGCGATTTTTACTATGATCATAAGAACAAAAAGGTGCTGACAGGGAAACAACTCAAAGGCAGAAACTTGAAGACATTTTTCGTCGCATTTATCCTTGAGAATATATGGAGAGTGTACGAAAACTGCGTTACGAATAAAGATGTTGACAAACTACAAAACATAATCAAAGTCCTGAACCTAAAAGTCCTACCAAGAGAACTCAGATCCAAGGACAACAAAGCCTTGCTGTTAACAATATTTGGTCAGTGGTTGCCATTATCTACAGCTGTATTGCTAACCATTGTTGAAAAACTTCCATCTCCGTTGCAAGCACAAAAAGATAGAATACCGGTCATTCTAGACTCGGCTCCTGGGTCTGATAAGTTGGATGAAGAGTTAAAGGAAGCTATGATAAACTGTGATAACAAAGCTCCAGTGGCAGCCTATGTTTCAAAGATGGTTTCGATTCCAGAGAGCGACTTGCCAAAGAAGGGTGGTCGTGAAGCTACCCATGAAGAGCTTTTAGAACGGAGCCGCAGAGTTAGAGAAGCTGCGAGAAAAGCAGCAGAAGAGGCACAGTCTGCAAGGGAAGAGCAAGAAGAAAAGGTTGATGAAACCTCTGGTGCATATAATCCGCTAGCTGCTTTTTTGGCAGAGAACGCTCAAGACGAGGAGGAGGGCAATGGCGAAGAGGAGCTTGAAGAAATAGAAAAAGAAGCATTGATTGCATTCACACGGGTCTACAGTGGTACCTTATCTGTTGGTCAAGAATTGCTTGTATTGGGTCCAAAGTACGATCCCACGAATCCAGAAAAGCAAATTTCGAGAGCTACAATCACAGATCTTTATCTATTAATGGGCCGTGAGTTGGTTCAGCTGGACCATATCCCCGCTGGAAATATTGCAGGGATTGGAGGTCTTGGAGGGAAGATTCTTAAGAATGGAACGCTGATATCTATTGGCTATACCGGGGTTAATATGGCTGGAATTGCTCTTCATTCCCCTCCCATAGTTCGAGTGGCTCTTGAACCGGTTAATCCTACTCAAATGTCGAGATTAGAAGAAGGGTTGAAGTTATTAGATCAAGCTGATCCCTGTGTGCAAACGTTTTTGGAAGATACTGGCGAACGTATTCTTCTGGCTGCTGGAGAACTACATCTCGAGCGTTGCCTAAAGGATCTAAGAGAACGTTTTGCCAAAATTGAGATTCAATCTTCCGAGCCAGTTATTCCATACAGAGAAACAATTGTGCGAACTTCAGAAATGAATCCCCCCAAGAAACCAGAATTAGGACGCGGAGTTGTTGAAGTCACTATTGGAAATTTTATCGTCAAATGCACTGTCGTACCATTGCCAGCAGAGGTCACCGAGTTTCTTGTGGCGAACGAGGCCACCCTCACAAAGCTCGCAAGAAGTAAAAGTAGCCAGGAAGATGAAGAGGGAGAACTGTTGGAAAGCACGGGTGGTCAGACTATCAGTATTGATACATTTAAGCTACAGCTTTCTCAAATTTTTGATCAGCGGTCGAAGAAATTATCAGAAGTCTGGCATGGTGACCTGGTCCAAAGAATTTCAATGTTTCAGCCCAAACGGGTTGGTCCCAATATTCTGTTTGATTCTGAAAATTCAGCACTAAGGAGAATGTTCGATGCGAAACCACATGCATCCGGTAACGAAAATAAAGAATTCGCCTATGAAAACAGCATTCAACAGGGCTTCAATTTGGCTATGAATCAAGGACCTTTATGTTCCGAGCCAGTTCAGGGAACGGCTGTATTCATAGATGTTCAGGAGCGGGAAATTGACATGGCTGATGTTCCAACCAATCTTTCTGGCAGGCTTATCACAGCTACACGAGACGCAATTCACCAAGGCTTTCTGGATTGGTCACCAAGAATAATGTTGGCCATGTACACATGTGATATCCAAGCTTCAGCCGAAGTTCTGGGTAAAGTATATGGTGTAGTTACTAAACGCAGAGGACGAATAACTTTGGAAGAAATGAAAGAAGGAACGCCGTTCTTTGCGATTGAGGCACGTATCCCTGTTGTTGAAGCTTTTGGATTTGCAGAGGATATCAGAAAGAGGACTTCTGGAGCTGCCAGTCCCCAACTAATCTTCTCTGGTTTTGAAATTGTGGATGAAGATCCCTTTTGGGTTCCGACTACTGAAGAAGAACTAGAGGAACTAGGAGACACGGCTGATAGAGAGAATATTGCAAAAAAGTATGTGGACGGTATTCGAAAGAGGAAAGGGTTGTTTGTTGAAGAGAAAGTTATAGAAAATGCGGAAAAGCAGAGGACTTTGAAGAGAAATTAGAGGAGTTCACTGTCTATTGCCTAATAGATTATGTTCACTTGTGTAAGAATAGGGGCTCATTATTCATGGGTTTTTTGATTCTCCAATAATTAAGTTTAATCCAATTCTTTCCACTCATTTCCAAGTTGGAACGAAGTGCTAGATCCCTTGGTACTTGGCTTTTTATGCTGTGCAACTAAGAGAATTTCCATGAGTTTAAGCAGAATCAATGGTGATGCGATCTCTCTAAAACGTCTCCTACAGAGCCTTTTTAAACCCGGGTAACTTACAACTATGGTGTGAAGCTAGACTGTGCAGGTGGTTCTAATTCATAAAGATGCGCTTTAAGCCAACCAATTTAGGGCATATTTCTGGGTATCGTCAGTCTCGAAGATGGTTGCATATCGGGACTATTCCTTGTCCTTCAATTGGGAGATTTGCAGTCTGCTGCCCAGGTATCATTATCTACAGAGAAGGATTCGGTGAATGCACCCCAGAGCTAACAATGTACAATAGGACAAGGTGTTCAGGAGCCAAAGATGGGCTTCCCTTTCTTAGAAAAGTATCCCAGAGTTGTCAAGCCAATTCTTGAAGAAATGGACGAGTCTCTAAAGGATTCTTCAATATCCAATTATCTGGTAGGAGGCTCTACCACTTCTATTGAACTGGCAGATATTCATAAAACCTCTAATGCTCAGCCTGCAATATTAGCAATGGGATTTATTATAAAAGAGATACTAAAACAAGAGTATGAGGTTTGTCTCACCAAGGACTTGAATCATAACGATGGTAAAAATGGTGCAGATTTTATCTTGGGGCATTCATTAGGAGAGTTTACCGCATTGCTCCTATCAGGAGCATTAAAATTCGATGAAGCTGTTTGGTTAGTTAGATGCCGTGGGTTGGAAATGGAGCGGAGTACGAATAATTTCATTGCCAATGGAGGAAGAGAAACTGGTATGACTGCTATATTGCTCCCGTCTTCACGAAGAAAAACTGGAAAGACAAGCGACACAGAAAGCAGTTTTCAATCGATTGTTGAGTGGCTTTTGAATTTATGCAAAGAGAGTTCAGCTGTTGGCATTGAGCATTCTGTTAGTATTGCAGCTATGAACTCCCCGAATCAAATTGTTCTATCTGGAGTGAAAGATGAAATTACAAAGGTTATTGATAAATTGACATCTGAAATGGGGTGGAAAAGAGTGCCCAAAACTATTCCACTCAATGTTTCCGGTCCCTTTCACAGTGAAATAATGGCACCCGTGAAATCTGCTCTAAGATCTTTATTGGATGAAAATGCATACTCAGGCTCTGATAAAATTGTCCATCTATATTGGGATGGTGATACCAATTCTAATCAAACTCAAGTCATTTCTAATCTTTTGGCTAGACCTTTTGAATCTAAAAAAGAGGTCATTAAGAGTTTGGTAGAGGCAACTGTCCGCCCGGTAGATTGGCTAGGTTCCATGGAATATCTAGAGGCTGAAACCGATATCGAGGCCTATGTTGCGTTAGGTCCTGGAGACGTAAGCAAAGGACTAATATCCAAGCTTGTATCAAAGGATAAGGAGATTTTGAATTTATCAAAAGTCGAGGACATCGAATATGTAGCCAAGTGCATGGTCTAAGTTATAATAAGACTAAAATGGAAGACAGAAACGATATATTTTTTTAGCATTTTCTCTTAGATAGAGAGAGCTTACCAAGTAGATCATCCATTTCGTTTCACTAAAGAATAGACCTCGAACAGGAAAATTCTTTTCATCCTCTAAGCACAAAACCTCACAAAAATAAGCAATTTCTAACCACACTTTTCACTCTCTAAATCAATAAACTAAAACAAAGAGTGAGAAGATTACGGTTTTTCTGGATTCTTTGAGTATTTAGCATAAAGGCCAAATTAATGTCTCATTCGCATTGTAAATTTTTGTACGCAAAGCTTTGCTCATCTTTGATTTCGTACTGCAATATAGGTACGAAACTTTCCCACGAGGCTGCCCCTCCAGAAAGCACCTCTTCTGTTTATTATTCTACTGTAGTATGTAATATATTTAACATTCTTTGCAAGTTCCCCATGTTCGGTTCAGTTTAGCTCAAAAATGCTATCTCAAAACCATGGTTGTGCTGTCTTATCTAGAGAAAAATTACAAAACCTATTGTAAACGATGGCGCCCGTTTTCCGTCAGGCAATAAGATTTGAGCATCTAAAACAATTTAAAGCTATTCCACATTTGTCCCGAGTATCCCTTAAGTAGAAATCGGTTTCCTATTATGCAATCATCTTTAAAAACGCGCAAAACGTCTGCTTTCTCTTAAGTTTATAGAGGAAATAAACCTCCCATGGGTTCAGAAGTCATCAAGTTGCTTAGTCTTTTTGAATCCATGTAAAAATTAAAACAATGTGTAATATTTTTGACCTTTAAATTCTCTAAATCAATATTAATATTGCATATTGGCTACACACACAGCTCCTAGAAGATTGCCCATGTAATAAACCCTTGAATCAAGGACATTGTTTTTTTAAAGTTGGCTCTAATAAGAAGAAACTGCTAGTTGTTTCCCGGTTGAGGAGAAACAATAGAGTAAGAGAACATTGTGTCTAACGTCTAACGGTTAAGAGAATCTCCAAAACGATGCGTTTCAGGGTTATCCCTTGTTTAAGAAGGAAAAAGCATTACAGAAATGACCAATCTGTGCCAATAGATCATTTATTTCCCTTTTGCCTATTTTACCGACAGATTTGTATTCACGTAATCAACATACATAGTTCTGTAGCTATGAATCTGCCATTATCGTATGTCAGCCAAAGAAGGAAATTACTACTCTGTTGGAAAGCGTCTCCCAACACCCAAAACTGGGGAAAAGAAAAAGGTGTAATGTTTCTCCAGGCAAACAGCCATAAGCTCCCTCTTTCATATTATCAGATACAAACAATCCTTTCACTAGAAACACAACAAGCCATACTCTCAAAGATTTTTCCCAGAAAATTGTTTCAGATGTTTGGTAGTCATGGCATGACACGTCAATCTTTTCCATGAGTCATGAGTCATCTCCCCGGGATAATAATAATAATAATAAATAATTAGAAGGCACATAACTAGCTGATTGCTAGTATACGGAGAAGTTTCTAGAAGCTGAATTCTGCCAAAAAGAAACAGCAAGCGGTAATCTCTGTATAGAATATTCAATATGACATGGAACATATGAGAGCATCTAGATATGCACATGTTATGTTCTTATCGTCAAAGGTAAGATCTCCTACAGCAGATTCAAATGTGTAGAATGGGTTTTGTATCTATTAGATGTTTTCTAAATCAATCAAGTTCTGGGTCGAATAAAGACAAAGCGTGCAAGTGGTGTGACCTTCAATGTTCGAATCAAGTAGAAAATATTAAAGGGAATCTTTTCTTGTCCTCTAAAAGTCGATGATCGTGTACTCTCTATCTTTTGGCGACAGAAATCTACTAGGATACTATATGTTCCACATTACTTCGAATAAGATCCTGAGACAATCCTATTTTTAATTTAAACTAGAACTTTTATCTCATTTTTCTTCTATTAATGGCAAGACTTGTACTGACAGGTCTATGGTTCAGAAAATTCAGAATCATTTTTTTCTTTTCTGGCTCCGCCAAATTCCAGACTGAACCATTTTCTGAATTTTTTCTTCTCTCTCTTCTCTCCACGTCGCGTTACACTGATTCGACTCAATTGCTCGTTTCAGACACAGGTATTTGTACTGCTGCGATCTGTATTGACGGGTAGTGGCTATGGCAAATTTGTATGTGAGGCCTGATTGTTTTCTTAAAATGTATGTATGCGCATACATTATTGGCTGTGTGTGTCGGAGGTAAAAAATCAAGATGCGTCGTCGATTTTTTCATAGTTATCAATAAATCCTACAGGTTTAATTTTTATTCTACCGGCTCCTCCCGTTATTTCTAATTGTTTCTTTTATCATTAAACGGTCCCAGATATTACTATCCAATCGATGTGCCTGCCGTAGATTGAAACAGTACTGAAAAGTGAAAATATTTTGTTGTAATGCTAGGAAAACAGATAGATCCCTGAAGAAACAAGTTTGGTTCATGAGGTCACCAACAGGGACTTTGAAAGCTTAAATTGGGATTAAACGTCGATTAAGCATATCGAAGATCATAAGTATACAGCCTCTATGCTTCAAACCCAGAACTTTTATGCTTAGTTCAAGTATGGGCGGAGAAACTGGAGAAGTTGCTTAATAGAAATTGGTTGTTTTCTCCATCTTTGGTAATTAAATAGAATTATTTTGTTTCTTTTCTGAATGAAAACCTTTGTAGGTAAATGACAAAGCCTGCATGTAAATGGAAAAAAAAGGGTAAACAGCAATAGTTCTGGTTCTAACGACAGTCAGCAACAAGTTTTTAAGGAAACTTTCCCTTACTTCCAAACTAGTTGTTATTCAGTATGGTGGAGTGCGCTCGCATTATTCCCCAAATGAGAATCAAATCTAAAGAATCTTCCAGGCAGCTATTCCCAAGGTTGAGATTTCTTTATTGAGCCCTGCTTCCAACCGCACCGAGAGATCTGTACGCCTACTGAAAAGGCTGAACCGATCTCTGGCGTTCATTTACAATTGAAAAGCTCATTTCCACTGCCTCAACTTTTGGAATTTATATAAATATAAATTTTGGACTTTGTATCTTTTATATTCATGATTTTTCGCAACATTCCCTTTTCTACTCACAACTCAACCTGCTAAAATCCTATTCGAGTATCTATTACTAACGCAGCTGTGGTTGATATTTTGATCGTTGGATTTCTTTTTCTCGACTTCAAAGCCCAATAGGTTCTGGCTTGATCCTAACAAGCTCCATTCATTGATCATACTATACCATATACTTTCAAATATCCTGCCTCACCTTACATTCAGAATCCCAGCGATCAGACCTTCTTTTTAACCCGAGCACAAACCCATCTTTGTATTTAAATTGAGCCAATAAATTGCAGATCATTTCTTTTTCAGTTCTTTGTCTATTTCTTGTTATTTCGTCTTTCATTTGTTTAAACTTTTCATTTTCCTCCAATTTATTGTACCTGTTCTAACGATATGCCCCGGGCAACGCTTAGGGACTTTGAAAAACTGGAAAAGGTGGGTCAAGGTAAGTGTCACTAAATTTCTATTGACAAGCGTAAATCAAATGACTTGGTTGTTTAAGGTTTAGTGACGGTTAAAGGATTTTCAAATCTGAGATGTACTCTTGGATTAAAATACCCCATAACTGGGATTATGTCCACCAAACTCTCCGTCATAAGATAGGAGGTTTCATTTTTTTTTTTTTCGGTACTGACATTTTGTTATAGGAGCGTATGGAGTTGTGTACAAAGCTCGCGATAAACGCTATCCAAACAGAATAGTTGCGTTAAAAAAGATTCGCCTACATACAGAATATGAAGGTGTGCCTTCCTCAGCCATTCGTGAAGTTTCTTTACTTCGGGAACTTTGTCATAGAAATATCGTTCAGCTTTATGATATTATCATAACAGGTGATCAATCAACAGAAAGATCAATAATGACGAAAGATAAGAGTAAAAAGAAAAACGAGGCAGCTGAATTGGGGGGTACTCAAACTCTTTACCTCGTGCTTGAGTATATGGATCTTGACTTGAAAAAGTATATGGAAAGGATACCTAACAACCAAGGATTGGGATCACCCATGGTGAAGAAGTTTATGAACCAGTTACTTTCCGGTGTGGAATATTGTCATGCCCATCGAATCACCCACCGAGATTTGAACCCTCAAAACTTGCTCATAGATAGAGAAGGAGATCTCAAGTTAGCAGACTTTGGATTGGCCAGAGCCTTTGGGGTTCCTTTACGTGCCTACACTCGTGAGGTTGTTACGCTATGGTATCGGGCCCCAGAAATCTTACTTGGTGGGAGACAATATTCTATAGGATTGGATATGTGGTCCATTGGATGTATATTTGCCGAAATGGCAACGCGGAAACCTCTTTTCCCTGGTGATTCTGAAATCGATCAGATCTTCAAAATCTTCCAGGTTCTAGGTACGCCCACCGAAGCAGTTTGGCCTGGGGTCAGTAGTTTACCAGATTACAAGAAAACGTTTCCAAATTGGCCTGGGACGGGATTGTACTCAAAAGTTGGTCATCATTTGGACAGAAATGGAGAAGATTTGTTGGGGAATCTACTTGTTTATGACCCAGCGTTGAGAATTTCAGCAAAAAGAGCACTAACCCATTCTTATTTCAAAAAATGATAAGTTTTCCACATTTTTTTCTTTTTTTTTTCTTTGGGCGAAAGTTGATTCTACAGGATGATTTTTTGAGTTGCCTTTTGAGTTGTCACATTTTTTTATTTGTTTGTTTGTTTTAGCTTCATTCATTTTCATTTTTCCCTCAAAAACAATAACGCTATTCTGTACATGCTAATAGGTTTCAACAAATTTTGTATTCTAGCACTAAACTACAGGTTTTAAAACCTCTTTCACTTCCTTTCGTATCATTATTAAAATGGTAGCAAGCTCCTAGCAATTCAAGAAGAATTAATTAATAAATTAAATCCTTCCTTCTTTCCTTCAATAATCTCTTCGGTTCCAATGGATCAGCTCGGTTGGGACGATCATTTTGTACCTAGGTAAGTGAAGGTCCTTGTAGATCCTTTTATTAACTAATCAAAGTGATAATTTGAAACATTCTGCCAAATCGAGCTAAACAGGTAATTAAACACCTGAGCCGACTTCTTAGCCCGTTTTCTCGAGACTGTTCCATTTAAATGCATGCGATGAATGGGGGAGGTTTTGATTCCAAATATGTTGAAAAAGCCCAAAAATTATTATTAAGGAGGGGGGTAAAAAAAAAAAAAAACACAGAAAAATTAGCCATAAAGAGAAGACATAAGCACCGTCAATCGGGAAATCATTTACGTTCAGAGATTATGAATGTGTCTCACAAAATTGGGGTTTTGTCTCAGTCTTCCAACAGTTTGATCATGTATCCATTTGTCAAGAGCCCATCCAATTCGTTCCAGTATTGCTGTTCCTTGCCACCATCGAGGCCGTGGATAATATAAATAAAATGCTGATCCTGCTAATTTGGAATTATAAGTGTTTTCGTAAGAAAGACCGGGTTTAAGTTGTGTGGAAACAACCACCAGGAATAATAAGAAAACTATGGCCATGAAGAAAGCATTGAAGTATGCAACGGTGTTGTTATTATTGTTGCTGTTGTTACTAGTTAATTCGAGATTTGTATTTTCTTGGATCTGAGATGATATTTCCTTTTCAGAATAAGAGTTGGGAGGTAGTCCGATTTGAATGTTTCCTGTTGACAGTTTAACCAGCTTTGTCAAAGTCTCCTTTTGATCTTTAAGTGCTTGTGTTAGAAGCCGTAATTTTTCTGGAGACGCGTCTGATTCTTTTTTGTTTTCGAGTTCCTTTACTCTTCGTTCACCTTCTGAGATCTGATCTTTTAGAGACTTTACCTCTTCGGACGTTTGAACAAGTTGATCTGTTACTTGTTTTAACCGTTTCGTGTGTTCATCTTTTTCTTTCACCAGATTTTCGATCTTGGCTTTATCTGCTTCTGCTTTTTGTAATAACTTGTCGTGCTCTTCCTGTAATTTCTTCTGGGTGCCTATATCCAGTTCATAATCTTTCACTCGAAGGTCATTATTGGAGCTATCTAGTTTATGCGCATGGTTCATTCGAGCAGACTCCATTTCTCGCTCAATATCCAAAATATGGGTTTGATACTTATCAGTGGCCATTTGTAAAGATTTCACTTCCCCATTTTTCTCATCCAGTGATGATGAAAGTATACCCAGTCGTTGTTCCTGGTCATGTATTAAATCTTCACGATACTTGAGCTCTAATGCCTGCTCTTGGAATTTCCGAGTTAGCTCCATAAATGTCTTTGGGTCAATCGTATCTGTCCCCTGTGGACGCGTGATTCCTTCGCGAAGCTTTAGCTTCGGAATGTCTCCATTGTAATCAGATCCGTCGTCAAGAGCGATATTCGCATCAAAGTTTCCCTCGTAACCAGAGCCTGTTGTGGTTGAAGGATAGTCAGAATTGTAGGAAGGCTGTTTCAAGGGCAAGGGCAGAGGAGTAGATGTTCCAATAGGTAAAGAGTTATCAGACTTTATATTTTTCAGTCTGTTAGCTATCCTTGAAGCTGGTTGATGCTGTTGCATCAGGTCAAACTTCATCACCTGGGAATACTTGGAGGCAGTTGATTTTGCGGGACCTAAGCCCGCGGCCAGTGATTGACTAGTTCAAAAATAAAAATTAGAGTCAAAGAAAAGACTGGGAGGAAACACTAGGAAAATGCACATACCCTGTGAGTTCATGATATAGCTGTTTAAACTCCTCTTTTGTCATATTTGCTTCACCATCCATTTTCACAAACTCTTTCACTGGTTCAATTACATCATCCTCTAGCAACTTTGGTATGTTAAGAGTACTTTCAAGAGCATCAATAAGAGCCAAGAAATCTCGGATTGGGATCTATAACGTTCATAAAAAGCGCGATCGTTATTAGAATAAAAACGGGTTGAAAGCAAAAATGGGAGAAACTGTACATACTTTTTCTTCGTGTTCTGTGTCTATCTGATACCAAGCAAGGTCGACCAAAGCTTCTGTCGCGTCCGACATCTCGGATGTCTCGCTCATAGCTCTGTTATCCCGGGTATAAGGGACGTGATCCATGATCTTGTCTTGCGAAATATAGTTGTGTTTGTTGAATGAAGTTTGAAGTGTCTAGCTGGGTTGCCTATATGGGACAAAACCAAAACATCCACACACCCTCCAAAATATGTTACACAAGTACACGAGAAAAGTCCCAAGGTTTCTAAAATCGAATCTATTCCAATCAATCATAGGATATTACTAGAAGAATTGAGTAATTTCAGACTATCTATTCAAAAACTCAAGTTGTTCAAAATTCTGTTGGAGAGATACAAACCTAGATATAATACCAGTAATCTTTTAATCTCCTATTCTCTTGTCAATTCATTCCTTTGTGTGATATAGTTTGCTCTTATTATAGGCTTTTGTTCATGAATCTCCTTCTGGTGAAGGCAAGCCAGTACTACGCACACAAGCATGTCAATGTTAATAACCAATTATAGTAAAAGGAAAGGACAATTAATTCCTTGGCTCACCTTGCTGGGCACATTTGTGTTTTCAGCATAGACTTTTTCAAGAAGTCTTTCGGCCAGCTCTTGTCGGAACTGGGTGAGGTATGCTTTCAACAAATCAGCCTCCACGCGGTCTTTAGGGGCCGCGTACAGGCTGTTTAGCGGGAAGCCAGGATCTCCCGGAATTGAAAAATGGTCCAATGCCAGGTTATTGAGAGCTCTCCTGGCAGCAGTGTAATTGGGCACCGGGTGGGAGGTGGAGAGTTTGGAGAGGCAGTCTGAAATGAACAAAATGCCATAGATCAGGGCTCTATCGGAGGGGCCTTTTATTTCAAAGTTGCGGAAGAACGAATTGGGACGAAACAGCTTGAGGGACTCGTCGATTATGTCGTACTGGTCTGTCGGATAGGCCGGGCCTCTGATCTTGGTTCGCAGAGGGAGGATGGCGAAGTTGCCTAGCGGATTGGCTCTCATGTTAACAGCACAGCACAGCAGACACACAGCACGGACGCCACGGGAGAGGGCCACTTACCGACTATTCTGGTGTCTCTGTCGGCCTCCAGGAACGACGAGTGGTATGCCTGTTTGCACGGACGGTTAGAGCAGCGGCAGGGGGCTCACCAGCGGGCAGGGGCACTTACGGGCATTCTTGAGGACTTGCTGGGCTTGCTGGACTTGTGGAAGCTGGACTTGTGGAAGCTGGAGTAGAGCTGGCGGGTGTGTGGGTGCACCGTCCTCCTCCGGCAGCTCCAATTTCCAGATGCCCAGCTCCAGCTTCCTGAAGTCCAGCTCCAGCTCCCGCCAGCTCCAGCTTCACGCCGCCAGAGCCTCGCTCCTCTGCTCCTCCTTCCACCTCCGTGCGCTGGGCCATGTCTCCGTCAGACCCGCCTCCCTCCTCCTCCGCCACCAGTCGCAGCCGGCGTGGCAGAAAAACTACGTCGTCCCACCCTCCAGCCGGTAGTAAACCCTCCAGAATCAGCTCCTCGCATCCGTGTAAGTGTGCCCAACACCGGGGCTGCTCCAGGCCCCCAGGCCCCCAGGCCCTTAGGCTACGAGGCTACGAGGTTCTTCCTGCCATTCTAACCGCCACCGTCTGTCTAGATGAAAGTTTTGCTGCTCCGGCAGAGGAGACGTCTGAAGCTTATCCTAGATCGCACTCTCGTGCCCAGATGCACATCCGCTCACACTCTACTCCCCATGTCTCTGAACTACTAGATCCTCAGTTACATCCCCAGTACCAGCCGCTGGAAAGAATCCGCCCTTTATCCATGAGGAAGCACAAGAAAAGTTCTAGCGTTTCTTCTAGCGCCCGAAGGAGCTCCGGCTCTCCTTCGGCTCTGTCTTCACGACTGGGCCGAATGCTGACCTTGTCTCCCAAACCAAGCCCTTCGGAGGAGCCAGCTCCCGAATTGCCCTCAGATGCCGCCGCAACAGCCCCCAGCGCTTCTCCCCAGACTTCGCGGAGAGCCAGAATCGGCTCTCTACTGTCTAGTCCTTCGGCTACAAAGCACTCGCGAAGCATGTCTTCAATCTCAAGGTTAAGTGCACAGGATACACCACCGCCGGCTTCCCCCAACAGAAGCATAAGGAAAGGTAAAACTGCCCCAAACAACTCTCCAAAAACAATTGTGACGATAAATGCTGGGAAACCCGAAATCTACACTGCATTGCTTTCTCTGGTGGCGTCTTCTTTCAAGGCCAAGATGGATGCAGGTGTTCGCATGAAAAATGGACTTGAATATAGAAACGCTTTCACTGGTGCTGAAGCTGTTGATGTCATATGCGAAGTAATCAAAGTTCCGGATAGATATCTGTCCTGTTTACTTGGACGGGCCCTGGATTCGCAAAAGCTCTTTCATGACGTTACATATGAACATAGGCTGCGTGATTCCCAGTCCGAAATATATCAATTTCACGAAGACTACGAAGAATTTAACGAAACTGAAGTTAATGCTAATATTGAAGCAGAAGTGGAAGCAGAAGTGGAGCCAGATGGGGAAGTACAATATCTTACCCCAATCAGCAGTCATGGAGAGAGACCTTCAAGCTCAAGGGACAGTCGTTTACCTAGAAGCTCGAGAGCCAGCTCAATTGCTGGCCGTTCCGATGAATCTGAAACTGGCAATAATCCTCAATCTCAATCTCAACATGAAAAGATTGCAAAAAGCCCCAAAGTTAGCGGAGTATTTATGGTTTTAACCAATTGCTATTCCCCAACATGCACTTCCAATCATTTATGCTACTCATTGTCTTGCCCAAGACGCTTGGAACAACAGGCCAGAATGAGCAAGATGGTAAAGAAGGTGGAGAGCTTTGACGAAGAAACCAGAAACTTGTGGTCTAAAAGTGTTCCCAGAAGTGTGGTTGAAAGCGTTGATAAAAAAGAGTTTAAGCGCCAGGAAGCCATATTCGAAACCATCTACACCGAACGAGATTTCGTTAGAGATCTAGAATTCATCCAAGACAAATGGATGAAACCTCTGCTTACCCGTCCGATAATTCCAGAAAAAGAACGAACCAAATTTGTCGAATCGGTATTTGGCCAAATCCCTGTTATTCTATCTGTTAATACCCGGTTGATGATGGATTTGAATAAAAGACAAAGCCACTCATACCTTGTTGATCAAGTTGGAGACATTTTTCTAAAGCATATTGACAGCTTTGAACCCTTTGTAAAGTATGCTTCTGATCGAGTCTTTGGAAGATTCGAGTTGGAACGGCAACAATCATTGAACCCCAAGTTTGCCATGTTTGTTTCTGAAATTGAGGACTTGGAGGAATCGAGAAAACTAGACCTGTCTTCTTTCCTCTCCAAACCAGCAACTAGACCCGCTCGCTATCCGTTACTGCTAAATGCCATCAAATCCAACTGTCCAAAAGGTCACCCCGATTGTCAACAATTGGATTTAGCAATCAAAAAAATACAAGGTATTTTGAAAAGAATCAATCATGAAGCTGGGAAAGCATCTGATAGACTGGAACTTTTAATGCTACACCAAAAAGTGGAGTTTCGAATTGGGATGAAATATGACCTCAAACTAGAAGACAGCGCCAGAATGATTCTATTTCGTGGAAATTTTAAAACTGGACCCCAAGATAAAGGAGATGTTACTGTCTACTTATTGGATCATGTTTTATTGATTGTTAAAGCAGCTTCTGAAGAAACGAAAAAGTTGACAGTCCTATATCGTCCAATTCCCCTTCAGCTCTTGTACTTTAATTTGTCTGAAGAACCACCTACCAGAGCTTTGGCTGGGAGAAGACCCTCCATTTCACCAATATCCAGAAAAACAAGGAGCCTAGTTAGTAGAAACGACACTGGAAACACGAAATTGTATCCCCTTTCATGCCTCTATATTGGCAGAAGCATGTTTGAGTTGACTCTCTATTCACAAAGGGATAAAACTCGGAAAGAATTGTATGAAAAGATTGGACAACAACATGCAAGGTTAATTGAAAAAAATGACATCTTCGATACTCGGGTTATAGGTAGCGGTTATTTCAACTCTCAGAATAAGGTCAACTGTGCAGTTCCATTTTACGGAGGCCGAAAGATTTTGTATGGAACTGATTATGGCATATTTGTGTCAGTTATATCCAGTTCAATTGATGGCGAGAAACAAGTACTTCCTGAGCCCATTAACATAATAGCATGCCAGAATGTGATACAAATGGATGTAATAGAAGAATATTCTATTATTATCGCATTGGCTGATAAAATGCTCTGCTTGTGGCCTTTGGAGATTACTGATCCGGATGCTAATGTAAGCAGCATTAATAAAAAGGGTAAAAAACTGATGTCCAATATTAGTTTTTTCAAGATAGGTGTTTGCTCAGGTCGAATCCTTGTTTGTTGTGGAATAAACGGATCAAGTCATACAGTTACCATTTTCGAAGTTTCTGATTTCAACTCGCTTATGAAGATGACCAAGAAGAAGCTTAAGACCAAACTAAATCAGATTACCCTCGGTTCTGAACCAATTTCTGCTACGTTTCTAACAACAAAGTTATGTGTTGCATGCGCTAGAGGCTTTGCAATTGTTAATTTAGACACTGGACTCATAACGCCAATGTTAGATCCCACGGATCCTTCACTATCTCCTTTCAGGAGAGAATCACTGAGGCCTATTTCAATGTGTCTTCTTCAGACCAACTATATGTTAAACTTTTCTGATCTGTCTATTTGTGTCGACAATAATGGGGCGAGAGCATTAAACAGGTGGATTATAAAATGGGAAGGTTCTCCTCATAACTTTTCTGTTTGGTACCCTTATATTATTGCGTTTGATTCGAATTTTATCGAAATTAGAAATGCCCAGACCACTGATATTGTACGGGTAATTACAGGCGACAATATTAGGTTCTTGTATGCAAATTTTCAACAAATCCTATATGTTTCTGAAGAGGAAGAAGGAAAGGATGTTGTAAAGTCGTTAGATTTCTGGGATAAAGCTCCTGGTAAAAGACTTTCCTTACAAAGTATTGATAAAGAAAATAATCAAGAAGATGAAGCCTTGACCAGATGAAAAAAAAGAAAACTCTGACTAAAACCAAGCTAGGGGACGGCCTGTTAGTACTTTTCTGTGTTTTGTTTATGTTTCTTACTCTTTTTTTTCCCTTGCCATTGATGAAAAATGAAAAATAATGAAAAAAAAAAAATCATTGGGTTTTTGCTCTTTTTATGTGCCAAATGTTACGAATACCTGTTTATGAATTGTTTTTATTGTTTGCATTACCCCAGTCATAACTTCATTAGCAATTCAACGCATGCTTGCTTCTCAGAGTTTCATGTGGGGACTCTTGAAATCTGGCACGTTTGTTTCTGATTGTTAAATAATCATGCATTTCTACCATTTACTTTTGTTCAAGGTACCCTACCTGCCTGCCTCAACAGGAAAACTATAGAATTGGCGTGCATGCAAGCCTATCTATATCTGTGCATACATATTATTCTACGTAAAAACAATACTTCCACTAAAATTTATCTCAATTGTGGTTAGAACGTGAGAAGAAAAAAATATAAATAAAAGTATTTTCGCTAGATTTTTATTCAGTTTAACCCTTAATAAAAGGCAAAGCAAGAGGACTCATTATCCAAAGACTTAGTTATCACTTCTGAATTGAACATCACCTCTGCGGCCTTCACCTTTAGCAGATCCAAATCCTGATGAAGTAAACTTTGAGTCATCCTCTCCTTTATTTAAATCACTACGACCAAATCCTTGACGAGGTTCAGAACCTGAAAGGTTCTCTCTGCCGCCGCCGCGATTTGAAGAATCACGGCCAAAACCAGAAGAATCTGCTTCATAGTTGGAAGTCTTGTAGCTTTCTTCTTGATTGGAGAAACCTGAGGAATCGTACCTGTCCTCTCTGTCTCCACCTGATGATCGGCCACCGCCCATCATAGAAGACATTCCTCCACTGGCGGTATTGCCACTTCCTAGACCCATCTTTGAGGCGGTATTGCCTGGACGTGAAGAACCAGAATCATACTCGGAAGAGGTGTAATCTTCTACATCACCACCGGCCCCAGCACCACCAGATAACCCGCTCTGTTCCTGTCTTCGGCCGCCTCTTGTATGGCGATGTTGGTTGTCATTGTCACCTCCACGTTCATCGTAGGATTCATCCTCTTTTCGCTTATCCTTATCGCTGCCTAATCCAAAAACCATTGTTGTAAAAAATGTAGAGTTCTCAATAAAAGTGGAAAGAAAATGTAACAAGAATTGATAAGTATTGTTCGTATCCAAAAAGAAAAAGAACAGGATGATTTCGGAAAAGGAAACAACCAGCAGTTATTTCCTTTCTTATATCTTTCTATCTTTTCTACTACTACTATTACTTAGTTGTTACTTGCTCTTTGCTTTTTTTCTATTTAGGCATAGCCGATTAAGGCGATCTATAGTAGTAGTAATAGTCCCTAAACTTTCTGGAAAAGCATGAAGCAAGTCAAATTGGAAACATGTATTGTTTTTTTTTTTTGAGTTTCAATTGAACACGAAGCAATCCATTTTTTTTTTAAAAAAAAAAAATCTGTATGTAACTTCCCTTGATTACAACAGCACGCTTAGTTTATTTGATGGAGTAACTCCGGTATGGGATGGGGAAGCGCAGACTGGTCTGGCCAATAAGAACACCAAATCTAGCGCAAAACCTTAATGGCGATGATGATGAAGACGCGATGAGATGAGATGAGTCTGAGATGAGATGAGTTTGTGTTTGTGAATTGGAAACTGGAAATTGGAATTGGAATTGGAATTGTACACACATAAACACAGCCACTAACAAATGATGAATCTCGTGTTTAGTTAATGAATCACAAATTGTAGATTCTTAAATTGCTATTTGAGAAACTTGAATAGGTTTGCTTCTTGTCTAAAAATTGAAATGAAGCGCTTTGATTAATTTTTGTGTTAAATTTGATTAATGGGTTTGTATCAAATGCCTATTGATGGATGGTTCTGTGTAAGCTAAACACACACATGTATGTGCCCCACATTTTAATCTATACCTTTTTAAATTTTTCTTACTATGTTTGGGGGCTGGGTATGTTGGACTAAAATTTCGGTGTGTTGCTTACTGGAAGAACAAGGAAACCATGTTTTTTGGACAAAAATTATCTCATCGTGCTTGATGTCAATTGTTTTGGATACTGAGTTTGTATATTGCTTTTCTAGAAAAGAATCCAGCAAACGGGGAATGACTATGCAGTACAGAGACTAGTTGTAATGCCTATAAAGAAAGGAATTATGTAATTGAACTTGCTTCTCAAGTAGCTAAGAAAAAACAATTAAACGTCATCATCATCTTTGTGCTGAGATGAATTCCCCCCACTACCCGCCAGATAGAGAGTCAATTCTTTCTAAAACTCTGCTCTCAGTCAATAGGATTCAATGTTCCCGCAATGTAGTAACTCACACATGACATTATTTTTTTTTCTATTGACGGGGGGAGACGCGTCAAAGAATGTTATTACATCACTGAATTGAACAAAAGTTGGAACGATAGTATCAAAGACTGGTTATTCTAAAGTGACTTTGAGCTCTTCCCAGAGACTCCTATACTTAGGCAATCCCTTCCTCTCACTATCTACTAATCGAAGAAATGTTTTTGCAGTTTTACAAAGTAATATCCTTTTGAGCTTTTTTTGGTGAATAAATCTTTTCCTAGAAGATACTGTAGAGCTACATCGAGTTTTCTTTCCAAATCCATATCTTTAACCAAGATTGCTATCACAAAGTCATCAATTTAGCACAGTTATATCAGGAAATCTATACAACTGCTTATGCCCACAATGCTTTTACAAAAACAAAAAGTCTAGAATGAACATTAATTAAAAGAACAACATTGTGTAAAGTTCACATTTTTCAAACGTGAAGATTAGTTTTGAAAAAAAAATGAACATTGTTATGCATGAGTAAACTTTTTCGTCCAAGTCATATTCTCTCTCTATAAGCTTAAACAAGACAATAAAATGAGGACACAGATATGGAATACACCGATAAAAGAAAAATTTTGCTTTTTGAATGTTTAGATCTCAACCGATTTTAGGGTAGGAGAAACTTCAAATTTAGCTTGTGTTTTCGTCTTCACCTCTTCCAGAGTGGTATCCTTAAATATCTCAACCAAAGTGAGACCCTTATTGTGATCAATGTCAAAGACACCGAGATCTGTGATGATTCTCGAGACACATTTGCCACCTGTCAAAGGGAATGTGCATTCATCGAGAATCTTGGGGTTGCCATTTCTATCCGTATGCTCCATTACAACAACAACTTTCGTCTTTGCTGGGTTCGCGACAAGATCCATCGCACCTCCCATTCCTTTCACCTTACCAGGTAATCCCCAGTTGGCCAAGTCTCCCAAAGAGGAAACCTGAAGAGCACCGAGAATAGTCAGGTCAATTTTTCCTGCTCGGATCATAGCGAACGACTCTTCGTTACCAAAAAGAGAAGCGCCTGGATTCACAGTGACAGTTTCCTTTCCAGCATTGATAAAGTCAGGATCCTCTGTTCCTCGAACAGGATAGGGTCCTGTTCCCAAGATACCATTCTCACTTTGCAAAGTCACTTCGACACCTTTGGGAATATGATTCGCTGCTAAAGTGGGCATACCAATTCCAAGGTTTACATACATGCCATCTTTGAACTCTTGTGCTGCTCTTCTGATGATCTTCTCCCTCTTGAGAGCATTAGCACTTTTTGGTGGAGTAGCTGTTTTCCCCTCGGCAGACGGAACCCCTTCAGGTTCAGTCACAGTGAGGTTTTCAATTTGTTTTGGAGTGTTGGTCAGTAGCACACGATCAACGTATATGCCTGGAAGATGGACATTTTCGGGTTGAATTTCTCCAAGCTCGACAATGTTGTCTGCTTCAACAATTGTCAAATTGGCATTTCGACCAAAGATGCTGTTAAAGTTACGGGCAGAACCACGGAACCAGCAGTTTCCTTCTGTGTCCACCATATGTGCCCTGATGATGGCGACGTCACCGTTAATGGCCTCCTCCAACAGAAATTTACGTCCGCCAAACTCCCTCACCTCGCGCGGCTTGCTTGTCGAGACGACTTCGGACCCATTGCTGTCCTTTGCGTATCTCACTGGCAGTTTTCCCTCCTGGACCCAGGTATCGACCCCAGTGGCTGTGTAGAAAGCCGGTACACCAGCGGCTCCAGCCCGAACCCGCTCGGCGATTGATCCTTGCGGTGTCAACTCCAGATCGATGAGGCCCTGGAGATAGTAATGGCCAAAGGTTTTGCTACCGCCGAGATAGGACGCAATCATCCGCGTAATTTGGCCAGATCTCAAAAGAGTTGTCAAACCACGTTCCTCAGAACCCGCGTTATTTGAGACGACCGTTATGTTCTGAATATCCGGTCTGTTTTTAATAGCCGATATCAGAGTCTCTGGAAGACCGCTTAGACCAAAACCTCCAGAGAGAACTGTCATTCCTGACTTGACACCCTTCAACGCCTCATCTAACGAGGTCACTACTTTCGATCGAGCGAGGAGAGTCGAAGAGGCAAAATGTCGTCGTGTGCTGATACAGGATCTTCGAGCCGAGTGTCTCGACAAAGCAGTAGAAGATAACCAAACAGCCTTGCTGGCCTTTGTGACTGTGGTGCTCAACATCGTATACGTGCTGGAGGCAATCAGGAAGGAGTAATGAGAGAAAGATACCAAGGTGGAAGATCGAAAAGTTCCTTCTTTTCAATTCCGCGAGGTGAGCGATCTCCAGTGGTTATATAGAGCATGGACATCTATCTGATCGCAAATCTGCGAAACTTACCCGATCCATCTGGCCCGGGGAAAGGTATAGACCCGATTATGTACACGCGGAGTTTGGTAGTGGACCGGACGCAAGACCCGCTAAAAAGAATAACACTAGACGGTACCCGGAGAATCACAATACAACACGCAAATAACCCTAAGCTACCCCGGATTTCAATGGTTTAGGTTTCGAGTGGCCGAAGTTTGGCCCCGCGTCTACCTCAACCTCATGAACAACAGAGCCTCTCAACGGTTTTCACTATGAAAGGAAAGTGAAAAAAAGTAGGCGCAAATAGGAAGAGAATAACGGTTGAGGCGTTAGTGGAAAGGACGCTCCATATATCGTTTACATGCGTTCATTTTTCGGCTTGTTCGTTCGTTCTATTTCATTCATTTTCACTTCTACTTTCTAGCTCTCCTTGATATTCCAAAATGTCGTTCAACGTTGCAAAATCGATCGCACAAAAGCATGCCTCGGATATTGTCATTCTTTCTGCACTTCGATCTCCAATTACAAGAGCAAAGAAGGGAGGATTGGCACAACTAGCACCGGAAGAGTTACTCCACCAGATCGTCAACGCAACGGTGAAAACCACTGGGATAAAACAAGAAGCTATCAACGATGTTCTTGTCGGCACCGTTCTACAAGATCTTGGAGGACACAAGAGTTCTGCTCTTGCTGTGAAAAACGCAGGTTTCCCAATTGAAACCACCGTGAATACTATCAACAGACAATGTGCATCATCAGCCCAAGCAGTTTCATACCTCGCTGGTGCTCTGAGAGCTGGAGAGATTGAGGTGGGCCTAGCAGGTGGAGTCGAGTCCATGACTAACGACTACTTTCCTCATCGAGGACTTCCTCCCAAGATCAACAAGAATTTCTCGAAAAGCGCGACACAGGAGGCCCAGGATGTGTTGATTCCAATGGGATTGACCTCTGAGAATGTGTCCAAAAAGTTTGGAATCTCTAGAGCCGATCAGGATTTGTTTGCATTTGAGAGTCATCGCAAGGCTGCAGAGGCGAGGAGAAGCGGGCATTTTGCAAAAGAAATTGCCCCCTTGGAGTCCCGAATACCCGTTGAAGGAGGAGAAGGGTTCGAGACAAAGGTTATCTCCCAGGATGATGGAATCCGAGACACTATTACATTGGAAAAGTTGGCGAGCCTGAAGCCAGCGTTCACAGATGACGGATTCACAACAGCAGGCAATGCATCGCAAATCTCTGATGGTGCCTCAGCGGTTCTTGTCACGACCAGAGCAAAAGCAGAGGAGCTCGGAATTAAGCCAATTGCAAGATACATTTCGGCATCCGTGGCTGGTGTGCCCGCTGCTTATATGGGAATTGGTCCTGCAGCCGCAGTTCCAAAGTTGTTGAAGAGACTGGGACTAGATGTAAAGGACATTGACATTTGGGAGTTGAACGAAGCATTTGCGTCACAGTCGCTTTATTGCATTGATCAAATAGGCGCACCTATAGAAAAGGTGAATCCATTTGGAGGGGCGATTGCAATTGGGCACCCATTAGGCGCTACTGGTGGAAGGCTTATTGCAACTCTAATCAATGGACTGAACGCCAGGGACGGTGAGCTTGGAGTGGTGTCAATGTGCGCTTCTACAGGTCAAGGATACGCCGGACTATTTGCCAAGGAGTAAAAAAAAGGGGGGTCATGTTGATGGCATGCTGTCCTTTTTCTCTCCAGCTTCTGCTGTATAGACCGGAAAAGGGGAAGCTGCTCATCGAAAGGAAAAGGGCCATCTCGAGATGGTCCTCCTCCACGTGAGAAGCCTCTTCTCCAAGATTAGGAGACCACCACCTGATCCAGTGCCATAGATCTCTTAGTTTCCTACTTAAACGACTCTCAATTCCTTTTGCCGATCAATTCTTTCTCTTCTTTGTCGTTTTCTCTTTCTCCTTTGTCCAAACTACTAGAAATAGACTACTTGATATTGCACCTAAAACCAAAATGTCTCTAGCCTCTAAACTCTCTGTCAAAGATCTGGATCTGGCCGACAAGCGTGTCTTCATCCGTGTTGACTTTAACGTGCCTCTTGATGGTAAAAAGATCACAAACAACCAGCGAATTGTCGCTGCATTGCCCACAATCAAGTATGTCTTGGAAGCAAACCCAAAGTGTGTTGTTCTAGGATCACATCTGGGCAGGCCAAATGGCCAGGCAAGCACCAAGTTCTCCCTCAAGCCTGTAGCAGAGGAGCTCAGCAAGTTGCTGGGTAAGCCTGTTGCATTCATGCCTGATTGTGTTGGAACTGTTGTGGAAGAATACGTGAACAATGCCAAGGAGGGAGAAATCATTCTCCTTGAGAACCTCCGTTTCCATCCAGAGGAAGAAGGATCCCAGAAAATTGACGGGAAAAAAGTCAAGGCTGATAAAGCCGATGTGACCAAGTTTAGGCAACAATTGACTTCTCTTGCCGATATCTATATAAATGATGCCTTTGGTACTGCACATAGAGCACACTCTTCAATGGTTGGCTTTGATCTGCCGCAGAGAGCAGCTGGATTCCTTGTTCAAAAAGAGCTAACTTACTTCTCAAAGGCTTTGGACGTACCAGAAAGACCATTCCTTGCCATCTTGGGAGGCGCAAAGGTCTCGGACAAAATCCAGCTTATTGACAATCTCCTTGGCAAGGTCAATATTCTTGTAATTGGCGGTGGAATGGCATTTACATTCAAGAAGGTGGCAGGGATCTCAATCGGCAAATCAATCTTTGACGAGGAAGGTGCGAAGCTTGTTCCAGGACTATTGGAAAAGGCCAAGGCGAACAATGTTGAGGTTGTCCTGCCCGTTGACTATGTTACCGCCGATGAGTTCTCAAAGGATGCGACTGTTGGTTCTGCCACAGATGCAACTGGCATCCCTGATGATTTGCAAGGACTTGACATTGGTCCCAAATCAATTGAACTGTTCAATGAGGCCGTCGCAAAGGCCAAAACTATAGTCTGGAACGGACCACCCGGAGTTTTTGAGTTTGACAACTTTGCAACCGGTACAAAGGCGCTTCTCGATGCGACTGTTGCTAGTGCTGAGTCCGGCGCTACTGTTATTGTTGGCGGTGGTGACACAGCCACTGTTGCAAAGAAGTACGGCAAGACCGACAAATTGAGCCATGTGTCTACTGGTGGAGGTGCTTCGTTGGAGTTGTTGGAGGGAAAGGAACTTCCAGGTGTTGCCTTTCTTAGTGAGAAATAATCTATGCCGGTAGTGATGAATATGAATTTGAGTAAAGAAATAAATAACGAAACTATGAAATGAAATCTAACTTTTTTCACCATAAGAATCTTTAAAAAAAATATCATGAATAAATAGGAGAGTTCAAGCTTCTTGAGCTGGGTTTGCGCCTCCAATGTTGAAAGCTTGAACTGCTTCAGAAATGGCAGAAATCAGAAGATCAATATCTTGCCGTTCAGAATCAACAGCACTGATGCCCATGTGGCCAATTCTAAAGTACTTTGTTTGAAGACCTTTTAATAACCCACCAGCAAGAATGATACCTCTCTGGGCCATAAATTTCAAAAATTCGGGGTTTGTCACTCCCTTGGGAAGGTAGACTGCAGTCATGCCATGAGCCGAGTATTCTCTATGTACAGACACAAATTTAAACCCAAGACTGGAAAGAGCATCTTTTAGTCTATCCGAGGTTTCAATGTGCTTTTTGAATCTCTGACTCAAGTCTTCACTGGATGTGCCGATGATTTCTCCGAGCGATGTGTTCAATGCAGTGATGGTTTGTACTGCTGGAGTAGCAAAATATGCTCCTTTACCTGACTCATAAGCCCTCATTATAGGAGTCCAGCGCTTCATATCTGCAAAGAAAGTCGTCGCATGTTGCTTTCTTTTCAGAGCGGCATCAACAGCTCTTTCGGAAGCAAAGCAGACACAAAGACCAGGAGGTGTTCCAAGGGCTTTTTGAGATGCAGTGAGTACAAAGTCCAGACCCCAATCGTCAAAGTGGATCTCTTCGACACCTACAGAGCAAACACCATCGACAATAACCAAGGTCTCTGGAGATACTCGTTTAACAACTTGCGAGATGGCTTTAATGCCTGATAGAACACCGGTGGAAGTATCAACATGAGTTGTGACCAGTAGCTTGTAGACATGCTTCTTCAAAGCATCTTCCACTGCGCCAAGGTCAACGACATCGCCAAGGGCTTTCGCGGCGAGTAGATCAACCGTTGCACCATGCGCTTTCAAACATTCGGCAAAGCTTTCGCTGAAAAAGCCAGTGTTTAGAACAAGCACTCGCTCGCCGCCGTTCTCTTCTCTTGTTCTTTTCGAGTCAATAAGGTTTGATCCGACAATGTCCCACCCGAGAGTCCCTGAGCCGGAAAGCACGTAACCCTGGTTATTGGGATTTTCAGAGTAAAGCAAAGTTCTCAGTCTTTGTAAAGTCTGTTTGAAAACCGAGATAAAGGGCTCAGCAACATGAGACTGCGAAGGAGTGGACATTGCTTGAAGAACATCCTTGGAAAATTCAACTGGTCCTGGAACCATCACTAAAGGAGAAAGCGATGAGGGGGAGGAGGAGGAGCCTGCTGAAGCAGTTTTTACGGGGGTTATCTGGCTGTTAAGAAGCGAAAGACGGGAACGAGGCGACATTGTGAAAAAGATTTCTAGTGGTGAAGAAACAAAAGTAAAGTGTAAAAAAAGAGAAACTGAAAAGTCAGCAAAATTAGCGTTTTGTGTGTCATCGACAAGCGGCAAAGATGTTTTTGTCTTTGACCGCTTTTGATCCAGGCAAGCTTTACCCCTCCACTTTTTTAAAAAATGCATTAATTAACTACTGTTAACTCTCAACGTTCTAATATTTAATTTTCTTCCAAAACAAAAGATCTAAGTTCTTTATAGGCAGTTTCAATCTCATCGTTAACTATGATCTTGTCATGAGCACCAGTTTTTGCAAATTCCATCTCTTTTTCAGCCTGGTCCAATCTCTTCTTGATGCTCTCACTGGTCTCTGTTCCACGACCTGTCAATCTCTGTTTCAAAATCTCGACACTGGGAGGGGACAAGAAGAGAAATCTGGCATTCAAGGGGGTTTTCTTGACGGATATAACACCTTGCATATCAATGTCCAAAATACAGGTTTTGTGTTGCTCTTCACTGACTTGTTGAACTGCTTTGATTGTGGTTCCGTAGTAGTTCCCCGAGAACTGAGCCCATTCGATAAATGCTCCTTCCTCAATTAAGGACTTGAACGTTTCAACAGTTACAAAGTTGTAGTCCACAGTGTCCTTCTCACCGGGTCGGGGCTGTCTTGTGGTATCTGTAATCGGCCATAAAAGAGAGCAATGGAATAATAGGGTCAGTATTGTAAAAAGTACGGGATATTGTTTGATCAAATTATGGGTTGCTTCACAAGTCTATTTGATTCTGTTTTGTCATCCGAAAATAGAACCTTGGTAATCACCAAGATCAACAAACAGAAAAAGTTGTAAAATGATCACACTTACGAGAAACGGAGAAACCAAATCTATCAGGGAACTCGGCAAACAGCTTTTTCAAAAGCGTCGATTTTCCAGCACCTATGAACACATTTCACAAAGTCAGTAAAGACCACAGGCTGCTTATCGAATTAAAATGTTTTTGGTATCAAGGGTCCATATCGAGGTACATACCAGAAGGTCCAGAAATGACGATCGGACGAGAAGCTATATAGGATTTAATTTTTTACAGTTAGAATAAAGATTTAAAAGAAAACAGTATTAAGAACATACCAGAAACAACAGCGGCGGCGGCAGCAGCAACACTCATGATTTGTCGAGTCAAGAGAGAGGAAACGTGGTCGTTTGTGGATGTAGAGAGAACTTGACGAGAATCTCAAACGGAGATACACCAAAACCAAAACCCAGTTATTTAGTACCGCTGAGGAAATATTTCAGCGGGCCGGGTCAGTGAATGCGGGTCTCGTCCGCATACTCGGTCAGCGATACGGCTCATAACCTTTCACAAAACAAACACAGATCTATATTACACAAGTTTGATTACTTTTTTCTTTTTACATAGCTATTGCTATAATGAATGCCGCTGGTCTCTGGACTCTTCTATAAGCACTTGATGTGCCATTTGTCTGACATCTTCAGACAGACCCATTCCTTCCATAAATTCGGCAAACTGTAGAACAATGTCATGAAACGCGCTAGTCAGAGCGTTCAACAACAGTTCAACAATTTTAAGATTGATCTGTTTCCCATTCTGGACCAATTTTATCGTCTCTATGTCGCTCCAATGTATAGGAGGTGATTTTTTAAACCGCGTCAGAATCCCAATCGCATGGCAAAAGTCTTTAAGAATTGCTGGGATATCCCTCTGAACCGTGCCATATGGATCTTCATCAAAAGAGCGAATTGTGAGGATGGAGAGCGCAATTATAGAATTTGCGACAAGGACGGGATTGGGAACGATGATTTCGGTTTTCCGTCTAATAGTTTCTCGAAAAGGGATCCCCAGATTTGAGCTGAAGATTCCTGTCCACCACAAACCGGCTTTGGAAAAGATTGAAACAATAGAAGTTGAGCCCGAAGTTGCCAATCCAATAATTCCTTCTGACATTTTGGCATTTTCGTCTTGTAATGACTTAATGAATGCGTGTTTGGGTTTCGAAGGTTGCAGCACGTTTTGTTTTTTCAATGACTTTTTAATGACTTCTCTTTCATTTGGAAAATTCACATTCTGTGTAGAGTTAGTAAAACTCTTTTGTATTGATTTGTTTTTGCTCTGCGAAGATCGTTCTAATTCTTTTTCAAAATTTTTGATAGTTTCTACCAGTATACCTCGAGACTCTTTCAAGATCTGTTTCCAGATGCTTGTACTGCGTTCTATATCTTTAAAAATGCCAATTCTTCTGCTTGAATCCGCACTATTTGCAATAATTGTCAATTCTTGGAAGGCCGTGACTCTTGTAAATGGTTTCTTTACCGATCTTAACCCAGTAACAAGAGTTCCATTTGGATCGTTTGATTTTGTGCTAATGAGATGACCACGGTGCTCACAGCCAATTGAAAGGTATGCAGTGAAGACCAAGTTAGTAAACTCCCATATCCATAGCAGGATGAAGGAATTCAAGGCTATGGTGATTTGCAGTTTGAACTGGAAAGGCGAGGACGCGCTGTTGTATTGGTTACCTCTGTTTAGAACCAAAAATTGGCGGAAAAGCCAGAGTGAATTCAACCAAATACGCTTTCTGAATAAAAGATATACGAAAGGTGCGGAGACAGAAAAGAAGGAAGAGAGTATTATTGATCTGAAAGTAACGTTTAGCCAGTTCTTTGCAATCATGTCTTTTGGGTCGAACTGTTCATAACCATTAGTTGAAAAGACTCTGAACAACAAGAAACAATGGTTTTACTTACGCCTCTGCCGGCTCTTGCCAAGGGCAATCTACTCTGATCAAACAGAACATGTACCAACCCAACAGCTGATCCAAGATAAATTGTGAAAAAATAGTAGTACAAAAGCCTTTCGTTTAAATGCGGGATCGAATAATCAAATTTCTTGACAGATTCTGACTTGATGCCAAGATTTGCAATCTCAAAGCTCACAAGCCAAAAGTAACTCAAAGAGGCGAAAAAATAAGTTACCCATGCGATTAAGAATGGCTTACTTAAAACTGACTTGTAGAATTGTGAAAAGAGTGTAGGGTATGTAACGTAGTTTACTATATGGGTGGTTAGAATTGATATAAGAAGAGGTTCAAGTTTTATGGAAACATACCATGTAAATAAGCCTTGCGATAGATTGAGATGAGAAATGCCGAAGTGAAGATCGGTATTGCTCTAATTGGGACCAATATCCAGATCCATGATGCTGGGAACCGTTAGCACAAACAAACAAACAAACAAGCAAACGTCAACTGCAAAACAACTGTAAAACCATGCTTACTCTCTGAAAAAACACCCAATATAATTGATAAAACCCATGAAAGCAGTAACAATACTCGACAGAGATGGCTGAATCGTATTTGTAGTATGCTGCTTAGTATCAGATGATAATGAGTAGGCTGATGTTGCTGCCTGGAAGGTCGATGATCCATTGATCAAATTATTAACAAAACAGCAATGTAATTTATGAAGTGATGATTACAAGGACAAATCCCGAAGAAAAGAAGAAAAAGTATTATTGATTTGTACTCTCTTGCTACTGTTTTGATACAAGAAAAAAAGGTGTTTAGTTTTGGCTTTTGGCGTTTAGCGATTCATCCTTACACCCCCAAACTCCACAACAGAACTCTTTCCTTCACCACACAGCAAGCTGGCAACAGCAACAGCAACAGCAGTATCAACATACCAAGATCATAATCCCAGGAGTGTACAATCTAACCAAGTGCAGGGTTATTCGGAATCGGGGTCATTGCTTTTGTTAATCATGTTTTAGGTCGTTTATGACAAGACAGAATAGGATAATGAGACAGATACTATGATGTGGGCAGAGGAGGTCATTCAGAGTGGAGCTCTTGTTTACAAAAGAGAGAAGATAAAGGGAGTTCCAATTAATATCTTTAGATTCTATTTTCTTTATCTTTTTATCTTTATCGTTATCTTTACAGAATCAGCAGGACGAAGACGAGGACCAGACGGAGATGGATTCGAGGACTACTTATTGCTGTCAAAGAAAGCTCTCCAAGGTGTGATGCGATGATAATAGCTGGGAAAAAAATAAGGGGCCAAAACCCGAAATCTGCCAGAAAGCCTTTCGATATACGCGACTTTCTGTACGGTCAATGGGGTTAAAATATTCGGTTTCGCCGCCTTCACATATTGCAGAGCTCTCTTTGACAGTACGGTACGGTTGATCTCGATCCATTTATTTTTGTCAAATGATGAGAAAGACTTATCTAAAGCCAATGTCTAATGTGGAAATCTGGATTCGACGAGCATCCGGCATGCTTTTTGCTAGCTTTTAATCTCAACTGCCAAGCAAAACTGCTGGAGAGTTTGGCGACCAGAGCGAATCCACCTGAGAACCATAGAGAGATTTCCTGATGCGAATCCGTCTGGTCTTTGTCTTTTTGTCCTTTCAATTGAGCCAATTAGTCAGATAGAAATGGGCGTACGGGTGCACCGAGTGCAAATCCGTGGTCGGGAATCGCGCACCCGGCTTTTTCCCGCCTCGGTCATTCTGTTTAGCGGCGTTGTGAGTGGCTGCGGCGGGTGTCTGGCGAGACGGGCAGGGCGGTCGATCGCGCTACAGTTAGGGCTCGAAGGGATCGCTGCTGGGTCGCCCAGAGCAGCTGTGCTGGCAGAGAGCAGCTGTGCGAGTGGAAAATAGTGGGACCTGGAGGAAAAGAGCCTGGTGGTGCTCTCGAGTTTGGATTTTTCGCCCGGGCCGTTGGGCCAACACCAGCCGGACAAAAATAATATTTAAGCTGCCCCCACCCTCCCACTTTCACTTTTACGTCTTTTTTCCCCGAATTGAGACCCTGCTCCTTGTTCCTTATCTCTCTGTTTCTCTTTCTTCTGAGCGTCTAAACCCGATACTTTGCCATCATGTCAAACAAGATCCAAGCCAAGAACCCCATCGTCGAGCTCGACGGTGATGAAATGACCCGCATCATCTGGAAATTCATCAAGGACAAGCTGATCTTCCCTTTCATCGACATTGATCTCAAGTATTATGATCTCGGAATTGAGTACAGAGACCAGACGGACGACCAGGTCACCACCGACTCCGCAGAGGCCATCAAGAAGTACAAGGTCGGCGTCAAGTGTGCCACAATCACCCCTGATGAGGCCAGAGTCAAGGAGTTCAACCTCAAGAAGATGTGGCTGTCCCCAAATGGTACCATTCGAAACATTTTGGGTGGAACCGTTTTCCGTGAACCCATCGTTATCCCCCGTATCCCGAGAATCGTCCCCGGGTGGGAAAAGCCCATCATCATCGGAAGACATGCCTTTGGTGATCAATATAAGGCCACTGATGTCGTCATTCCAGGTGCCGGTTCCCTAGAACTCGTCTTTACTCCAAAAGAGGGCGGAGAACCCCAACGTATCAAGGTTTACGACTACGAGGGTGCCGGTGTCGCTCTCGCCATGTATAACACCGAAGAGTCCATAACGGGCTTTGCCCATTCCTCTTTCAAGCTGGCGCTTGAAAAGGGTCTCAACCTTTTCTCCTCAACAAAGAACACCATTTTGAAGAAATACGATGGCCGATTCAAAGATATTTTCGAAGGTCTTTACGAGTCCACCTACAAGTCTCAGTTTGAGGCAAAGGGAATCTGGTACGAACATCGTTTGATCGACGATATGGTTGCCCAAATGATCAAATCCAAGGGTGGATATATCATTGCCATGAAGAACTACGATGGTGATGTCGAGTCCGACATTGTCGCCCAAGGTTTTGGATCTCTGGGACTCATGACCTCTGTTCTCATTACCCCTGATGGTGAGACCTTTGAGAGTGAAGCTGCCCATGGAACGGTAACCAGACATTACCGACAATGGCAACAGGGCAAAGAGACTTCCACAAACTCTATTGCCTCCATTTTCGCTTGGTCTCAGGGTATTATCCAAAGAGGTAAGCTTGATGGTACCCCAGACGTGATCAAGTTTGGACAGACTTTGGAAAAGGCCACCTTGGATACTGTCCAGGTCGATGGAATCATGACCAAGGATCTGGCGTTGGCCTGTGGTAGAACCGACAGAGCATCATATGTTTTGACCGAGGAGTTTATTGATGCCGTTGCCAAGAGACTCCACTCTGAGTACCCAGAAATCAAATAAGCATTTCGCTTTATTCTAGATTCTCTTTCTGTTGTTTTTTTTGTTTGCAACGATGCACCTCCTAAAAAAAATGGAATTGAAAAGCATGGATCATAGATGTATTGCTTTTCATTCTACCCTTATTTGACTTTTGATTTTCCCCCTTTTTTTTTTCGCCTCATGATCCAGCGAAGTACTTTACATAATAGCAACCAGTGGCATCTATCTCTGTTTCTTCCTTCGTCCTTCGTCCTTCCCTCAAAGTTCCATTTCATCTCTCCCATCTCAAAGGTTCATCCCTCTTATTCAGTTCAGTCCCCTTAACATTACTATTACCATTATCACCCACTGTTGTTGACTGTTCAACTCTATCCCCTTTTTAAACATATTTATTGAATAAATTATTTATTTAAACATATTTATTAAATAAGAACTATGGTATAGTACTTCAAAAGTCATTTTCTTTCAAAATTCCCATATATATATAAAAAAAAGATTGAATGGATATAAAAATGATATGGTCATACAAGTCACTCTGTGTGTGTTGAAAACGATGCAGAAATGTGTCAGTGTAACACTATGATACAAAAATGCATGTGATACAAAACTACGAGTTTGCAAGGACATTGTATTTTATCTTGGTTAAATCGCTTTACCAATGTACAGATCTATTCTAGCAACATTCCTTTAATCTTTTTTTTTTTTGGTATGAAACAAATGAAACAAAAAGTAAGTGAGAACAGTTTTGTTATTCTTTTCAGTTCCAGGATGTAATACAGTTGTGGAACACCTTTCCAACAATCCCATCCAACCAAGGAACAACAACTATATGGATTGAAATGTGTTTGAAATGTTTATTAAGAAAATTAAGCAAACACGGCGATTATGAAGGATAGACCTGCAAGGGCAAAAGAGGACACGATGCTGACTCCAGAAACGTTGCTGGATGCTGATCCTGAAGATGCTGAAGATGATGAAGAACCAGAAGCATGTGCATGAGATTGAGAAGTGCTATCTGTTGATTTAGATGAGTCTGCTGCAGAAGTGGATGATGATCCGCTAGAACCAGTAGATGCGCCAGATGCTGATGCTGATGCTGATTCTGATGTTTTTGATGAAGAAGACGATGATTTCACTTCGATATCTTTGACTCCAAAGCCATTACAACTGCTTCTGAATTGTTTTTCAGCTTTATCGGAATCTCCTTCTGGACACTTCGAATGAAGACAGTTGATAACATCAGATCCCTTATCTCCACAAACACAGCTATAATCATGGAGACCATCACATTTTCGACCCGACTCTGCAACACATGCAAGAACACAGGCTGGTACTCCATCATCTGCGAAAACGAGCACTGTGAAGGTTGAAAAGATTGCCAGAAAAAATGCGTAGTTGAATAACATTTCGAGTCAGTTTGAAGAAATGAACGTAGAATATGTGAAAGCTTTTTCTGTCTTGTTGATCCAAAAACGAATGAAACGAAGTTGAGGGTTTTGGAAGGTGGTGAAACCAAAGGCACGCTTTGTCTGTGGTAAGAGAATGTAAGAGTATTAAACTTTCGAGGGACCTCCAAAAAAACATATACGTGTCGCCCTATAATGCCCGTGTTGTCGGGGTAACAGGCACTCGTAAAAAGTACGAGATGAAAAGAGCATAAACGCTAAAGACCTCACTCTCTAATTCTCGCGGAATCTCTGTCATGGGCAAAGCAAAAACTTGGAGAGTGATAATGCAATGTTCTGAAGATTATGGTATTGAGAAAGCTTCACCAAGTCAGTTTGTGGAACTTTCATCTGTTGGAGTGAAGCACCTTATTGAACCCTTCATGAACACAAACAGGTTTAGTGAGACAAGGGCATCACTTCTTTGAAACCAAACTAAAGACTATGACTTTGTCATTGAAGATGGACACGATTAGTTACCAAACCAGAGATATAGGCATCAATAAGAAATGTCAACTGGAGATCTCAAGACTTTCATTTCACTCTTTGCATGACACCCTAAACAAAAGTCTCCCGTTCTCCCACTATTTTATAGCGTCTACAAGCATCCAAGCATTACGACATTTAAAGATCTAGCACAAATTAACCGACTCTTGATCTTATCAGTAAAACCATAATCGCACAAAATATCCCTACCCAAGATCTCGATTTGGCCTTCTCCGGAAGGATCAGAGTCCGGGTAAACACACACTTCAGGGATCAAGACTTGGTCCTCCTCATCACTAATATCGGCAACGTAAAAAAAAAAAGTTTGTATTGCCACTATCCATTTCGCCTTCTTGCACCGCCTATCGAATAGAAAATTACACTTTAAACAGAAAGATGACTGGATGCTGTTGCAATGACGATCGAAGAACCAGGACGAGGGTTGTGTATGTGACGGAAGATGATCCCCTTCTGCCCGATAACCGAAGAGAAGGAGGAAGAGGGAGAAGACCAGTTCTCGAAAGAGCCCGACCAACTTGCCACTTGCCCTTTTGGATCCCCTTTGTATTACTTGTAGTTGGGCTTGGGTTTATCTTTTTCACTCAGATTGCAATTCCGGAGGCGTTGAGATTTGTGGATCACGTTGTGGATTTTGAAATTACGGGACTGGATCTTGTGGGAGTAGAGTACGGTGCCATTGAGTTGGAAGTATCTGCAACCACGACTCCAAACTATACAAATGTCGAAAACAATTTTGGAAGGTATATGTTGGTTGCTGGTGCGAATACAGCACAATACAGTACTATCAAGCCCGATATCGTGACGGTGTTTCTCAAGTCAACTGTTCCTTCATCCCATCATGAAGAAATTGACGAGAATCTTGACGGCGAGTTCAAGAAGCACGGCTCAAAATTAAAGAAGCTTGGTGACTTTACTGTCCCCCCACTGGTGATTGATATTCGAGATGGACATGACACTCCTCTTCGATTTGTCAGTAAAGTTGAATTTACAAATGCAATTTATGGCGCTTTGAAAGAACTAATCGCTTCTCCTGATCCAGTTCATATCTTGATTTCAACCCATGTTGGCCTTTCATTGTCATTTGTACCAATTGGTACATACCCTGTTGTGACTGAATTGATAATTGGAGATACATCAAATTAATGCATTTTTTTTACAAAAAAACAGGTTTTGCTTTATGTAGTTAATCAGGAACTTGAGACAAAGTTTTGTCAGTGCCAATTTCTTTTAATCCTTTTTTTTTTGTTTTTGTTGGAGACACTTACGTTGCTTTCTGGTTGATGATTTATATCCGACCTTAAAAAAGCTAACTATCAAATCTATCTAAATAAGAAACGAGAACTAAACATTATCATGATGCACAAGATAGAGTAATTTATAGACAAAAACAATCATACAAATTATGATAGTAGGACGACCTTTCTTTTTTTTGATTATTTTGTGTGTTTAACCGGGAGGAAGCGTGGAGGCATCAACAACATCGGAAGCATCCAACGATGGCTCATTATCAAGCTGTTTATTTTCCAATGGAGTACGCGGAAGTGCCATCATTCCTGAACGAGCAACCTCGAGAACTCCAAATGGGTTAACAAGATGCAAAAAGGAGGAAACTCTCGAGGGTTTTGCGGATAGTTCCACAATACAGTTTCGATCCGAAACATCCACAATCCGGCCTCCAAATTGTTGAGCCAACCGGGTGATAGCATCCAAATGTTGGTGTTTATGTCTCAATGCTTCACTAGGAGGAATATTGCTTGGGTGGAAATGCTTAGGTCCCTTTTTCGCGGCACCCAAAGCATCAGTAGTCCCGAGATGCTCTACATGGTGTGCAATCAAATCTTCAAAGTACTCAGGGCCAAGCAACGAAACTCTAACGAGCAATAGCTCGCGCTTGATGATTTCAGCTTGGGTATAATCCAAAACGGCATACACAGGCACAAGGTCTTCAATTTGTCTTCTGGCTTGTTCAATAACACCATCCTGTCCTTTCAAGACAATCGTCATTCGTGATAGATCCTTGACCTCTGTATTGCAGACAACCAAAGAGTCAATGTTGAAACCACGGGCCGCCAACGTCCCCGATACACGGGACAGGACACCAGGCTCGTTTTGCACCAGGCAGTTCAGAACATGGGGCTCAACGGGGGCTGTAGATGGGAGAGGAGTTTCGTAGAGAATAGACGAAACAGCAGTATTTGCAGACCAGTTTGGAGTTTCAATCGTTGGTAGAGGAGGACGCTTAGCATTTCTGTGCAAGGTTTTGTAGGATAAGGCGGATAAAGAGCTACTTTTACGGATATCGGTTTTGATTTGAATCGAGCTCAACGATCCCAATCGGGATCCAGATCGTACCAATGTCTTGACTCCAGGCAACCGCAACGTTGAGACTACAGTCATGATAAATGTGGTTGACGAAGAGAAAGAAGAGGAGGAAAAAAGACAAATTCAACTCTCTTCATATTAGACGAGAAACTTCCGATGACTCAGATACCTCATAAGCCGGGTAAAATGGAGATAAGGGCTCTTCCACTAGTTTTCTCTATCTACATACTTAGCTTTTCTCTTATTCCAAGCGATATATCATATTGTCATTGCTATCGCTGTTAGTTTATAGTCTTTTCCTGTTAACTTAGAGTGATGTGTTTGTTACTGAACCATGTTGCTAGTTGATGTTACTCCTGCCTGTTCCTCTCTTTCCCCACCAAATCCCCACACGACCCACTTTATTGTTTTATCCAGACATTTGGTGTTACATGTAGGTTCTATACGTGTACTTTGAATACGAACAGTATATTAGATCAGAAATTTGAATTGTGGATTTGAACTAGATCAGGAAAACCACAAAATGAGGACAGTAGTATACATATTGATATATGGCATCGCATGATTTGGGAATAGTTGAATTAGATAACGATGCAACAAAAGCGAATATTATTTACGTTCAATTAATAGTCGGTGGATTCAATTCCGAAATCGAAATCGAAAACAAAAACAAAAACGTGCTAAAAGCATTATGAATCTTGGCCTAAGTTTGTGCTTACCACCTCCACCCATACTCTCAAACTACAACTTAATGTAGGAGCCATGCTTTGATCATGAGTATGACTTTGGGCTAGGGACTTGTTTTCTAATCTTGTTCTTGTTCGCCGCTTTCAATCCAATGATTTACTTGTTTTTATCAAATGAATGGAACTGCGGAAACATATGACCAGTCAAGTGCTCAGTTCAATGAGAGGCAGGGGCCGTTGAGATGTCTAGAAAAATAGACTAGGTATATTAACACTCCTGGGCTTGAAGCAATTAACTACCAGCGTAAAGCGCTTACCCATTATAATTTCAAGTGTCCTCTTGGGCTTGCCACTTGCTATCTCATCTGGTAGGTGGTGTCGCCATTAGACTCGATGATGTGAGAAGCGAAATCTTTGGGAAAGTTACTACTGTAAACTTCGTCCAATGTTCATATCATGCTCAAACATTACAACTTTTCTATTCAATCTAACCAACTCTAAAAGTATATCATAAATAAATGACAATGACATGGTTTTACCCAAATGTCCATTAGCCAATGGCCGTCCACAGCGTTTAGGAATATGTCATAGTCTCAGCAACCCGCCTGATCGAGCAACACCTTTAAAAGGGTGCTCAAAACCAGGACGAAATGAAGCCTCAATCTCTCTTAGATCCATCGACGGGGATAATCGTAATTTTGACTTTCAACAGAGACCAAAACCCATAGGGGAATGGCGACAATCCGCACTTCAATAGCTCAAAACCCCCAGGTGGAGGGACCCACTGAAGAACGTAACACGTCCGAACTCTGATTCTGCCTCCAACTCGAGCGCCGAAATGCCATGTATAGTCACTGCCCACTTACTAGGCAAGGGACAGAGACATACTGACTGGATCTGGTGTTAGAAGAAAGAGAAAAAAAAAAGGAAATGCTGGGAATTATTTTTCACATTTATAAAAAAACAACAAGTTACCCTACTTTAGTGTGGAAGAAAGGTTGTGAGCGATTGTGTGATTAGGGTTTCGAAAATTAAGACATTGGACAAAAAAAAAGAATCGACAATACCAACACTTGCGATGAAGAATTCAAAGGCTGGAAAACCAAAGCAGCGGTCAAAACAGAAGACGGTTCGGCTAAGTATTAAATCAACAAAAGGGTCGACTTCAATAGGGAGCCATACCACGCACAATAACAGTCGAGTTCTTGAGATTTGTGACCCCTTATCAACATTTACATCTACTAGAATATTACAGCTCTTCAAAGTTGCATTTCGATCAGCATTTAAGGATTTGGATCTTTTAAAAGAAGAGATTCAAAAAGTGAAAAGCCATTTATACAACCGGGATTACATACAAGCTTTCGGAGATGGATCATATAGAAATGCGTACGTTGTTCGATGGACACCTGGACGAGCGCTTTGCTACACCTGTTTATATTCAAATTTGGGGCCAGTGAGAGCATTACTGCAAAGTCGAAAACCTGTTAATGCCCTTTGTATTGGCGGTGGCGCTGGGTCTGAAATAATCGGACTTTGTTCTTCTTTTCTTGCTTTAAATCAAGAAGAGAATGATAAGAACGATGATCAAAGACTACATGTGTCCGCGGTTGATATTGCAAACTGGGGAGTTATTGTAGAGACGATAGATGAATACATCCAGAGCCATTGGGTGAGACCTCGAAAAATAGAGCGTAACGGACCTGTGGAAAATAAGGATTCGAAAGATTCAGATTCAGACGGAAAAAATGATTCGATTGTAGAGAAGGAGAATGAAGCCGAAAGTCTCGGAAATTCCAACTCTGATTTAGTAGCCGATTCAAATGAGCAAGAACAAGTACAAAACCGTAGACAAGAGTACGACGCTGATAAGAAAGTTAGAGTATCATTTTCACACACGGATATACTTGATAATGATTTCACAAAGATTCCGATTCCTATTCCTGAGCTTAATTTGATAACCCTCATGTTTACAACTAACGAGTTATTTGCAGAGTCCAAGGCGAAAACGATTCAGTTATTCAACAATCTTTCACTACATTGCCGCAAAGGCACGCTGCTCTTGATTACCGAAAGCGCAAGCAGCTATTCGGATATAACAGTTGGATCAAAAGTATTCCCTGTTCAAATGCTCATTGACCATGTTCTTTGTGGTCAACACCAAACTGAAAGTAGAAACCAAAATGAAAATGATCGTAGCAAATGGCGAATTGTGGATGAGGAAGACTCTATTTGGTACAGGGTAGAAGAAGGGCTGAGTTACCCTTTGAAGCTGGAGAACATGAGGTTTTTTTACAGATTGTATGAGAAGCTGTAAATGGAATAGAGCTGTGGGCTCATCTTTGTGGAAAATGGGTAGCAAAATATATGTATGAGAAAGCATGTAAGCGATCAAGTAAGGAAGTAAACAAAAAAAAGAAAGAATGCAATTTCAGAGGTTTAATAAGCATGGCTCATAAAGTGCGTACAAAAGGATTTGGATCAAATGTAGATGATGCTAAAACTCGAATTGGCGAGAAAGACCGTGATAAGAACAAACCAGCGGGGTAGTATGATTGGTAAACGCTCATAAAACCAAAAAAAAATTAAAAAAAATGGGGAATAACAAACGATACACCAAAATCAAATAAAAAAAAAATAGTATGATATGGGGTGTATTGATTAGCAGCATCCAGATTTCGTAGTAGACGCACTTGAAACATTTACAGTGTTTTCCTCCTTCTCGCGCTCAACAGGTGTGTTTTCTTGAACCAACTTGGCAAGCTGGAAGAACACGTCTTCAACGTTACGATTCGTTTTGGCACTGGCCTCTGCAAAAGGGATTCCCAAATCGTTTGCGAGTTCCTGACCTTGTTCATAAGTAACCGCTCTGTTATCTTCTTCATCGCACTTGTTTCCAACAAGCATAACCTGAGCAAAGTTATTGGCATGCTGTTTCACCGTGCTGTACCAAGTTCTAATTGTATCATAGGTGCGAACATTTGTCACGTCATAAACCAAGATGATGCCCATTGCGCCGCGGTAGTAAGCAGTAGTAATGGTTCTAAAGCGCTCTTGTCCGGCCGTATCCCAGACCTGCAACTTGATCCGCTTCCCATTAACAGTAATGTTTCGAATCTTGAAATCAATGCCTATAGTTGTGATAAAGCTGGGATTGAACTGGTCGTCTATGAAACGCAGTAGTAAACATGATTTTCCAACGCCTGAGCAGACCCTAGTTTGTTAGTATTTCATCCAAATAAGTGACTCCAGTCTGCTAAAAAAAGTTGATCTCAAACCAAGAAATCAAAGATCAATAGTCAAAGGGAAAAAAAGAGGAGAGTGTTTACCACATAGACTGTGTTGAAAGATCTAAGGGCTCATGGCGTGTGACACTCACCAGAGTCTCCCACAAGGAGGAACTTCATCACCATATCGTAAGCGCGGTTGAGAGGTGGAGAGGAACTGGAGGCTGGCATGTATGTATGGCACAGGGCGGACTTTGGGTTTCAAAGGTTTTTCTTCTTGGCTTTACGATATGGGCGCTAGAAGGAGAACAGACCAGAAAGAGACCGAATCTGCGATGGAGAGGTTCAGAGGCACAGCTTGAGCAGGCAGTCGCGGTCCAGCCGCTTCCCGCTTTTTTCCGGGTCTTCTGCCGGCCCGATCTGGCGTTTCCGGTCAGACTTCACTGGGAGGTGTATGGGTGTGTTTCTGGTGCGTGCTCGCAGCCAGGGTGTACCCGGTCTGAGGTTTACACACGCTGGGTAACTGCGGGCACTAAGCTGGCTGAAAAGAGTCATATATCATTCTGGAATTTTATCCAACTGCCATTAACAATGCCTACGATCGCAGTCGATAAGGAAGATCTGTATAAAGCTCTTGGGTATGTTCAATCTGGCCGAGGCCTTGTCTTGCCCGATTTTCAGAAAAAAAAATGAACGCTAACCGTTGTGGGGACATGATTTGGTTAGACATACCTATACCACTGAAGAGTTTGATGAGCTCTGCTTTGAATTTGGTATCGAGCTGGATGAGGATGTAAGTAATTGGAAAAGATCAGGCTGGAATAGTACCCAAAAGTTTGGTTATTAACTATGTTGTAGAACACTGAAGAGGCTCTCAAGCTTGGGGAAAGACCCCAGTTAAAAATCGAAATACCAGCAAATAGATATGATATGCTCTGTTTTGAAGGTATTGCAAGAGCCCTCAATGTCTTTCTAGGAAGAGTCAAGCCTCCCGTTTACAAGCTGCTTCCGGCAAAGTACACGTTGACAATTTCGGAAGAGACAAGCAAGATCCGTCCCTATGCTGCCGCTGCGATCTTGAGAAATGTCACTTTTGATGCTCGCAGATATGAATCCTTCATCGGTCTTCAGGAAAAGCTCCATTCGAATCTGTGTAGAAATAGAACCCTGGTAGCTATCGGTACTCACGATTTGGATGCCATCACCGGGCCTTTCCATTACAAGGCTCCTGAACAAAAAGATATTAATTTTGTACCACTTAACCAAACCAAGAAGATCAACGGTACTGAATTGGTGTCCTTTTACGAAAAGGACAAGAACCTGGGCAGGTTCTTGGGAATCATTAGCCACTCCCCCATCTATCCCATCATTTTTGATAACAACGAGACTGTTCTGTCACTTCCTCCTATCATCAACTCCGAGCACTCCAAAATCACCTTGAACACAAAGAATATTTTCATCGAGACTACAGCCACTGATAGGACCAAATTGGATATTGTTATTAACCAGGTGGTTGCAATGTTTTCAGAATACTGTTCTGAGCCTTTCACAATTGAGCCAGTTGAGATCATTTCTGAGCACAATGGAGAATCCAGAGTCACTCCAAATCTATCACCAAGGAAAATGACGGCACAGGTCAGCTATATCAACTCTTGTCTCGGTCTGAAACTCTCTGCTGAAGAAATCAGCGCTTTGCTTACAAAGATGTCACTTGTTTCAACTCCATCAAAGACAGATAGCGATCTGCTGGATGTGGAAATCCCAACAACCAGACCAGATATTCTACACCAGTGTGATATCATGGAGGATGCTGCTGTAGGCTACGGCTTCAACAACCTGGTCAAGACAGTTGCAAAGTCAGAATCTGTCATTGCCGAACCGCTACCAATCAACAAGATCTCCGATATCTTGAGAAGAGAAACTGCAATGGCAGGATGGACAGAGGTTATGCCGTTGATTTTGTGCAGTCACGATGAGAACTTCAAGTTCCTCAACAAGAAAGATAACGGTCAAATTGCTGTCAAGTTGGCAAATCCAAAGACGGTTGAGTACCAGGTTGTGCGTACCAGTTTAATCCCCGGTTTGCTTAAGACAATCCGTGAAAACAGGAAACACAGTCTGCCAATCAAGGTTTTTGAGTCCTCGGACGTTGTGTTCAAAGATGACAGTCTCGAGAGAAAGGCCTTCAACCAGAGAAACTGGGTGGCTATTTATGCCGGAAAGCAATCTGGATTTGAAATTGTTCAGGGTCTTCTGGATCGTATAATGAAGATGATGAGAGTCAGCCTGGTCAACAAGGATCAACCTGAAAGTCTGGAAAGCTCGGAAAAGGCCTACTATATCGAGGAGAATAACAGTCCCACTTTCTTCCCTGGAAGAGGCGCATCTGTCTTTTTCAGATCAAGCAAGAAATCGGATTTCAAGGTCATTGGTGAAATTGGTGTCCTGCATCCCGATGTCTTGAACAAGTTTGAGATTCCTTATGCTGCCAGTAGTGTTGAGATCAATGCCGAAGTATTGTTATAAAGCATGGATGGGACAGTGTAGAAACAGTTAATATCTACTTACAGTGAGGTTTTACATATTAACAATGAAACCGTATGTACGCGCGTTGTTACCACTTTTTTTCTACTTTGTTGCAATTGGAATTTGTGATGCGCGTATTATTAATGTATGAAATTTTCAATGCAAATTAAGAAAAAAAGAAATGATTTGTATTATCCTTGGCATAGTGGATCAGTTTGGCCTCTTAAAGAGCAATCGCCCTAAATTGCCAAAGATTATGAGCCCACAAAAGAAAAAGCTACATATCCAAACGTACACGACCCATACTTCTTCACCTTTGACCAAGGTGAAATTGCCAGCATCAATGCTAACTACTCCAACAGTGATAAAAGAGGCAAGAATGCCACTAAAGGCTAAGCCTGTGAAAGTGCCATCTAAAATGAACCAGAGGCAGGGGTTCAGCAGTGCCCATGATAAAGCGGCCTGAATCGAAGAGGTCCAGTTAATCTTTCGAATACCATAACCAATTCCCAAAAATGCACAGGTTGCTCTCAGGATGGTGCCAAAGTCGTTTGTAGAAGAAGAGGAAGTTGGAACCTTGCTTTGAACAAGACGGTCAAAAATGGGAAGAAGGACCCCCAAAAGTATCCCTTCAAGACCGGAAACTACCCAAGTTGGAACAGCCAGCGTTGAGTAACTGCTAAGCGTAAGAGGATGAGCCAAAAACTGAGGTGTCAAAAAGTGGTTATCATGAATGTTGCTTGCAATCGTTGCGTATCCTATTCCAAAGAGGAAAAGAACAACAAGTCGAGGGATTAGACTCGTCAGCGTCCTGAAAAAGGTTTTTATTGGCGATCTATGCACTGGAACGTTCGGTCCGTGATGATGGGTCTGCGGGAATGAAAAAGTGTGTCCTTTCCTTTTCTTAAACGCTGGACTAGCAGCATTGATACCGGTTGCCCCTAATCCAACTCCCGGCCCAGAGATGGGTTCGCCAGTGATAAAGTCCAGCTTTGCAGCCAGCTCGGTGTTTGACTCTTCTCCAGGCACAATGTCTGATCCTTCAAAAAAACCGTACAGTGAAGGGGCGGTAAGGTTCATAACGGAGTCAGTCTTTTTTAATTCGCTATTAACGCTCCCTTCATCTGTCTTTATTCCAGGAGGGGATTTTGCGAAACTGTCGTGAGCATATGGATGACCATTTGTGACATGCTGAAGAACGGAACGAGATTTGGAAGCCGATCGTTGCTGTTGATTTGGGGTACGCGGGGACGAGATAGAGAATGACATGTTTAGTCTTATTGATTGTTAGAGCAACCGAATATTAGGCCGTTATCCCCGGTGAATAATTATCGTGATAGTAAATGTAAATGAGGAGGAAAAGTTGCCTGGTGGAGGAAAATAAGAGTTGGTGGTGGTGGTGGGAAGCGCCAGTAGCGAGTCGAAAGTTGACAGTTTTTGTTTTGTTGGATCAGGTGGGGTGCACGGGTGTTTCGGTGGAGCAATGTCGGGCAGCGAAAGTGCAAACGAGAAGAGAAGAGAAGGGCTTCCTGGCAGTGGATTCGAGAGTCTCGCGGAGGAAGGAATTGCAGGTGCTTGTTGGGATTAGCAATTGAAAGAGAAGGGCTGTTCTATCTTGAGCTATGCCTATTTTTTTGGCTCTTGGGGTTGCTCCGAGGTGGCAAACTGGTGTGATTGACCTCTCTCATACAGAAAGAAGCATGCAAGCATAGAAATGTCAACTCTCGTTCGCACGGGCTGTAAACGAGCCATCAAAAAGAGTTTGGAAAGTTTAAAGCGTTATGGTTAAGCTATGCTATACATATGTCAAAAAATAGCAGTCATTGAATCTCTATTTGATACAGAAATAGGTCTCGTATCTTTCAGTTTTGAAGTTTTAGTTTGTTTAATTTCCCTTGAAAAAAGTAGCAGGAAATAGTACTGTCAGGGGTGAAAAGAGTCAATGTGGAAATTGTCCTGGAACAGTCATACTTTCATGCATAAGTAAAAGAAAAAAAGAGAACTAATGCCTGGGATCTTCTTTGCTTTCATTAATCCATGATTAAAAGGTCTGACAAAGGGGATTTGTTGAAGTAGATAAACGAAGGCAAGCCCCAAAAACATGAAGGATGGAAGAAATACGTAAACTCAAACCAGGGAGTTTACCAACAAAAACAAGATCTTACCGTAATAGTGACATGGGCATCATCTTAGTCAACGCAAACAGACTGTGATGGTCATTTATAAGTGGATTAGCTTCTATAGCAACTCAATCATGACCAGCGAACCAGTTTAAAGGCACAGCTCTTGTTGAACATTCAAATAGGACGGCGGCAGCCACCGATTGCAGTCATAATTTTCAGATTCATCTCAAACAGAAGAAAGATTCCAAGATTAGAATTCCGTAAACCTGACCTTGTCTCCAATTAAAATGCTTCTTATTTTTTTCACATGAGGACATCTTTTGCTCTGGTTCCACAATGATCGGAATCACTACATACAAAGAATTATCAACCTTTATAAAGCACAAATGGATTTCATTGGCCAGCTTTACAAATTGATTTTATTACTAGATCAGATAGTTCTATTAAAGTTGCACATGTCCGGTTCCAGCAAACCGAAAGACGCAAGCCATTCGACTGATTAAGGAACCTCTTTGTGTCCTGGAGACCCCGAATTTAAAACCGATGTTCAATAGCGGAGGCTAGATCGGCCCTTTTGTGGAAGTCAAGATCCGAGCAGTCTACCTCAGTTTCTATCTCTTCCTGTATGTGCATCATCACACCAGCAGCTTTTCATCTTACTGTTTTGTCCAGCACAATGAGGGAAACTTTAAGGAATGTCCTGCATCTCTTAGTAGCGGCATTCCCCACAGTAAATGGCGGAGTAGAAGTGGAAGCCTACACGATGCGACAGATTTGCAAATGTCCCCCGTAGCCATTTATCAGGCCCTTGACGTCAACAATAGAACGCGTTCGAAGGGAAAGTTCTCCAGGTTTGTTTATCAGGCATTTGCTCCGACAGTTTCCTACAGAAGGGCTTGGCAAACTGGCGAGTGCATTCCTATTATAATGAAAAAGAGCCAGCGGGGAAACGGCTTTGGAAAGAATGTCCAAAAGAGACTGAGGACCAAAGGCTTCTTTCCCTTTCCACTAGGCGCTCCGATGGCCCGCCGCCCTGCTTCCAGCCCGGCCTGGTCATGCGCTGCTCAACGGCGGCTCCCTAGAATTTTGACACAGCTGCCAAACAAGCGCAGTTTCGTGATGTGGGGTAGCGCTGAGGACCAACGGAAGAGAAGTTTAGCAATGCTTAAATATTAGGGCCTCTCGCATTATGGATGCAAAACAGCCATCATTCTCAGTCGCCCGCCATTCACACAAATGCCATCTACATTTTCTAACCAAGAAAGACTTCAAAAGCTTCCTATTCCTGATCTGAAGGAAACGTGTGACAGATATCTGGAGGCATTACGACCTCTACAGGTAAGTTGGGTTCATTCAATACACAATGTGCGTCTGGAGTGCTTAAGCTAAAACCTAGTTATAGTCTACTGAAGAACACTTGGAATCTCAGGCTGCCGTCAAAGAATTTCTGGTTTCTTCTGGCCCTCTTCTGAATGAAGAACTGCTCAAGTACTCCTCCACAAGATCCAGTTACATTGAACAATTCTGGTACGATTCATACCTCAACTACGATTCCCCAGTGGTCCTTAACCTAAACCCTTTTTTTCTTCTGGAAGATGATCCAACCCCAGCCCAGTCATCACAGGTTAACAGAGCAGCCGCATTAACCACATCCTCGTTACGCTTTGTAAGAGCATTGAGAAGAGAGGAGCTGCCCCCAGATTCCATCCGAGGAATTCCTCTATGCATGTACCAGTACTCGCGTATTTTCGGAAGTTCAAGAATACCTACAAATGGCGGATGCGTAATGCAATCCGATATCACTTCTCGCCATATCATTGTCATGTGTCATTCCCAGTTCTACTGGTTTGATGTCCTTGACGATAATAACGATCTCATCATGACCGAAAAGGACTTGGCGCTGAATTTTCAAACTATCATTGAGGATGCTGTTACCACTCCCATTACAGAAGCGGCCAAAAATGCATTTGGGGTTTTGACCACTGAAAATAGAAGAATATGGGCCGATATAAGAGACAATCTCACAAAGACTGAAGAGTCCATCAATTACGATAATCTCCAGGTCATAGATAACGCCCTGTTTATCGTATGTCTTGATCATCTGGAACCAGTCGAGTTTCCAGACCTGTCCAAAAACATGCTGTGTGGCATTTCACAACTTGACAAGGGAGTCCAGGTAGGAACTTGCACAAACAGATGGTATGACAAGATGCAAATCATAGTGACAAAGAATGCCAAAGCGGGTATTAATTTTGAACATACTGGTGTTGATGGCCACACCGTTTTGCGATTTGTCTCCGACATTTACACAGACTCCATCCTAAGATTCGCAAAATCGATTAATGGGACTTCTCCTAGTCTCTGGACATCCGATTCCCCCGACCCGTCAAAACGTGATCCAAACTCTTTCGGAAATGTTATTACCACCCCGCGAAAGCTCGAATGGGACATGTCCTCAGACCTACTCCTGGCACTGAGATTTGCTGAAACCAGAATTGCAGACCTCATCCAACAGAATGAATTTGTCACCTTGGATTTCAACAGCTATGGCATGAACTACATCAAAAGAATGGGATTTTCACCAGACGCTTTTGTTCAAATGGGATTCCAAGCGGCTTACTATGCACTGTATGGTAAAGTTGAATGCACTTATGAGCCTGCAATGACAAAACAGTTTCTCCATGGCAGAACGGAGGCCGTCAGAACTGTATCCGTTGAATCCGTTCAGTTTGTTCGTAAATTCTGTGAGGATGCCCCGGCTGCAGAAAAGATTGAATCACTGAGAAAAGCATGCAAAAAGCACTCCGCGACAACAAGATCATGTTCACAAGGCCTGGGACAGGATAGACACTTATATGCACTTTTCTGCATCTGGAAGCGATATCTTGACGATGAAAATGGAGATTCACATTTTCTACAGAGCGATAACACAACAGTGGATAACCACTCAGATGGTTCTTCCACAATTGGGAACAATCAAGCTGCTCTTAATGGGAAGATCGCTTCAAAAGTAATCCCACCAATCTTTGCAGATGCCGGATGGGACAAGCTAAACAGCACAATTCTCTCGACTTCAAACTGCGGAAATCCATCCCTTAGACTGTTTGGTTTTGGGCCAGTAACCCCAGAAGGTTTTGGAATTGGGTACATTATCAAAGAAAACTCTATTGTGATCTGTGCATCTTCCAAGCATAGACAGACACAACGATTCCTGGATACCCTAAATTCTTACTTCCTTGAAGTCAGGAATCTATGGCGAGAGTCTGTTCCTGTTAAGCCATCGTTTGGAACTAGAGCACGTTCACATGAACGACAAAGAGCAACAAGTTTGAAGGTTCCTGAACGTGGCAGATTGGGCAGATCACTAGAATCTCCTTCTCCAGGAAGACCAACGAGACAAATAACAGAAGAAGAGAGTATCAATTTCATGCTTGGTGGATATGGATACTTTGATATTGGGGAATATGATATTCGTTCAAGAAACTCTTCACCTGAGCCTCCTTACAGTCGACACTTGGCCAAGTACTCTAAGAAAGAGATTGGAAGGAAGTTGAGGTTAGCAGAATACTGATAGTGTATACATAAAAATCGTTTATGACTTTTTTAATATGGTGTTGTTTGGATATTTAATTTGAAATTTGTTGCAAAATGGGTGAGGACATTTGAATACACGAAAAACATGAAATGCAATAGCTTTGGGGCTCAGTTTGACACTTTTAGTAGTCACATTTTTGTAGAGTAAGAGCATTCCCAGCAAAAAACACTCTCATAAGGGGAATAGTTTGGTGGTTTCTGCTTCTTGTTCTTTGTTATATGGTATCTGCCGATTAGCGAATGGCACCTGTTACCCGGCAGTAGTTTGGCAGAAGTATGATCTTGGCTTCCAACATGAAGTTTGACAACAACGCAAGTTTGAACAACCAGTCACACGCATCTCTCATTAGATAATGGTATGGTGAAATTTGTCTAAATATTGCCGGAAAAAGTTTTCTTGTTGTTTATTCGGGCTCAAATGTTGTAGAAGTAAAGGAGATGGCGTTTTCGTTGCTTTTGATCAAAGTATATTGGGAGATGGAAAGAATCACTGAATGACAAGACAAGATAAACGAAAATCTTGTGATGAATATGCTTTTTCTGGTTTGAAAATTACCTGTTTCAACTTGTGTAATCTTCTGAAGCCATGCATTATACGTGGAGAACAATAGCGGCATGTGAAGACTCCTCCGTCTCCCCTTCTTTCTTACCAGCGAAAGGCAGTAATGACTCGATTTACACGGAAGTGATTATCATCAGTATTTGCTAATGAGATACTAATACTTTGTGTTGCTTCTAGTCTTCTTCTACAGTCCCAGGCGGGCCTAAATCAGCTCTTCGGTAAGTTTTTTGACGGCTTTGTAGGGTTGACACCAAATCAAGATAATGTGCTAATACCTTTTTAGTCGTCGGGCGAACCAAGAACGTCTCGAAAAGAAAGCAGCGCAGAGGCCTCTTTCAACAAGCGAAGCTGGAGCTGGCGGTTCAAATGCAAATACTTTGAAATTATATACAGATGAGGCTCAGGGAATAACCATTGATCCTTTGCTTGTTTTACTTGCTGCTGTTGGTGTTATATTCGGAACCATTGTGACACACGTTATCGGTAAATTTTCTAGATGATGTGGAAATTTTGTGTCGTGAGGGAAAACTTCGATTTGATTCTTTAGTTTGAAAAAAAATGCGCTTGAACAATATAATTTTAGCCTAATGTTATTCTCCTCTACAAGATGACAGAAGTCCTTACCTTCTGTCTTAAAATTATTACAGGTTAATTCTGAAAGAAATGAGTATTAAGATTTCAAAGAGTACCTCATAAGAAAAACTGGCTAGTAAACTGAATGAGTCCGTCATAACTAATGTCTCATTAAGTATTACTGAGAGCCACGAATAGTTATCATTATATGTGTATCTAAAAAAAAAGTACTTGATTGATGATCTTGCATATAGTCATATTAACCGTACAATCATTGGAATACCGAATGGACACCAACTTTCCCTATTACCGTTGTTCAAATTCAAGTTTTATTTACTGCTGACCAGCTTCTTCCTGAATCTCCTCAATTTGTTGTGTATCATTATTCCCAAGTACTGAGTTATCACCCATGCCTTCACCTGGGGTGATTAACCGCTGCACGGACTCGAGATACGTCTTTGGAACATAGCCTGTCCTTCCATCCTTTGTTCGTGCTTTCCACCATTCATTGGAGTTGCCCATTGGATCTAGCTTGGACAAGATCGCGACCAGCTGGCCCTTTTGCACCGTCAACTCTATTTGAGGGTTTTCGGCAATAAAGTCATACTTTGCCCTGTAGAACTCGAGCCTCGATGGGTCGATTTGCTCCTCTGGGAATGTATTGAAAACTGGATTTCCAAATTCGTCAAACGTTGTGTTTTGATTTTGAGCCGCCATGGTACGAACCACTTTGCTGAGAATGTAAGGAAATCCAAAAACAGCAACCAAAAACAGCAAAAGGGGCTTGAATGATGTTCGTGGTCCACTAGGATTATTATTGTTGTTGTTGCTGTTTTGACTGGCGTTCTTGTTATTGCTGGAACCCTCCTGACCTTCGCCAAGTCGTTTCTGATTCTCAAACTTTGAAAATTCCTCTTTGTCTATCTTCACATCAGGTGTATACTTTCTCCCAGTTATTTTGCAAATCAGCTTTTTTATCCATCGCATGACTGCAAATATGCCCAGCACTGATCCTAAAGCATTTTTCAGATTCCCAAATTGATCAGCCACGGATACCATAGCGAAAAATGATGAATGAGTAGCCATATATGTAGATTCAAGCATTTGTGCAAGTCCTCCGACTGCTCCTACAATACCCTCTAGTAATTGGAAGGCAGCAGCGGTACTGTTTGCCAGACTGTTCAGCCCATTTGGATTCATGGGATTTTGGCCCATGCCATTCATGCCATTCATGCCATTCATTCCATAACCTCCGTATCCTCCATAACCGCCATAGCTACCGTAGCCGCCATAGCTGCCATATCCACCATAACCTCCGTAGCCTCCATAAGAGCTGCCATACGAGCTGCCATAAAGGCCCGATCCAAACCTATTGTAGCCTGACGAGAAGGGCGATACATATGAGCTGCCGTAGCTCGATGCTCCCGTGGAATACGGGTTTGATATTGAAGAAGCCAGCGACGCCGGTCGATCTGGCACTCCAGTCGAGGAGGCGCCCACGCTTTCTGTAGCGGACATTGTTGTTGACGACGATGCTGGGACGCTTGAGGCGGTTGTGGTTGCAACTACAGAGGTCGGCTGGCCAGAGGCAGCTGGAAACAGAGTTAGAAACCTTCTCCTCCCCCAAAGACAGCCCAGTACTCACCCGCCGCCGACGTGCCAGACGCGACCTCCCATGGCTTTGTTCGTGGAGTGGACATTTCTTCAAATCCCAGGGCCCTTTCTTCTGGTCCAGCCTTGAATTTCTAGCCTGGCGTGGAGAAGACGCACAAGAGCAAAATCGATACCCAAATTGCGGCACGTGCTTGCAGAGATCCCCCATCTTGAGCTGATCTGCCTCCTATCTTCAACTTATGTCTGCCTTTCTCAGGGGGAAGAAATGAGCGCAGCAACTGCCGCGGTTCCAGCATCGAAAGATGAAGACACGATTGTGAATGCACGAAAAAGCTCGCAGTCCGAACTGCCCTTGCCGGCTCTGATTGATACCATTTTGAACAAGCCTAAAGTGCCAGATCGGTTGATAAATGGTATTCCGTTGACCAGAGTCACAGAGAAGAAAAAAACTGAAGACGTTTTCCGCTTGGATTCGGAAAATGGAACTTTGTACTGGAAAGAAAAGGCATCTTCTCGACTGGAGATTGATAAAATTTATGAGATCCGTGTTCAGGGGGACGCTGATAACTACCGAGAGGAATGCAACGTTAGCAGATCTTACAGAAACCGGTGGGCCACCATAATCTATAACGACGAAAGTGACAAGCTCAAGACTTTGCACTTGATTGCCTCCTCTCAGGAAGACTTTGATGTTCTTGTGCTCATACTACAAAAGTTGTTCAAATACCGTTTGGCCTTCCTGCAGGGGCTTGCTCTAGTGCCAGGAGATGTTTTCGCTGATATCCAATGGAACAACCATGCCAAAGGAGGTGAGCACCAACTTTCTTTGCCCGAGTTAGAAGGTTTGTTGAAGAAGTTGCATATTAATTGCAGTCCTGACCAATTGCAACAATTGTTTAAGAAGGCCGATGTGGACAAATCGGGGTCACTTACCTTTGCAGAGTTTAAGGAGTTTGTCAAGTTGTTAAAGTCTCGACCTGGCGTGGATACTGTGTTTTGGAAATTGGCACAGAAATCTGTAGTGACCGATATAACCAAGCCTTTATTACTTTATTTTGAAGATTTCAAGTCTTTTGTAAAGAATGTTCAGCAAGAGACATTTGACGATGAAACTATTGAGCGCCTATTCGAGGAGTTTTGTGTGAAACCAGGTCCCTCTTCAGAAGTTGACGACCCACATTTTGATCTTGATGCGTTCAGCAACTTTTTGCTTTCTAGTAGTCAGTCGATATTGAAACCGAGAAAAGAAGACCTCACAAGACCGTTGAACGACTACTTTATTTCGTCCTCACATAATACTTATCTGTTGGGAAGACAAGTGGCGGGTGAGTCTTCAGCAGAAGCCTATATGAGGGTTTTACAACGAGGGGCTCGCTGTCTAGAGCTGGATATTTGGGATGGCAGCAAAGGACCCATTATTTCGCATGGCCGAACGTTTACGTCTTCGGTTGACCTACACGATGTGATAAAGAGCATTAAAAAATATGCTTTTGTTGCTTCTCCTTATCCAGTTATCCTATCTCTTGAGATTCATTGTAACATTGAAAATCAGAATAAAGCAAGGGATATTATGGAGTCGGAACTGGGGGATACTCTGTTAAACCAGCGACTGGACCCTTGTTTCTTGCCTATACTACCGACTCCAGAAGATTTAAAATATCGCATACTGGTGAAGGTGAAAACCAACAAAAAACCGGTGACTCGATTGACAAACAGTGATGATGAGTCTAGTGAAAGTACCACCACTTCCAATGATTCATCTTCCTCTAGTGAAGATGGGGGTGGAGGGCTCTTGTCATCATCCTCCAAGAAGAAAAAACCGCATAGCAAAGTTGGAGACTACCTTTCAGAATTGGGGGTCTACATTCGAGGTGTCAAATTCTTGAGTTTTACTGCCCCTGAATCAAAGACTCCAACACATTGCTTTTCATTTTCTGAGAAAAGGTTTAACACCATGTTGAAAGACGAGGAGGATTTAGAGAGCCTTGAAAAGCATAATCGAAGGTATTTGCTGAGAGTCTACCCTTCTGCTACTAGGTTCAGTAGTTCGAACTTCAATCCGTGTACTTTCTGGAAGCGTGGCTCTCAGATGGTGGCCACCAACTGGCAGACATATGATATGGGCCAGCAGATTAACGAGGCAATGTTTGCAGTTTGCGATAAATCTGGGTACGTGCTAAAGCCCGAGTCCTTATTGACACCTTCCGTCTCCAAATCTTCTTCTTTTGCGGGAAGCAGAGTCAACTCAAGAAGTGGTACCCTTATGGGGTCTGGCACTGACATTAGTAACGCACTCAAGGGGATAAAACAGCTTAGAACCCTATCGATTCAAATCATTTCTGCAAAGCAACTTCCAAGGCCAAGAGACCTGAAGCCGGATGCTCCTGTGGATCCGTACGTTACTGTTGAGCTATTTGGTCCCGAGGATAAGCCCGATTCCATTGGTCGTTTTGCAAGGACGCATGAGATATTGAAAAACAGTTTTAATCCGGTCTGGAATTCCAAGTTCATGTTCACAATCCCTCTAGACGAGATGGAGTATACATTTATCAGACTTTCAGTTCATCATTCTACAGGGAGCGATTCCATGTTTGCAACTTTTTGTGGGAGGTTGGTGTACTTGAAAAGCGGATACAGACATGTTCCACTTTCTAACGTGCTGGGAGAAAAGTCTGTTTATTCAACATTGTTTGTGCATTTGAATTTTAAGAAGATCTGATAGTTGTTAGATGAAGATTATTTTCATATTGATCAATTGCATTATTTTTGGCATCATTGCATACTCTATTAATTCTTTAGAAACAGAAATGTCAACTCATCGAAATATCTTATCTGGGGTTTGTGAGACATCCTTCAAGCTGCAGCTCTTAGATCAACTGTCCATCTTAACATATTGTAGAACACCCATTCAGTGCTGCCTACCTCTCACGGAGGTAAAATGCCTGAACTTATGGACATTTATTTGGGATGGCATTTAAAAGTCTATTAGGGAAAGAGATTTTCGAACAATCAGGAACAGTTTACGAACTAGATACCTCATGCTACATTCCGAGAATGCTGTAAGAGTTCGGGAGGCTATAGGTTCACGATTCACACGCTTCCTTGCTTCCTCCTCTATTGCAATGTAGAAACTAGGCTATGTATATAGAGGAATTCTTATGCTACTTTCCTTAACCTATTTTATCAGGATCTATGTGCTTATTTATGTTGAAAGACAAAGTCTAAAACGTTTGTGGACTAACAACCCTGGAAAACAAAATGACAACCGTTAAAAGATAGAGTGGATGGATGTGGCTAATGACCTGTCGCTACTCCCCCACACTTGTGATATCTTGGAGGTTTTTAATATTTGACCTTGGGTAGTTCTTCTGTTGTAGCATATACAGATGACAATGAAATCGGTAGAAGATTCATATGGATCTGATCCTCTTCAAACCTTTAAAATATATTACACCAATGAGCTGGCTGCTGAACACGGTATAGTACCAGTTTTTATCCACGGTGGGGCATGGAGAGATCCAAACAATACTTTCAAGGATGCAAATGGACTATTCTCTTCTCTATTTAAATCTTTTTCTTCTTCTGCACTAGTATCTGAAGCTGAAGATGTGACTACGAAGAAGGGTATATCACTAGCAGTCTCAATTAATTACAGACTGTCTCCTAGCGTTCAGCATCCGGAGCACCTGAACGATGTAATTGCAGTTCTCAGAAAGATCGACACTCAATATTCAAACCGTGGTTTTCTACTGATTGGACACTCTGCTGGAGCCTTTTTGGCCCTTCAGGTTTTAATCCGTCTACAGCAAGGCTCACTTGAAGAGAGAAATAAGTTCAGTATTTCAGGACTAGTCTTATCGGAAGGGATTTACGACTTGCGATCGTTGATCATCGAGTATCCAAGTTATAGAGGATTTGTGGAAGAAGCATTTGGATCTGATGAAACCCAATGGGATGAAGCAAGCCCAGCGAGTCGGCTCTACACGTTCCAAAATAGTCAACCGATCAATAACGTAGAAGAAGTTGGACATTTAAAACAGGCTATCAAGTTTGAAGGAGAAATTGTGATACTGCATTCCTATTCAGATGAACTATTGTCGCTTAAGCAGACGAAAGTTTTACTGGACAAGATTGAGAAGAGTGGAATAAGTACTACGCTTCATATTGGAGATTTTGGAGTCCATGATGAAGTTTTCAAATCCCAAAGCTTGTGTCAAATCGTCAAAGAGACTCTTTTAAAACTATAGATAACAACAACGATTTATTGTCTATGTATAGATACTAATGTATGCGAATTGGTTCATCTATTTAGAGCTCCTCGTCATCGATCCTAACCAATAGTCCCTGTTTACGCAAATACTCCTTAACATTGCTGACCTTGTACTCACCACGGTGAAACATTCCGGCTCCCAGAGCAGCATCCGTTGGGGTTTCCCTAAACACTTGTTCAAAATGTTGTGGGTTTCCAGCACCACTGGATGCAATCACGGGTAAATGGATAGCTTGCTTGACATGGTTGATTAGTTCAAGATCAAATCCTGAATTTGTACCGTCTTTATCGATACAGTTGAGCAAAATTTCTCCTGCTCCCAATGCCTCAACGGCTTTCACAAGTTCCCAAACACCCAGATCGCGAGACTCACGTCCTCCTTTCACAGTGCACTGGTACCAAACATATTTTTCGCCGTTAGGTCCAGGGTACTTTGTCTCTAACGTTTTGTGTTTTGTATCTGAGGGACTGGAGACGTAGACACGTTTGGGATCAACCGAGACGACAACAGCTTGAATTCCATATGGTTTGGAGATTGTTTCCATCGGAGAGGTTCCATCGGGGACACCACCATTTGCATAATACTTCTCAGCGGCGTAGACAGCATCCGAACCAATGGATACTTTATCGGCTCCGGATCTAAAGTAGAGCGCTGCAACATCTTTTGCAGAAATCCGAGTTCCATCTGGGTCAACGATATCTCTTATACCTCCTCCAATGGTCAAAGGTACAAAAACCGTTTTACTTGTCTGACGTAAAATCTCCAACATTGGGGCATCTTTAAAAGGCGAGTTTCGAAACGAAGTAATGTTTAGAAAAGTCACCTCATCTGCACCCTGATAGTAATACTTTTGCGCCATCTCTACAGGTTTCCCAAGGTTTCGAACCTGATTCCCAGAATCCGACTTTTCACGAACATCATATTGGTCTCCCTTTGTCACGACCAAATCTCCCGCATCATTAGTACGAACATCCAAGCATGCAATTATACGGCGGGTTAGTCCCGTAGGCGTAGTCTCAATTTCAGCGTCCGATTGTGGGGTTGAACTTGAAGTTGGTAAACTGACATGTTTCTTTCCTTCTAAGAATGTTTTTATCACTTTGAGACCAGCAACACCGCTTTTCTCTGGATGAAACTGAGTTGCAAAGATGTTGTCCTTGGAAACAGCCGCTATGAATTTTTCATCTCCGTATCTCCCGACAGCAAATTCCCATCCTTCGATTTTTTCTTCGTCATTTAGTAATCCAGCAAAAGAATGAACAAAGTAATATCTTGAGGTTGGATCCATCCCATACAAACTCAGGTTCTTGTCTGGCTCATCGGTGGTTAACAAACTATTCCATCCAATATGAGGAACTGATTTTGTGGTTGAATTGAACATGTCTAGAGTTTTGCCAATGTATCCAAGACCAGGATCCTCTGGACTTTCAGTTGATCCTAAAAATAAGACCTGAAGACCAACACAAATCCCCATAAGTGGACGTCCTGAGCTAATGTACTCTCTAATTGGTTGATCGAGGCCTCTTGCTCTTAGTTGGCGGGCAAAATGTCCAAAGTTGCCAACTCCGGGCAGAATCAGTTTCTGAAAAAGGAGAAGATGTTAGTCAACATGCTAAAGAGGTATAGTTATAGTCGTTAAGGGATTGTTATTTGGTTCATACCTCTGCTTGATCAAGTGAATCATCAGCAGATCGAATGTACTTGACGGTGTAACCCAGATGCTCAATGGCATTTTCTAAAGACCTGAGATTCCCACTTTCAACGTCGATGACATAGACCGTTTGGGACATGATGTATTTATCTTCCTTTGGCTAGGGAGCGTGTATGCTTGTGGGTACTAATGACGGTGATGATGATGATGATGCGTGGTGGTAGAAAGCTTCAACGTTTTATACTGTGACTCAACTCTACTTGACAAGCTGAAGAAAAAAGAAAAAAAAATGTGGTCAACATTACAGAATTCAAACTACTTTTCTTGTGCACTAGAATTATGACACCTCCCATGAGTCACCTATTTACTATGAATTTTAACCTCCAATTTTGTATTGGGGCTTTCCTTTTCTAAAACATTATTACGTCTCTGATTTAGTTCTGACTCTTTCTCAGTTCTCTTCTCTTCGTCACGGCGTCCGCCAGCGTTCTCAGCATCGTAACGGTGGTGTCCCATCCAACACAGGCATCTGTAATGGAAACACCATACTTGAGACCCTTCTTACCTTCTGGTCCCACAGATTGTTTTCCCTCGTTGATGAAGCTCTCAATCATAACGCCGATCAGAACATCTTCTCCTTCTGCGATCTGCTCTGCAACAGAGTTCAGTGCCAAAGGCTGATTCCGGTAGTCTTTGTTCGAATTTCCATGGGAGCAATCAACCATGATCTTCCCACCGTTTGTAATTTTTGCCTTGGCCTCGGCCACGGATTTTGCATCATAGTTTGTACCTTTGGTACCGCCACGAAGAATAATGAAACAATGATCATTGCCTTTCGTTGTGGTGATGGCAGCCATTCCCGTTTTCGTAACGCCCATAAAGTGATGGGGATAAGAAGCAGCTTTGACAGCGTCGAGAGCAACTCCGACAGAGCCATCAGTTCCGTTTTTGAAACCAATTGGGAAAGACAGCCCAGAAGACAATTCCCTGTGCAATTGGGATTCTGTGGTTCGGGCACCAATAGCGCCTAGAGACAAAAAGTCAGCCAGGTATTGGGGTGAGATTGTGTCGAGTATCTCACTGGCGATTGGCATTCCCATATGGGTCAAATCAGCAAAAAGCTGACGGGATATTTTCAGACCCTTGTTGATGTTGAAAGAGGAATCCAGCTCGGGATCATTGATAAGTCCCTTCCATCCAACAGTGGTTCTTGGTTTTTCAAGGTAGGACCTCATTATGATGACAAGTTCGTTTTCCAGCTCTTTCGAGAGTTCGAGAAGTCTCGACGCATAATCTTTTGCAGCCTCGGCGTCATGGATCGAGCAAGGCCCTACGATGCAAAGCACCTTGTCAGATTTGCCAGTCAAAACATCAACTGCCCTTTTCCTTCCCGAAATGACCGTTGCCAAACACTTTCCGTCGGCTCTAATCTCCTGTTGCAGTAAGAGGGGAGAAATTAGAGGATCATATCCCTCGATTCGCAGATCGTCGTATTCCTCCGGAACTGGAGTAGCAGGAATAGAATTCATAAACATTTTTTTTTTGCTGTGAATTAACAAAGAAAGAAAAGAAGATGGATGAAGTTAGCAAGGGCACCAAAAAAAAAAAAACAGGGCCAACTTTAAATGCCCTTTACATACCGTAGATATCAAAAACCCCAATGGATGTTACCCAAAATATAAAAAAGAAGAAAAAGCTCCCCGGTAGCTAATAAATAAAATATGGCTTTTTGAGATGAACAAAAAGAGATGAGAAGGAAAACCCAAAACGAGATGCTCAAGGCCCTTTTTAAACGATGCTTTTTTTTTGTTTTGTCCTCTTCCCATGACTCACCGCCTAGTGAAAAATCACGTGCATGCGGGAACACGTTTTGGATTTTTGCTTCTTTTGGAGGGTAAAAAAAAAAGTTGATTAGGGGAGGCGGGGAGAAGGGGGAAGGGGAAAGAGTTTAAAGTTCGAGGGTTTACTTGCTTTTTGTGTTTAGAGAGACCTGGCGGGAGGAGGAACAAAAGGAAAGTCGCAGGTTGAAAACTGTTTTCGCTGGGGACAATAGGCAGTGAGTGACTACACGGAGTTATTTCAGTATGCTTAGGTGCTTTGTATGTTGTTTTTGAAGGATTCGGTCTTTCACCACGCTTCTGTTGGAGAATCAGGGCATCATCTGTATCAGGCTAGGTCAAATCTTGGTTGTCGGGTTTTGGTACAATTTTTCTCTCTTGTTCCGCCTTCTAGGGAATAGATAAGAATGGACTCAATTGGACCTGATTTCTTGAACTGTCTTGTGTTGATCAGACCAACGGTCTTCTTAGTGTGATCAATGGCGCAAAAACAAACATTCAATTACATGAGGCCCGCCAATAAGTTTGAAAAGTAACAGAAGGACAACTCATCTGTGAATTATCCGTCCACGACTTGGAAATACATCTTGCATATCTCGATCAGATATACGATTTCTCATAATAATATTGTTTCCCGATAAATATTTCAATCGATGGTTTCAATATTCGAATGGTATGGAAGGTGTACGTTATTCTCATCTGTGTTCAAGTGGTAATAATTTTCCGTATGAACTTGCCTCGTTCACTGAGAGACAAAATAAGAAAATGGCTGATAATCAGGCATCCAACAACCGTATTTTTTTTTTTTCGAGTCCAGGGGAAGGGGAATGGGAAGGTGTAAGATTTAGATGGCTATTGGAGCAAGTCCAGAATTGATAATCCCATATCTACCGGATTGAAAAGTTTTGCTGATAAAGAAGGTGTTATCACACCTTGGCGCTTAAATGATAGGATGAAGGCCCAAATAAAAATGGGATTGAATGAATGGTTTTGTAAGCTTGCCATTATGTTGGGTGAATCAATAAGAATTCAGAGTAAAAAAAATGCCATCACTGTGCAAATCGCCTATTAAGCTTGCCTAAGCTTGATCAAACTTGTATAATCTCAAATTGAACAATCAGTCAACATTCAAAATCTCTTTTCATCCGGTTTAAAAACTGATTGAGTATTTGAATAATAACAAGACGAATTCAAAACAGATAGTCGTTGTGGAGGTACCATAATTGAGTTAACAAAGGTCCTCCTGGATCAATTGTTAGGTCAAGACCCAAGTTGGATGGATGTGTGACTCTAAAAAAAGGTTGTTTGCTCCAGAAGAATGATCGTAAGAGCTTTAAGATTTGAAGAAGGATTGAGCCGCACAATTCAAGTCTCAGTTGAAGTTTGTAAGAAATGGAGATTACCAAAAGTGGCACATTTTGCAAATGTTTGACCATCGTCCCCATTCAGCATACTGAACTAAATGAAGCAGCATAGAAAACCCCCCGCATATAGAGAAAACAACAAGGGGTGGCGGGGGATTTATCTCAACCGGTGATAGTAGTTCTTGAGCTATAGTTTTAGGTTTAGTTTTTAAGTAGATCAGCATTCAACTTCTAATGCAGAGAAGCCATGCAAAAAGCGTAAAAGTGTAAACCACGAGAGAAATGTGTATGTATTACAGTTTATCAGATAGAAATCTGGAAGGGAATGGATGAATGCATGGGCGGGAAAGGTTGAGATTTCAAAACTCCTCCTCGATAAGAGACTGAAAGGTCGGCAAATAATTTGTTACTGGGAAATTGGGATTGGAAAGCAGCACATCACGCAAATGCTCTCTTTGATTTGGGATGATGGTGTCAAGCGAGCGCTAAATCAAGACCTATATGGTCTTTATTCCAACTAAACTTACTCCATCCAAAATTGGTTATCGAGCGTGGGGGAGGAGAAGCAGGACCAATGGATATTTGTTACTTTTAACCACAAACAGTAAACTTCACCAACAGCACCTTATCGATAACAGAAGAAAAAGAACACGGCGATCAGTTTGGGCCCGCTATTTTGCTTTTGTGCCTTTTGGTCCGCACTCGCTCCACCCCCATGTCTGCAGAAACTCCGCTTCCTCTCAAGTATTGCACATTATCATCCCACTCCCGCGAGATCGGGATCTCAAACAAACACCTTTTGGCCGACCGTTGGCGCCCGGCCGGCGGCTCGCGGAGCGAATTGCGAGCGAATTGCGAGCGAATTGCGAGGGCCAAGGGGGGCCCGGGGCGGGCGCAGACGACCCGAGCGCGCACCCGGGACGCGGCGGTTGGGCCGGGAAGACCCGAAAGATAAGATGGCGGCGATTAGAGCTGCACGGCGCCGAAAAAGGCAACCGCGTGCTTACCTTGGCGGATTCTGGCGCGCGCCTATTGGCTGTCGTATTCCTTATCTCTGCTGCTGTCAGCCCTTATATACGCTGGAGAGAAGCCACCAGGACCTCTTCTTCACCACCCAGTTTCTGTGTCTGTCCTCACTGCTTCCAGAACAGAAAGGGAGAATATACAATTATCAAATGTCATCTACAATTGTCTCAAACACGTCCACTTTGCAAAAATACCTGGATCTGCCCCAGGGCGGGAAGGTGATTGCAGAGTATGTATGGATCGATGGCACTGCAGCGATAAGGTCCAAGGGAAGAACGTTGAAAAAAAAGCCTGCTTCCGTTGACGATCTGCCCGAATGGAACTTTGATGGGTCTTCTACAAACCAGGCTCCAGGCCATGATTCCGACATTTACTTGAAACCCGTTGCTTTTTATCCTGATCCCTTCCGTGGAGGTGATAACATTGTTGTACTTGCAGAATGTTGGAACAACGATGGTACCCCAAACAAGTTTAACCACAGACATGAAGCCTCTAAATTGTTTAAAGCCCATGAAGACTCCCACATATGGTTTGGTCTGGAACAGGAGTACACTCTTTTTGACGAGTTTGATCACGTCTATGGTTGGCCAAAAGGAGGATTCCCTGCTCCTCAAGGCCCTTACTACTGTGGTGTGGGGACAGGCAAAGTCTACGCAAGAGACATTGTCGAAGCCCATTACAAGGCCTGTCTCTATGCAGGAATTGAGATTTCGGGAATCAATGCGGAGGTGATGCCTTCGCAATGGGAATTCCAAGTCGGACCCTGTGAGGGAATCGAAATGGGTGATCAACTCTGGATTTCCCGTTATTTCTTGCATCGTGTTGCAGAAGACTTTGGTGTAAAGATTTCATTCCATCCAAAGCCTCTCAAGGGTGATTGGAATGGTGCAGGATGTCATACAAATGTTTCCACAGCCGAGATGAGAAAGCCCGGTGGTATGAAGTACATTGAAGAGGCAATTTCAAAATTGTCATTGAGACACAGTGATCATATTGCTCTTTACGGTACAGATAACGATCAGCGTCTAACAGGAAGACATGAGACGGCCTCAATGGCCTCTTTCTCCTCGGGTGTTGCGAACCGTGGCGCCTCAATTAGAATCCCCAGATCTGTGAACAAGGAAGGATATGGATATTTTGAGGATAGACGGCCTGCTTCCAATATCGATCCTTATCTCGTCACTGGCATCATGGTTGAGACTGTTTGCGGTTCTATTCCCGAAGCCAATATCGTGGCGGATTATAAGCGGGAGTTGGAAGAGTAAAGAATTTAAAGCTTTTTTTCAGGTAATTTTTTTCTTTTCTTTTGTCATTACATTATAACAAGAAGGAATTGACAAACAATATTTAGAAGAGAAGGAGGAAGAAGCAATAGTTTATGATCTTTTCTTTGCTCTAAGTATATTCCTTTTGTTTTATCCAAGTTCACCAACCAACCTATTTGATTTGTTTCATTGTTTATGAAGATCAAATGATTTTTATGCCCCCCCTACCCCTTGATTTATCATTTCAAAATTCCGAAATGCATGTAGAAGTAATCTGTATCTCCGATAAGTCTTGGACTCTGGCATCGGGTTCACTTCCCCATTGATGTGTCTGCTTGGACCAAAATCTGAATCATCATACTTCTAAATAGTGGTGACGACGATTGTGTGTAGACGGAACACACTTTTTCTATTTTTGTATTTGAGTAAACAATCGTAGTATCAATCGTCTTCATTTGGGTCAAACCCCTGGAATGGCAATCTGATAGATGTCTGTTGCGCAAGACCCATTTCAACGTATCTTTCAGAAGATGGAAGGGATATGGGTCTATATTTATTTGCGAATTCGATGCAATAAGTGGATATTGAAATCATGATTGATTTGGTTAAACTCCTATTCGGATTTGATTTGGCTCTTTTTGGGGGTGGTTTTCACAAGGTCCTTCCTTAATTGTAAATAGAAATCAAAAAACGGAAATAGGAAAATTCAAAGTCATTATATATGTATCCAAAATCAGTTTCCAATTATCGAGAATGGATGGGTTGATGGTCTATTGATGACAGAATCGAGACACAAATTGAGAAAACCGTTTGATGTGGGGGATGATGATACATAGTCAACTTTACTACCCGAAATGGTAAGAATGGCACGTGCAGGTTTGTGTGTGTGTGTGTCAGCCGTATCTGATCAAAGGTGAGCAGATCAAGAAATGGCTGAAACATATCATCATGATCTGCTCATCCATTTGAAAAGTAGGAAAAGGGCATTGTAAAACTTCCGGATTTGTTATCCTAGTAATGGTTGTAAAGTTTCTTTTTTTGTGTGAGTTTCCTAAAAGGGAAAGGATTTCCCAATCGAGATGAAAAAAAGCAACAGGTGGTGGTAGGTCCTACAAGCATTAGCAATTTTTATTATCTTTGTTTCAAAAACGTATGGAAAGGTTTCTTAAACAAAAGAAAGCATGTAATTGGGAAATTGAATCCTTGGGTTGTTGTTTCTATGGTGTATAATCTATATTATCAAAATGTGGTGAAAAGAAAGAAAGAAACCAAACAAAATTTGATAAGAGAGAATAATAATAATGTTGTTGATGTTGATAAAATCGACATTTCCTTTTAAGATGTTTTTTTGAAAATTCGATCTGCGTTTGTTGATTTCTCTTCAACTACTAATCATAATCAACAAATAAAAAAATAAGAGTAAGAGTAAGAGTAAGAGCAAAACAGAAGAAAACCATCAACATTTTCGAAATCAAATCAAATCAAGAGGAAAAAACAGAAAAAGTACAAACATAGAGATCCAAAATATACTACTAAAAACACACACATATATATAAAGACAATATATTCGATCCATTTCAAATTCAATTCATTTCAATTCATTTCAATTTCTTTTTTTTTTTTGTTTTTTTTTGTTTTGCTTTGCTTTGCTTTGCTTTGCTTTGCTTTGCTTTGCGTTTTATTGATTCAAAAAAACGGACCAAAAAAAAAAAGATTCAAAAAAATCCACTTTTACAACCAATTTCAAAAAAAAAGACAAAACAAAAACTTGGGGTTGATGATTATCTACACACATATTCAAAACATCGAAAATAGAATTGGGCAAATACACACACTCACACACACACAAACAAAGAAAGAAAGGAATTTTCGTATTTTGGAAAATTAGAAAACATTCTCAAAAGCTGATTTTTTAAAAAGTATAACAAAATTGGGAATTCGGATGACATGTTACAACAGCTAGAGCAGTATTTGAACAAGGAGGATATAAAAAAACAACCGGATAAAAAAATAAAAATTGGGAATTGGGAATTGGGAAGGAATAATAAGCATAATGTTATAAACAATAGAAATTTGGAATTGGATGAATCACTAACACACACACACACACACATACACAAACCAAAAAAAACAACAAAAGGGTAGGGGGTGAAAAAAAAAAATTGGTCAATTGGTGATGATGTGTATATGATACGGTGATGATAGTAAAACAATAAAAACAAGAACCATTGAAGAATAAACTTTCCAACATATAATACCGGGGGGATATGAAAAAAAAAAAAAAATAGGAGACCAATAAATAGCAATCAAATGCTTGTCCGGGGAGGCCCATGGGGATCGGGGATCGGGGATCGGGGGATGGGGGGAATTCAGAAACATGTCTGTAAACATGTATCTTGCACGATTGAAAAGACAAAAGATACTTTTTGAGAAATTGTTTCTTTTCTTCTCGTTCTGTATGGTTTTTCAATTTGTTACTTTTTTCGGAATAAATATACTTGCTTGTTTTTTTCACTGTCTTGTTTTTCATCATCAAAAACTGTAATATTAGACAGAAGACTCCGGGGGAAAAAAAAGATCATCTCAAAAGTTGGAAGATCAGCCAAAAGGGAAAAAGATAATAAAAAATGGGCTTTTGTACTGCTGCTTTTCCAACTTTTCAAAAAATCAAATCAAATTCTCGAGTTTTCACAGTCCTGATAAGAGTGTCACCAGGCTCGGTAAACTGGCACCTGTTCGCGATGTTGCTGAAACACTGTAACCACCACCATTACCACTGTGAAGATTAAGATTAATGCCATGAGAAGAAGGATCCAATTTCAAGCCGTGTTTTGTACCGGTGGTATCTAAAAAGCCCTCGTTAAGTGAGGGCAAGGCGGCCATTCCATTTGATTGGAGAGCGGTTGTGGGTGAGGGATGGCGGTTATGCGAGGTGGTGTCGACCAGCGACGAGACCGAAGAACTTGGGGAAATGAGCCCCGAAGAAGATGAGATGGAGCTGAAGGAGCCTGTGGTCATGGCCGTGGCGCCGCTTACTGAGGAGAAAGAGGAGTCGTCTGAGGCGAGTGAGAACGTGGACGGTGACGAAACCGAGTGGTTCCTGAACGGGAAATGGACATTCACATTCGCATTCGCGTTTGCGTTTGCGTTCGTGGATGTGCTGCTGCTCGTATTGTTCTGGAGAAAAGGCGCGGCGGGTGACAGATAACCCGGAGGTGGAGCTGGAGACGAGGAAGCCTTGATTGTCGAGATGGGCGGTAAGGTGATTGAGTTTGATCTCTCGAGTCCCGCCGGTGCGACTGCAATGCTGTTTGAGGATTGTAGAGGAGAAGGAGAAGGAGAAGAAGATGGGGAATTGTTTTCGGACGATGATGCTCTATAATGTTGTTTATCCAAGTACTTTATTCTGGCGGAAATTTCGCTTTCTGATCTTCCGGCGAGAATGATATTCAGTTCTACAAAGCTCAGCTTGCGCTCTGTTCTGTGCACGAGGATATCATCTTCATCTGCTGACCAGTTGGAAGTATTAATATTATTGGTATTATTTATAGTGTCTGCATTTTGATTTGCAGGGGTTTTGGGGTTTGATACATGAAAGTTGGGGATGACGAGAGAGGGCAGGGTGTTGGAGCGTCCATTTCCATTTCCATTTCCATTTCCATTGGCGGTGGCCACGGGGGACCATGAATTAAAAGACGACTGGTGTTGGTGTTGATGATGTAGGTGCAGCTGGTGATGGTGGTGATGCAGTCCGGGGAGGTTGACTGCAGCGGTACTAAAGGAAGAAGGGTACATATTAGAGCCCTGTGGAGCAGAGGCAGCGGGGGGAGGAGTGGACGAGACCCGGCGTTTTGTTCTGTGGTGCTGGGGCTTTGCGATCGAGGAGCCTCGTCTTCTGGAGACTGGGATGGGAGATGAGGATGAGGATGAAGATGAAGATGGTGGAGCTGGTGCTGAAGCAGGGGTTGGGGTTGGGGTTGTGGTTTTCGTCGAGTCGGATCGCGAGGTTGATGTTGAAGTTGAAGTTGAGGATGAGGATGAAGCAGACTTTAAAGAGCCCGACATGAGTCTTCTCCATCTGAACTGGCAGGCATTTGGGGTTCTGTTTTTGAAATGAGCAGCGATTTGCTTCCAGCCGAGCTTTTGCTGTTCTTTCAGGTGTCGGAGGTAGATGTCATCCTTGGGGTCCCAGGAGGACGGGGTTCGAGAAGTGGTGGGGGTTGGGGACGAGGCAGCGGCAGGGCCAGGGCCAGGGGTACTGGGGGAAACGGACACGGGCACGGACGTGGGGACGGAGCCGGACGCAGACGATGATGAGGACGAGGACGAGGACGATGAAGACGAAGACGAAGACGAAGAGAAGGCGGACATTGTTCAGGGGACGAGGCAGACGGGAAGAAGGGAGGGAGGGAGGCAGCAGGGAGGATGCTGAGATCGAGCAGACGAGTCGAGGAAGAGAAGAGAAGGAGGAGAAGAGAAGAGAAGAGGATCAAGATTTGGCAGAGATAGCAGGCCGGGAAGGATAGCGCGCCGCGTGATTGGCCCCAGACGAGCGGCCTCCAAGCGACCTGAGAAGCGATTAAACAGCGAGAGTGCGAGCAGCGAGTCAAGCAGAAAGTGCGAAAGTGCGAGTAGAGCAGGCGGTTTGGCTACGGTTACGGTTACAATTACAGTTACGGTTACGGTTAGCGTTAGCGTTAGGGTCGGGCGCCGGATTGGCAGCGCCAGTGCGCCCGAGTCTCTCCATCGCAGCATCCCAGAGTGCCCAGGGTGCCCAGCTGATCTCGATCGGCCGGTTCCTCGGTTCTCGGTGCATCGTGGCTGTTTGGTCTGGAGTGCACGAGAGACACCGGACACAGACACAGTCGCCTGCTCGCCAGACCTATTCTTTAGGTCCTCTGGTTTGTGTCCGCCGGTTGCACCAACTGCGACTTGCAAAAGTGGTCGGAAGCCCAATTAAAAATATATACAGCGAACCTTGAATTTTAATATACGCGAACGATGCTGATGCTGATGCTGATGGTGGTGGTATTGGAGATGGCAGATCTGGCGACCGGGACGAAAAGTGCTCTGGAACTGTCTGGGATTCCGTCCAGGACTGTTCACCCCGTGGTGCCCAGTCTCCAGTCTCCAGTCTCCAGTCTCCAGCTTCTTCTGGTCGGACGGGCCCCGGCGGAACGAAACCGAACCCGAGATGAGATGGCATGGCGTGGCAGCGATGGCCGCACAGGAATGAATGAAGGTCTGGCATTAGCCGCCTGGGCTGGAAGAAGCTTTTATGCCACTCCACTCCACTCCCACGCTGGACCCGTTCCTCTCGTCGATTCCGGATTCCGGATCCTCGATGCTCATCTTGGTCCATCTGCCGTCGCTTCTGCGACACCAGAACTCACCAGTTAATTCTCGCACCGGGCGCCTGCGTGCCCCCGTGAAGATGCGATGATGGGCTTGTTCATTTGCGGCGCTTAAGTTTCAACGGGCATGCTGGCTCTTAGTACGATAACCTACGCTCTCGATTAGTCCACCCGGGACGCGGACACGCAACTCCTGCTCCCCATTGAAATTGAAATCGTAATTGTAATTGAAATTGATATTGAAATTGAAATTCCCATCCGCTTGGAAACTCGCTGCTCAGCATGAACACTTCCCTTCAGGCATCCCGGGGAACCAAGGATCCGCATCTCCATCTCCATGTCCTGGCTCCCTTGTCTCTGGGACTCGACCGAGTCGCGGGCATACCCGGAATCCTACACCTGTGTGGCATGGCACGGCGATGATCACGATGGTGCGTGGCCCAAATACTATAATTATCTTCTGCCTCTGCTTCTCGAAGCTGAGGTGGCATGGCTCCAGGTAGATAACAGATATGGCTAAAAGATAGATAGATTAGCACCATGCTGGACCATCTCCATCCTCGGCCATTGTCACTGTCACTGTCACTGTCACTGTCATTTGCCATAGCCATTGCCATTGCCATTGCCATTGTCCTCATCTCCTCGTTACTGCTCCTTCTCTTCTCCATCCTCTTGCCCAGCACTCCACCACAGATCATGCCCTGCGAACCCGACCGACCGCCCGCCAGCCCGTCCCGATACACAATAACGCAACATGGCCTGACCGTGTTGCTCTGTCTCTGTCTCCGTCTCCGTCCTTGTCTCCAGAAAAACCCCAGCAGCTCGAGTGCTGCTGCTCTTCAGCAACAGCAGTTTGCCCTTGCCAGGGTTTAGAGTTCCGGAAATTAGACGCGCGACGGGGATGACGTAGAGCCCCATATCCGACCGCCGGACATGGCGCAGAAAGCCCCGGATCGATGCTCTGAAAAACCTCCTCCTCTTCCTTCTTCCTTCTTCCTTCTTAGTTCACGGCATCTCATCGGGGGAAATCGGCGATGATAATATTCGCTAACGAGGTAAAATAGTAAAACACGAAAAAAAAATAATAATAATAAGTAAAAAAAAAATAAACGCCGGTCTACAAATCCATCCCCGTACTGCCTGTGCTTTTTGGCGCAAAGATGCGGTGATCATGAGGGTTTCGACCTAATATGTCTTTTTGTCCACACCCCACACCAACCAGGGATGACCGAAACATTTGATTTCCCACCCTGGTCATCAGTTTAAAAACCAACTCGAGATGGCCTCAAGAAGAAAGAGATGAGCATCGCAAAAAAACAAAAACAAAAACAAAAAAAGCAAACTGAAACAAAATATTATTTTGACATTCAAATGGGAGGGGTGGATTCACCCTCCCTTATTTTTTTTATTTTGCTACTCCACAGACCTTTTTAGCCGTTGCTTAAATTCCATATCTCTCTTTCTTGCTTTTTCTCTAACGCCATAAAATATCAAATAGATAGTACGTATCCGGTATACTTATACTGTACCTATAGAGAAAAACTAAAGGCTAATCATATTACGCACTTTCCTCTTTTTTTTTGGGTGCTCGGATTACTGCTCCCCGGTAGTCATGCCAATGAACAAATGCAAATGATCTGTCTCTTGGGTTTTGGGTCTTGGGTCTTGGGTCTTGTTGTTGGTTGTTGTATATGTGCATCCCCATCCCATCTCTTGAATACCCCACCATCATTCATCACTCACCCAGTTGAGTTAAAAAATTGAATTGTAAAATGGGAAAAAGTGAAAACAGATGTGCATGTTTTCGTGCTTTAACTGACACTTTTGTCATTTTGTAGAAATGGCAATTTTTCATCCTCCTCCTCCTCCTCCTGCTTATCTGAAATATCTTTGGAGTTCCAGTTGCTCTGAGATGGGAAACAGCCGTATAGCATCTCCTTCCCTCCCTCCCCTCTACCTCTCTCCCTTTTTTTTTACTTCTTCTGCTTTCGTAAACCTGAAATTTCATTTATCATTCAAGCTTTTATTAATCCTTTTTTTTGTGTGTGTGTGTGGGGACGACCCCTTCGTGGGTTTGTCGATTGCACTAGTACCTACCCTCCATAATTGCATTCTCAGTCTATTATTCATCAATTCACAGATTTTCTTTTCATTCCTTTTACAACTACAACCATTTATTTAAGAGTTTTGTTTTATTAGAGATTTTGCTATTTTTTACCATATACAAGTTTTAATTATTAATGAGTTTTTTTTTTTGTTTTCAATTAATTGTGCAAAAAGATCAATATGAAGAGAAAGCAATCAAGATCGACAACCCCCCAAAAAAAATTTAGGTAACGATTTGAATGAATGAGTGCAGATACGGAAAATCGGAGGGTATGTTCCGTCGTTAGCAAACATACACAAACACGATCCAAAATGAACAATTGTAAACAAGTTTGCACGAAAGAACATAACGACACAAAAAAAAATAAGAGGGATCTCACAGCATATTCCGATTGACTGATCTACTGTTTTGTCATGTCATGTCAGGTGTTTTTTTTTGATTTTGATTTTGATTTGTTTTTGAATTCACTCATTATAACTCGTACTGAAATAGGATTGGTAAAAAGTGGAAAAAGTGGTGGTGTAACCTACCGTTACAGTAGGTCCATAAACCGTTATCTGTTCCTGAATCGTCTCATACAACGTAACAGTTGCTGGTGCCGCGGCTGCAATAACTGATGTTGCTATCTCTTCTTTACTATTATCATCAATAGCAGTACTAGAAGAAGAAGAAGAATTCACGGCCACTGCAACTGGATTATGTTTAGGTGTAGTAGAAACAGAGGTTGATTCCGCGCTCCCAACAGTTTCAAAAGTGCTGCTGCTGCTGCTGGTTTCGATTACGGTTCCGACTTTAGCTTCAGCGCCTGATGATGTACTGGGAGTCTCGGTTAGTGAGGTTGTTGCAGATGTGGAAGTGGAAGCAACAGGAGTGGATGGAGTGGTTGTAGTTGCTATTGTCTTACCGCCATGAACAACCACTTGGGATCGGATGGGGCTTCTAGATGCAATTCTTGATTTGGTTGAAGATGAAGATGCTTTGGCTAGAGCCTTTGTGACATTGCTATAACTGAATGTCGAGGAGGTTATATCAGAACTGGTACTGCCACTGGTACTTGTTGTGCTAATCTGATTCGATGTGATCGAATCTGAAAACTCTGAAATTGAGCTGGATGAGATTATAGTAGAAGAGGGTTTTGAACTGGCAGTAGACAAAGTGTCATTCTGAAAGTTGGCAGAAGTAGAAGTCACAGTAGATTCAGGTGTAGATGTTGCTGCGGTTGCAGGACGAACAATCATCTGTGTTGGAGGTCTACTGAATCTTCTTGAACCCGTTTTCAAACTTGTTGTCTCTGCTTCTTCACCATCATCGCGAGCAATAAGAGAAACTTTAGCATCCAATTGAAAAAGTTCCGAGCTTGAGCTGGTTACACCACTGCCTGCAGAGGTTCTCACAGCCGATTCTCCAACTGTGTTGATGTAAAAAGCTGAAGCACACCAGGTGTTCAACTGAATGATGCAAAGGATTAGTGAATTGAATCTCATTTTTGTCTTTATGGGGGTTTATTAGTATTAATATTAGGTTGTATTTAGCTTTAAAGATGTTGAGTGAAATGTAGTCTTGGATATATTATAGCTTTTAGTGATCCAGTCACTTGTTGAATTAAAACAAAAAAATGTGTTTGAAATTGAATTGAATTAGATAGATTAAGGATTCTTCTTTCTAAACGACAATGGTACAAGAACCTCTAGCTTTATAAAAACTCGGATTGTATGCACAATCCCTGGAAAAGCATCAATTACAAAGAATGAGGATAAGTCATCATTCTTCGTTTCTCAAACGCCTCGTTCAAAACCACTCCTTATTGGTGGTAAACTTCTTGGACAAGTAAAAGTGAACATGTCTATAAGTGAAACGATATATATAATAACAAAAAATCACCAATGGTTTATCGATATGGTTGAAGAGTTGATTCTCTTGCAGTTCTGCTTCACCAAGGTTGGAAAAAATAAATGCAAACTGGTATCAATTTTTGAAAATTCTCTTTTGGGTATCAAAATGAATAAGCACTTGAGCAGCAAGAAAAAAAAAATAGGGCAGACGTATGAAAAACGTTGATAATGCTTTACTAGCATTATAGGATGGTAAAAATCCATCTTGAACAATCAAAAAACGTTGAGCAAAAAAAAAACAAAAAATAGAATCTACGAATCAGTGTGGATTATGTCTGGTAACAACAATTAGACCACTCTTCATCAACAAAAAAATCAAAGTGTAGATTTGGAAAGTTGTTTCAGAATCAACAATTTACTGTAGATTTGTTTACACCTCTGTAACTTTGTTTACACAGATAGTCAGTCCAGTCATCTTGGGAAAAAAAAAACCAATCACGAAGAATCTACGAGTTTGATTATAACAAAAAAGAATAACCTTTTCTTCATTTATCTATTCTCACAATTTTTTGTTTTTTTGGTATTTTTAAGAGTCTGAGAGTGAAGAACATAAGCCCCGAAAAATATATAAGCGGCACATTTAGAACTGAACAAAAAACTTTTGATCTATAATTTTCATCATCATCATCAGATGAGTGAAATACTTTTGATGACAGGATCATATCATAATCTACTCATCGTTTCTGGAACATCCAGAAATATCGGTCAACTCAGTAGGACATTGGATTTGAACAAAATCAACATTTGGATTATCAGAATTGTCAAACCAGTCAAATCTCCAGAGACATCCACTTTGGATACCTTCAGGTAAAGCAGAACATTCACTTGAACTACTGATGCCTCCGTATTGTTGACCCCAAACATCACCGGAATCGCTGTATTGGGATGAACATCCGGAAAAGATTCCTTGACCACCACCTGGCATGGCAAGATCAAAGTGGTTTGAACTAAGATCACTTCCTGTGTTTGTGGCTTGAACAACCATTTTTTTACCAGATGCGCCTCCACTGGTAAACGTTAGTAAGTAGCAAGAACAGCACATGCTGTCATCAGATCCACCACTCAATGAAACTGCTGCAAAACCGTAGGCCAAATCATCAGAAACCACAAATGGTTGCTGGTCTGTACATGTGTAGGCTGTTCCGCCAGTGCAACCGCTCTGGGTGTCAACGCCCAAAACAGTGACTCCATCAGCAGCACAGCTGTTAACGGGATTGGTAAAATCGGCTTTTCCTGACCATGCACAACTTGGTTTACAACAATCCCAGTATCGAGTGGTTGATCCTGATCCTGATGATCCGCCAGAAATTTCAACAAAATCGGTGGAACCGGCAGAACCAGATGATTCCGAGGAATCAGAAGAACCAGTATCAGCAGCGGCAGACTCAGAAGGTGTTTCAACAGCCTCCTCGGTTTCTGATGGAGCAGGATCAACCGTGGGGTCAGCGGCTTCGACGTCAGAAGCTGTGGTGGCAGCAGCAGCAGTAGTTTCAACAGTTTCGGGCGATTCCATGGTGTCCAAAGTCACAGTATCAGCATCATCATCACCTTGTTCTGCAAAGGAAGAAACGTCCCCGTCGTTGTCGTCAGCATAGGTAAGACTAAAGGTCTCTTCAGCGGCATGCTGGGTCGTTGCAGCGTCAGCCGCAGCAGTGGTGGCTACAGTCTCTACAGTTGTAGCTGGAGCAGCTTCATTGTTCCCATTGTTGTTATTGTTATCGTAATTGACCTGACCAGTTTCAACACACTGATAATAGTAAGGATTCTGGCTAACACAGGTGCCTGTTGCACAGCAAGTGGCACCGGACCACATGGAACCACCGCATTGGTAGTATAGATCGGCACAGTTTTCAGCTAATGCATCTGTTGCAAGAACAAGAGCAGTGAAAGCGATAATGGTTGACTTTGAGAAACCCATTGATAGAAGTGAAGGAATGAAATGGGATATGAGGGGAGGGGGAGGAACGAATGGCAATGCTTGAAGGAAAGGAGAGAAGGAAAAATGATACAAAGATCACTTGGTGATTTCAAAAAAGAAAGACTATAAGGAGTGCAAATCTGATTTCTTTTATATATTGTTTCTCATGTTGAGAAAGAGTGAGATGTAAATACCTGTTTGAAACAGTTTCACCACTATTTCTTTCTAGAAACTTGGAAAGAGGAACCACCCGATGAGATGGACCGCAGCCACCAGGTAAAGCCACATTGTTGTGCCTTTGGGAATCAAACTCCAAAAGATAATTTCCTCCCTTTGGGGTAATAATGTGTTTCCTTTCCCGGAATAGAAGCAAAGGGACGATGTAATGTAAGACTGTCCCAGATGCAAGATTTTGACAATTGGTAATGAGAAAGCCCTTCACAGAGTACAGACAATGCAGACATGCATATCAAGACTTTAATTGTTTCAAACAGACTCGCAAAGGGACCCCCAAATGCCTTATTTTTGTCTCAGTGGTGGTGCACCTATAAGCTGGTAAATACCAAGTATGTTCAACCTAGATTTTCTTTCTTAATAAAATGGTTTCACATGTATCTCATGGAAACAACCGAGGACAAGACAAAGGGAAAGCAAGAGTCGCCCACCAATGCCTTGTGGGTTCCTGGTTCCTGGAATGTGCGCCGTTGTTTGCATTGCATAGAATGGAATAAACAAGAAACAAATGCTGCTGTGTGGATTCAAGTTGCGAGTTAGTGGTGTCTTTTTTCCCCTGTACTTTTGCTTTTTATGAGAACTCATATAGTAACTGTTAACAATTCTCCTTGTTTTTGTAATCACCCAATATGCTTCAGATGGGGTTTCTTAACTAGTGATTACGCTTGATTTGATATTTTAGAGACGACAAACTCACTCTTCGATCTAAAAGCAGAATGATACAGGTAAACCAGTCCCCTATCCCCGATCTTGATTCAAATGTCCCTTTAAAAATGGTAAATTTTCGAGTTGTAAAGCTTAATTGATCTTTGAATACATTTCTTTTTGCAACTGAGTTTGGCAAAACAATGGGCTAAGCATTATTGCTTACAGGAAAAAAGAGATCGAAATGCTTGTTAGGTCAAAAAAAAAAAAACTACACAAAGTGATCTCTATTGCAAAAAGATTAGGAAAAATGATATCAAAATATTTTAAAAATGGAAAAAGGCTGTATGTAAGATGTCTCAAAACACAAAACTGGCCATTCATTTAACTTTACCTCATCCTTTATTATCCATTCCAAAATAATGTACCTGTATTTCCAGATATAGATCATTCAAGACTTTAACTTGACTTCTTCAAAATCTTCAACTAGTAAAAAATGCCTGCGTTGGCCACCTTCGACGGCGCAAATCTTAGAAGTAGATTCACATTTTTTATATCAAAGTCTACCACACATTTCTCATGTATCTCTACGTACACATTGCAAAACTTCCAGGTATACAACATTTTTGGTTTCCGTGGAATCTCGGCCAAGGAAGAGGTCAAGTTTGCAACTTTTGTCACCTTTGACAACCCAATGTAAAGCTGGCCATGAGAAAACGCTGGGGATAGCAGGTCAAGGCCGACATGTTGCAGAGACCGTTTTTGCTTGCGGTCATCCCAAATGCCAGTCTAACAGGAAACTGTTTCCTTGGGAACTTATAGCCGAACTCATCGGTTTTGATCGTGATTCGTGGGCTAAGGGCAGTATCACTAGCCATAAAACGGGCATGTAGAACATGCTCACCCAAAGATGTAATAATAAGTCGAGTCCCATTACAAAGGCCGGCAGTAGGGTTTAGATTTTGTAATAGCATAATGGGAGCACCGACTTTCAACTCCAGTTCACCAAGAGGAAAAGAAGCACAATTCAGCTTATGCAGGTATTCTGGAGGAATTGAGCGGTCCTCATCCTCGTCTTCCAGATCATCATTAATTAAGTCTGTTGCAAGATATTTCCTAGACTCTCCAGGCATCTTGCACAAAACATTTTTATTGATGTAAATGACTCGATCGTTTCGGACTGAGAGCACGGCCCGGCCAACTAACTGCGAATCTATGAGAGCAGGTATCTGGGTTCTATGGAATGCTACAATCGAATTATGGCACATCCCTCACAAGTTCACCAGCATCTTCCCCTGCTGTTTATTTTTTGGCTTTGCATTTGGAAAATGGTCAGATGATTCATTTCGATCCAAATACATCGAGTGATGCAATCCAGACCAGAATTGCGAACCAAAAGAAAACTACACTATTAGCTTGGTTTGTGACAACTTACACAACACGAATGGTCGACATCTCACATATATTGAGTTTCCTAGGCATTATATGTTTCTGCACCAAAAAAGCCAAAGAACGATTTTATTTTTCTCGGTGGCCATTTTCCAGAGGTTTTGTTAAACACATAATGCGTAGGAAACTCGATATATGTGAGATGTCGACCATTCGTGTTGTGTAAGTTGTACTCGAACCAAGCCAAAAGTGTAGTTTTCTTTTGGTTCGCAATTCTGGTTTGAATTTCGTCACTTGAAGAATTTGGATCAAAATGAACCATCTGACCGTTCTCCAGATGTAATGCCAAAAAATATACAGTAGGGGAAGAGGCTTGTGAGGGATATGCCATAATGCGATTGCCGCATTCGATAGAACCCAGGTACCTGTAGTTCAGATATTGGGATACTTTGTCGACATTATCGACGCGGACAGTTGCAGCATCAGAGTCCTTGTAAATGTATTTTAAAAGATTTTGACGCATATAACTGATTATTAGTCTGCCCTGGCTCAACGCGAAACTCAGCTTCCCAATGCCGATGCTCCTGATACTGCTGTTCAACGACAAACCCCAATCCCCACTCCTCATGATGATCACGATTTTCCTCGCGCTTTTGTCTCTCACCTATCTGAGGTGGAGACATTCGACATTGGCAGAATGAATGTTGAGTGCCCTCATTGTGGCGCTTTACACTGGAAGCTTGAACTACGTAGTTCACCTTCCACGCGGTTCAATTTGTGTTGTAGGAATGGCGACATTGTCCTGCCTGCAATTCGAGCCCCCCCCCATATTTAAAGCAGCTATACGAAGGCTCTGATGGTAGAGCCAAGGCATTTCGTAGCAAAATACGCCAATATAATAGATGTTTTACCTTCTCTCATTCTAAATTTCATGTTCATAAGATGTTCAGGTACATGAAATTTTGAATGCGAAAAAGTAAAGCATCTATTATATTGTCATATATTGCTACGAAACGACTTAGCCCTACTATCTGTGCCTTCGTATAGTTGTTTTAAATAGGGTGGCGGCTCTCGAATAGCAGGGAGCACAATGTCGCCATTCCTGATTAAAACGGGTTGAGGGAGAACTGCGTAGTTCAAGTTTCCAGTGTAAAGCGCCCCAATGAGGAGACTATATCAAACGTCTCCACCTCGGATAAGTGAGAGACAAAACTGTGAGGGAATTCGTCATCATCGGGATTGGGAAGTGGAGACTGAGTTTGTTGTGTTGTTGAAGAGGAGTGTCAAGAGTATCAGGAGTTTCTGATCCGGTTACCCGCCCCCTCCAACCCTCCTTTTGAGCAAACCTCCTACTTCTGAGAATAGCTTCACGACTGCTGAGGCACCCTGTTCGTCGATGCAGCGGCGCAGTTTGTGCATTGTAGACTCCACAATACACTTATATCCTAGCTCTTGGTGGCACTCGTGAGGTAGTTTTACGCAGTCCTTAAATCTCCCCTTTCATCCAAATCCACGCAAAAGTGAACCCGCTACGCCAGGTTAAAACCCCCATTTTCCCAGTTTTTGCCCCCATGAAAGTGTCGTGACTTTTGGTCCAAATAAGGGAATTTACTTCACCAAAAATACAAATGTGACGTCCAAAAGCGGGAATATTTTACAAAAGTCCGTATGTTGACGCTAGTTGACCCGTTTATTTGAAAAAGATAAACTGAAAAGTTGTGTACCAACTATGAGCTGTTAGGCATGGATAAGTTTGAGGTCCACTAGACTTACTTATACTTCCCACTGCTCAGTCCAACATTAAAGCAGCTTCTAGAATGCAGAAACAGATAACCCTTCTGTAATAATGGAGCCCTTAACAGAAAAAAAGGAAAAACCAGATATCTAGTTTAATCTGTAGTGGAACTTACTCCGTAATTGACAACCCAGGTTTTTCGTAAAAAATACTCAAGAAAAGAGATTGGGAATACCATCAGATTCCAAACAGGTTAGTTTAAGTATATAAAACTGTCGACATCGTCTTTGAAGAAATGCAAGTTCCTTAGTTTTCTTCTCTGAAATCTGAGTTTAATCCATGATAATGATTCTATAGACGCCATACATTGACCTAACTCAAAAGGTTCTAAAGCTGGCTATTGAATAGGAGTTTGTTTTTTTATCTCTAGTGGCCAACAGGAATAAACCGATGCTTAAGAAGGAGTTGTTATGACTCCAAAATAACATTAATGATTATTATTTCATGAGACTACTGTGCCCCACAGAACAATTGTAATGTATATAGTCCAATTTAAAGGACCAGGGCATAATACAAGTCTGTACAAAGGCTAAATTAAAGAAATAATTGAATATTTGAGACTGATCAAGGAGTAAAAGAATACATTTAACAAAAGTCTAACCATATTCGTAGTGAACAATGTTGAAATAATGGCTCCTTCGCCATGTAGAATTGTGAATAAACCTGGATTATACAAACTAGCACGGAATAAAGAAAAGAAATATCACCTAGCACATCACACAATTTGGGCAATCCAAGAAGAGTTTTGGACAATTGGATGTATTATGAATGCTCTATTTTTGAACCAAAACTTCTCTTCAAAAATGGAAACAAGAATCTACTTTCAGTTATGGACACACGATACTTTGTGACATTCCAAATCACTCGTCATTAATGGGCTTGAGTGCATACATCCGCACAGGATACAACTCTCTTGGTAGCCCTTTTTGTAAATCAACTGCAATTAGCTTCAAACCTGCTTCTGCAAAAAGCTTTTTAAAAGAACCATCTGCTCTTGTGACAGAGCTATCTCTCTCATCAAAATCATCTTCCATAAACGTGTTGTTTTCCTTGACTATTATCGTTCCGTTTGGTTGTAATCCTTTTTTACATCGCTTGAAAAACTCTACAAGTGCCTTGTCTGGAAGATGTCCTAAACACCACTGGCACCAGATGACCCAGTACTTGGACTCCTCGGGCTCAAAGTCTTGGGCGCCAATAGGGTATATCTGGCCAATTTTCCCCTGGCTTTTCAGTGGCTCGAGTTCCTGTTCCATTTGCTCCAAAAACGGCTTTACAGGCTCCACAAGGTCCACCTTGTCGCAGAACCTGTGTAGCATATCTCTTGTAACTCGGCCAATTCTTTCAGCAGTTCCGTGGATCATATTAGCTGGTGACACTCTGGTTTTGCAACTTTTCAAGTATGGTTATACACGTACCCTGCTCCAATATCCACCCCATACTTCGTATATCCAGCAGCAACTTTCATCCGGGGCCTCAGCTTGCGTAGAAAGGTCGAGGAGCCAACCACGTCTGCTTTTGGGACCGAGGTGTTTCCATACCCGCCGAGCACTCCGTCAACAGTCGCCGGAATAGAAGCCCAGTAGTCTATCGCATCGTCGTAAGAAATCCGGGCATCAGGCTGCTCGCCGGTTCCACTGGCCCTAGCATTAACAAACAGCTCTACTTTGCCAAACATAGGTCGTCAAACGCATACCCATCCCCAGCCGTCTCAGGAGTTCGAGCCGGTGCTTGTTGTTGTTCGGACATGTTCTTTGTCTTCCTAAGGTGACTGCTCGAATCTCAAAGGGAAAGTTCAGAAGGTTTCCACACTTTTTTTTTCTCCCACCACCACCATTTTTCGTTGTCCTCCTCCCTTCACTGTAAGTCTACCTCAACACTATAGCCAGCGACCTATCCACTCATCATGAGCAGACGTATGTACAGATATCGAAACCGGGCCAACAGCGCTCAAAGGTTTGCCTTAATTCTCTTTTAACTTGGGTTTTCTGGTGTCTTGGTCTCACTGGACTTGGTTTCGGTCTTGGTGTGCTGTTTGGCGACGCTGGCAATTATCATCTAGCGTGACTCGTGGAAAATCAAGGAACAAACCGCCAGTGTAGTCCCAGAACCCGTTCAATGTGAATCACGGACCGACGAGACTTGTTTGAGCTGTTCTAACCATTTGCCCCCCTTCTGATTCCGTTGGAGCTGGATAGTTCGTCTACTTGATTTGGTCAAGCCTTTTATCCCCGTCCTCCCTGAGATTGAACTGCCGTACACAAAGGTAAGCTTCTTCTGGTCGAACAATACAGCACTATGAACAATATGGAGGATGCATCTAACATGCAATAAATAGATCGGCTTCGATGATCAGGTCATGTACACCTTCGGGGCAGCCTTCCTCTACTTTATGCTGGCTTTGCCGTATGTTTTTTTTTGTTGACACTCATCATTTTTCCATTTGATCTAACCATTTTCCAAAGCCTGTACGGTTTCAAAGAACTAGGACCCGATCCATTCAGCTACTTCAGACCAGTTTTTGCCAGCACAAAGGGTACATACCTTGAGTTTGGAGTGGCACCAGTTTTGATTTCCGGCTTTACCTTCCAGCTCTTGGCCGGATTACGCCTTCTTGACGTGAATTTCGAATACAGGAAGGACCGGGAGTTGTTCCAATCCGCACAGAAAATCTTTGCCTTTGTCCTCACTTTTGTCTTCTCGGTCGGACTGGCCTTCTCGGGATATTACCAAGGCGCCAATGGCGCGGTTCTCACCATCTGGGAGTTGGCCTTTCTGGTGACCCAGCTATTCATTGGCGGCACAATCGTCATTCTCTTCAACGAGCTGTTTGACAAGGGCTACGGCATCGGACCCGGTGCTTTGTTCTTCGTCGGACTAAACTCTGCGACGAGTTTTGTCAGCGACCTTATTTCCATCTTGCCTGCTCAAGTTGCCAAGGGAAGCGTTTACGTGGGCGCGATTCCCAATCTTATCAGCTCCGTTTATAACAAACGTCTTCCAAATGCCATCGTCGAAAGCTTTACCAGACCTTCTCTACCAAACCTGACTCACGGTTACATCAACGTGTTTGCCCTGTTCACCGCCGTCTACTTTCAAAATTTTAGAATCGAAATTCCTTTGAGATCAAACAAGGTCCGATCCGCTGCTACGAACTATCCAATCAAGCTTCTTTACACAGGCGGTCTTCCAATTCTCTTTCTATCGAGCGTATTGTTCTCACTGACCTTGACAAGCTATGTCCTCTACAGCTTTTTCCCCAACAACTTGGCGGTGAGAATCCTAGGAACCTGGGCCACAAGTGCTTCTGGAACCGATTACACAATCGACTCCGGCATTATCTACTATCTGACTCCACCAACAGGAATTAAATCAGCTGTTTTACATCCGATTAAGACCGTGGGATACTCCCTTTTTGCGTTTTTGTTGACCGTCCCATTTGGCAAAATCTGGAGTGACATTTCTGGATCGTCAGCAAAGGGCATTTCTCAGGCCTTTAAAGAGCAAGGACTTGTGATTGCAGGACACCGGGAAGGCTCTGTTGCAAAGGAACTACAACGTGTTATTCCTATTGCGGCCGCTTCTGGCGCCGCTGCTCTCACTGCTATCTCTATCGTCACTGATGTTTTGGGAGCTCAGGGAAGAGGGACCTCAATCGTTGCTGGTGTCACTGCCATCTTTTACTTTTTGGAAGTTTTTGCACAGGAAGCTCAACAGGGAAATAGTGAGATTGCCCAATACTTTGCAGCGGCAAGCGGTTCCCAGTAAGACATTCGTGGAGAGGTCAGACGCTATAGTATATACTGTAAAATTACACAAACTTTATTGATAGCCAATATAATAAAAAAACTGAAAAGAGACAAAGAGAAAGTCTCATCTTACAGACTTGAACAGTCATTAAATAAATCTAAAAAGAAACGCCACTTATTATGGTATTATGTCAATCCATTTTCATTCTTACTCGTACACTTGAATACTGGAAGTCAACTCAACAATGTTTAGTTTGCCACATGAACGCATAAACTTGTCGTAGATTTCTGTTTTGCCAAAGCCAAGTTTGTTGCCAAGGCAATACACTGATCGTAAAATACACTTTCCTTCCAGTTTTGGATAGCTCTCTAAACACGAAGGCATTAAAAGAATCTCCAACTTATCTTTCCTTTTTTCTTTGGTGCTGATTAAAGTCAAAGAGATCTTTAGATTTCCTTCTTCCTGTGAGCAGGTCAAGGGGTAGAACAAGGAAAGTTTTTCAATCTCCTTGCTGATTCCTATAGCTTTTCTCCATAGTCGTTGTAGATTTGCCAGTTTTTCTGAACATTTGAGAGATTCTCCACCAGGAAGAGACGACTTTAAATGGTGAAAGAAAAATCTTAGAACAACATTCTTATCATCAACCAGAGCCATATCAAAATTGGCAGGCTTTTCCAAACTCAAAAGCGGAACGTCAATTTTTAAACCCTTAAACTCCAGACTTAGATTTGAACCTTTTAATGCCAAAAATTGGAAACCGATTATCGAATGGAACATATCGACTCGAGTTTTCAAATCCAGTACCTCTTCAAGACCATAAATCTTGTTGCTTTCACAGATCTGCTCGGCCTTTTTGATAGAGACCTTCACTTTTTCTATCTTGGTTTTATGTTCATCAATATTACGCTTTAGCAGAGCGTGCTTTTCACGGTCTCCACCAAGCTGTTCACTCAATTGTTTCACTTGCTGCCTCACCAATGTGAACTGTGCACGCACTTTTTTCAACTCGTCTTGATCAACCGAATTGTACTGCTCTTTCAATACCGTCAATCTACACAACTTTTCTTTGAGCTCTGCATGTTTCTTAAAGAGAGTTTCAAAAGATTCATCGATTCGTCTCTGATATTCATCCAACTTTTCCATATCGGCCTTTAATGCATTTTCATTTCTATTTAATGCAATGTTAATCCCATCAATCAGCTGTGTTCTCCAGTTGTACCATACATTTTTGGCCTGGTGCCTTGCATAGTTCTTCATAACTTTGAATTGACTATTCATGTGAACGCGGGCAACAGTAGCAGATTCAAAGTATTCGCGAATCAAAATGGGGTTCTCCTCAAGAGTCTCTTCTTCCACTTTGGCAAAGGCTTTTCTACCTTCTTGTAAATTCTTTTGCAATTCTTGACATCCAAATTCTAGCAGCTCAAGCATAGGCAAATGTTGGGCATTTTTGGCAAAATCCACAAGTGTTGAAGGATTTGAAAATCGCAAAGAGGATGAAGACAATGCTGTTCGTCCACGAGAAACTTCCAAACCGTCAAAGAACTGGACACCGATAGAGTCAAGAAATGTATTTAGAGAAACTGGGACATAATTGGATTCTTTTTCTTGGTTGAAATAGCTAATTTCTGCCTCAGGGAGAACAGGTATAGTTTCGGAAATCTCTCTCATGGGAGTAAACGCTCTTTCCTGTTGCCCTTTCTTGATAGATCTCAAAGGTGTAAAGGCTGCAAGATCTGCCTCATCAATTTGAATTGGAGGTGGAGTAGCAACCTCTGTATTGTGCACCTCAAAAGTAGCAGCCTGTTGCTTTCTAGGAGTAAGAGAGGTGATTTTCTCTTTCAAATTTTCAGAAATAAAACCATGTATACGTTTGTCAGGTGTCGTATTTGCTTTGACGTTGAGTTCAGCTTGTGATTTCTGTCTTAGAACGGCATTTCTATTCTTTTGCGGTCTCTTGACAGTGGGAGAATCTTCATTATCAATTGAGATCGATAAACCACTGTGAGAAACGAGACTAGGAATTTGGGGCTTTGAGAGCAAAAACTGTTTCTTGCCGCTCTTCTCAGGCGAGCGTAATTTATTCCTGGTCTTGTCTGGTGTCAATATCTTTCGTTTCTTTGGAGAAGCCTTTCTTGGACTATGCGAGCTTCTCTTCTTCTGTGGCAACATAATTTGCGTCATTTCCATCTCTTCCTCGTCAGCTTCATCATCATATTCGTTTGATTTTGTCTGCAGAGATGAAAAAATGTTACCTACTGGTTTTGTGATTTCCATTGACATATTGGCATCCTCCTCCTCCATAATATCTGAGAGTTGAGCATTCTGAATGTTACCCACAGCTTTGGTGACCTCCATAGATGTATTATCCTCGCCATCATCATCATCCGCAATTGAATCCTTGATAGATCCAATAGCTTTTGTAGTCTCCATGGATATGTCGCCTGCTTCGTCATCATCATTATCAGACTCGATTGAATTCTTGATGGCCCCAATTGCTCTTGTCTCTTCCATAGAAATGTCTGCACCGTTGTCATCACTATAATACGACTTTTCCTCCCTAATGGAGCCGATAGCCCTAGTAACATCCATTGTTGCTTCAGCCTCCGTTTCGAGAATACCGTTTAGATTCAGGTCTGCCTGTATCGAGCCGGGCATTTTTGTTATATCCATGTCTATACTATCATTTGCGAGATCATCATTTGAAGTTGTCTCGATCTTACCGCCAACTTTTGTCATTTCCATCATATCCTCGTCTTCCTCTTGATCTTCATTTTTTATCGAGCTAAAAGCTTGGGTAATATCCATAGTTTGATTATCCTCATCTTCAACATCAGACTGAACATTCTGAATGCCTCCAAGTTGTGTCGTAACATTCATTGTCATTTCCATATCCTCATCATCATCATCATCATCACCAAGCTGCGGGAGAATATTTTTGGTCGCACCTAGAAAGCTATCTTTTTCCTCCAAAGACCGAAGAAAATTAGAGGTGAATGATCTAGTTTTCTGCAAGCCAAAACTTTCAACGGGTCCACTTTGAACATTGCTGATCATGGTTGTAATTTCCATCGCCATGGTATCATTATCCTCTTCAAACTGGCCATTTACTATTCGTCCACCAACTCTGGTCATATCCATTTCGTCTTCTTGATCACTATCTCTCAGGTCATTGCTCAGAAGCGATTCTTTCCCATAAACTGTTGCAATTTCCATCTGTGAAGTTCCATTATCATCGATTTGGGTATTTTCTATAGACTCATTTTCCTTTTCATCATCATTGTAATTTTGTTCCTCTTTAGAGTGCTGTTCGTGTGCATCTTCAAATACATCGGATTTTTCATCTTCTGAGTCCATATCGCTACTGTCATCCAACATTTCTTGACCGCCATCATCTTCGCTTTCGTCTTCCTCACTACTCTCATGAGAAGTTGTTGAAGACGATGGTGTGCCAGTAGGGAACAAAGGTCCAGATAAGCTACTTGCCACAATGTAGTCTTCGTCATAGAATTGATCTGTAAGCCCATCGTTTGATTTGGATAAAGGCCGCGCATCAAATGTCAGTTCTCGATGTGGGTTTGGAGAAGGTGCAAAAGAGATTGTTTCGCGCCGTCGTGGTTCCTTTCGAGCCTTTTCTTGAATATGTTCTTCCAATTCAAAGGTGCTATAAATAAAGTAATCATTAGCGATAAGCAAGTACAAACGAATCCAGAGGAAACAAACAAATCATACTGTAGAGTAGCTTCTGGAGCAAAAGAAACCCTTCGCCGTATCCTTTTCTTCTCAGGAACGATTGTCAACTCATTTTCGTCTTTCAAAGGCACTTGCATCAATCCAGCAACTGTATGGTTGTCATCATGGAACGACTTTAGTATGCCTCTTGAAGGTGCAATTGAGGATTTTCTTCGTTTTTGAAAACTTTCTGGGATCTTTGTAGGAGGTGCACTCGATATGAGATTGAACAGTTGAGGCCTTGCATGTTTAGTCTGTGTTTCATCTATGAAATTTGACATTGTGGTTTAAGTGTGATTATCAGCCTGTTAAAGCTATTATTAAGAGTTGTGGTGAATTGTTATATTTTCTTTTTCGTGAGATGTTGATAGATAAAAAGAAAAGTAAACACATCTCTCTCCACAAAGAATATTGTCATGGCAACCAAAACTCAACATCCATTTATGTCACGTGATATAAATCATGAAAATTTCATACAATTTGATTTCGAGACACAACACTTTTGCACTTATACGTTAATGACAGGAGAACTGAGGGTATGAGATTTGGATTATATTATCCGATTTTGTAAAGAATGAATCACTGAGCTTTGTATGTAGAAACTTGAGCATTATGGTCCCTGCACAGCGGTCAAGTTCATTGGAGATGAGCATCTATTAGTTGGGAACGGACCAATTCTCAAAGTTTACAATTGGAAGCGGGGAGATTTGATAACTTCACGGCGAATTTTCGATCGGAATAAGATACATGGGATTGCTTTCGACGGGAAAAACACTTTGGCGTTTTGGGGTGGGAGATCACTTGCATTTCATAACCTTAACACGCTATTGAAAGAAAAGCAATATACCACAAGTTGCGAAAATGTGACTAGCGAAATATGTTTTAACGAATGGATAACCCATCTTGTGTTTGATACATTTACTGAAACGGGTGTCTATATCCTATCTTCTCATAACGTTTTAATACTGGCTTCTTTAAACGATTCTTTGGAACCCAAAGTTGTCAAATCAGTATCGTGTAATGAGACAAGTCTTCTATACTCTGGCACTATACAGATTGTGGATACCAAAGTTTTGGTAGGAGCGGGAACAGTTCTTGGCGGCGTTCTAATATGGGATGCTGCTTTGACTCCAAGCGAACAGAAAGTAGTGAACTTGAAGGGTCATGAGGGTTCGATTTTTGGTGTCACTATTTCTCGAGATGGCAAGCGTGTGGTTTCTTGTTCAGATGACCGATCGATAAAACTGTGGGACATTGAATCTGGAAATTGCATTGCCACTGGATGGGGCCATTTTGCCAGAATTTGGCAATTACATATTCTAGATGACGGACAAGTTTTCAGCGTCTCTGAAGATTGTACAAGTAGGCTATGGAATCTAAATCTTGAAGCTGAGAAATTAGAGTGTACAGCAATTTACGAAACTCATCTCAGTAAAAATATATGGGCGGGCGATATCAACTCAAGCGAAAAGGTTATTGCGACAGTTGGCGGAGATGGTCGAATACGATTAGTTGATTTAGAATCAAAAATATCAAATGTTACCAAAGCTTGGACTTTATCTCAAGTGGCAACAGAGCTAGGTTTGGAGCACCAAAAGAATGAAATTTTCAAAGGGTACACAGTGATCAACGATGATTACACAGTTCTCACGACTTCAGAAGGCAAAATCTTTTCGCTAAATAGCAACATAAAAAAATGGACGCTTTTATTCCAAGTACAAGATCTACAAAGTTTCTCCGTCACAAAGGGTTGGAGAAATAGGAACTTGGTTTTTGTAGGAAGCCGAAACGGAACAATTTATCTACTTCAATTGGACTTGGGAAATGGCAAACTGGCAAACCGCATGGAACTTACAACAGACTTTAATGGTAAGCTATCTGATCTGATACTTACAAAAGAGTTTGAAACTATAGCTGGTTACAAGACATTTATGATTTCTGAGACACAAAACCCTAAAGATCATTTCAACATACATGAACTTGAAGTGAATAAAACCAAAACTGAAGTACAAGAAATTTCCAAAAAGCGACTATCTCCACCTTCTGCTTTCCTGTGCACAACGGCAGAATACATTCAAGAGTTTAACGTTTTATTAATGGGGTCTCGATTTGGAGCATTGTGCATCTATGATTTAAACAAAGACGACAATACAGCACCCATTGAACCGATACATGTTAAGCGAAGGGTCATGTCAGAGGATGCAATAACAAGTATCAGCACGGTTTCTATTGATGCTGAGAATAAGAAAGCGACAATTCTTTTAGCTGGCAGAGCAGGAACATACATCTACATGAAGCTTTCATTTGGTACTCCTGGGAATGTGGAAAGCGAACTTGTGCATTCAAATATTTTTGCAAAAGGCTTTTTGGAACGGGCCATTCAACATAAAGATGGATTGCTTCTATGCGGATTTCGAACAAACATGTTTTACATTTGGAACGAGACGAAACAGATTCAAGTGGCTAGTATTGAATGTGGAGGCGCGCATAGGTTGTGGTACTTTGATATTGATCCACAAGATTCAAACAGGTTTACATTTTTGTTTACAAAATCGGCCACTTTCCACTACACCCATTCAAACAGTATTGTGAAAAAGTTTCAAACAAGCATTCTGCAAGAAGGAACTCACGGTAGGGAAATTAGAGGAGCTGTTATTTCGCCTTTGGTTTCGACAAGGAATTCAAGAGCGAGATTGATCGCCACTGGATCAGAGGATACCTGTATTCGACTCGGTAGAATATTTGAGGATGGACTCATAGAGTACTACTGGAACGAGCGGAAGCATGTTTCTGGAATACAGGCTATGCGATGGGCACAGACTCCAGACGCGCTGTTCCTTTTATCAAGTGCCGCGAGAGAAGAACTGTTCGTTTGGAGAGTAAGAGAGGATGAAGATTTTGTTGGGGGTTTAATACACCATACTGCCACTCTGCCACAAATGGTGTCAAATCCAGATCTAAGAATCATGGATTTTGACACTATCATTATCTATAGACAAGATGGACATGAATCCAAAGCATGCATTGGATTTTTACTGGTCACTGTATACTCAGATTCCAGTATACGAATATGGAAGTACAATGTGAATCTTAACAAGTTTTCACTTTTGATCCAAGGCAGTTATACAACCTGCTGCTTGCTCAACACTTCATTTGTGTCCAATTCTGGAGACCTTTTCATTATTACCGCAGCCACCGATGGTCATGTTGCAGTTTACAGTCTCACGGAAAGTTTGAGGACACAAGGAATAACAATTAGAGAGCATCGTTTAATCTCAGACTCTGAAGATACAGAGGATGCAGTTACTTTGGAGCTGGGAACACAATTGCTTCGACTACAGATTCACCAATCTGGAGTAAGAGCTTTTGCACTGTCTCCAGAAAACAATTCGTCCTCTGTAGATTTAGTTACCGGAGGCGACGATAATGCGATAGTACTGACGCGAATCAATTTCAACGACAACAGTGCTCCATCCGGCAAAGTGATTTGCAGACACGAAAGTGCAGCATCTTCAACGGTTACCTCTATATCTCCAATTACATGGCGGCCGGAAACTGATACTGATACTGGGAAATCCTACTATGCATCTACAAGTGTGGACCAGAAAGTCCGACTTTGGAGTGTCTATGGTACTCATCTGGAGCTTGTGGATTCAAGGTATACAAGTGTAGCCGATACAGGATGCTCCGATAGTGCTGTAATTAATAACAAACCTGTGATTGTGGTGGCAGGAGCAGGACTTTCTTCATGGCAAGTAAACATATAGACATGTATCTAGTAAATATTCTTGTTCAACATTTGCTTTTACAATATTACATGTTAAAAGACTAGAAAAGGGTTCACATATATATTGAATCAAGACAAGCATGTATTAGAAAACTGGGATTCTGTCATTTTCGTCGATCTTTCCTGTCTTTCTTTCCATCATTTTCCTGTGACGATTGCTGTTGCTGCTGCTGCTGCTGTTGTTGTTGTTGCTGTTGCGATTGCGAATGAGGCTGGGATTGCGATTGTCTGTCTGGATTCTCAATAACGTCTTGAACAACATAATGCTTAACAGTGTTTCTAATGAACCAATCTCCAAACTTTCTAGCTACCTTGGCCTCGGAAACATGAACAAGATCGTTCTCCAATGCAACATCCATCTCAAAAACATTGGTATATTCGCCTTGTAATAAATCTCCAGATGTCCATTTCAACTGACGGTTTTTCAATTTGAACGTAATCAGCTCACTGCGGAGCTTGTCGACAGCATCTTGATCTGTGTTCGTATCGAGGAACTTTGCCAACTTTGTGAGCTCCATAGTCGAGTACAAATTCAGATATCCCTTTAACGTTGGAGTCAGAACCGAATTTCGAATATCTGCTAGGAAAACCTTGAGATGTAGCTGTGTTGGGTCCACATTGTAGGCAACGTTATTGTAATTGGGCAAAGAAGAGGTGATGAATTTTGGAGCCCCAAATTTGAACAACTCTTCGTAGATGGGGAGGGCATCCTGGCCTCCTCTTTGTAACTTGTTAAACTGCTCGCTGTGTTTTTCTCTGATTCCACTATGCAGAGTGTCATCCAGTCTTGTTGGGTTCAGAGCAACACAGATTGCCAAAAGGGCATACATCTGCTCGGATTTTTTAGTCACAGCGTCATATTGGCCGGATCTGCTAATGTTTTTGGTACGGGAGATGTACAAGAGGATATGTGAAAAGGTCTTGATTGCATCCGCATACCTGTGTAACATTAAAAGACAGAATCCAACGTAGTAGTAAGTGGTGAAATGGGCTCCTGGGACTCTTGTGAAAAAGGCTTTTTTATTCAGATCAATTCCATCCATTGTCTTGAGAGCAAGCGCAAAATCACCGAGCAAAGTGTGTACACGAAGAAGACCAATGATACTAAAGTAACCCAGGTTGCGATAGAGGGATCTGGATCCGTATACACCAGCGACGGAGTCTGAAGATGAGGCTTCAGCGACTGCGGTCGAAGCCGCATTCGAGGTGGAACCTAGCTGAGCATAGATGTTTGACTTGATAATCAACGAGTAAAGAGCATTCAGAACGCTATACGAGTTCCAAATATCATGGTGTTGTTGGACGTACAAAAACTCCTCGCTTGGTGCGTTTCCCTTGTTGGTGGAGGCGAGTTCTTTCCTAATCAATTTTGATCTGTAAACCGCATACTGGTTAAACTGGTAAATAAACTCATCGATTATATCCCATGCCCATTTATTTGGCAGCTCAAATCCAACAGGACCACCTTCATTATTCAAAATGAGGTTGAAAAGATTGCAATAGTTGTTGTAAGAGGCAACACGGTGCTCCAAAGTTGGTTGCAAACGGGCGTAAATATGTCGATAATAGACTTCACTGTACAAGACGAGGAAAATGGGATCACCATTTACAAGTGGAGCAATGTCCTGTTCTGGATCGGGCCAGGTGGTCGTTTTGTAAAACTTTTCAGTAAACTTGTTGAAAGAGTTTTCATAGCAGCCATGCAACTCGTAGATATTGTTGTCCAAAAAACACTTGTAAAAGTAGAGAATATAGTCGCGGACAGCATCAGGGATGTTACCAGAAGGAGCAGGAGCGCCCCTTGTACCCTGGCGAGACTCATCATAACTAGAAAGCTCAGAATTAGAAAGAGAAATTGATTTGGCAAAAGAATAGAGGGAAAAGGACGTCCAAGAATGGACAATCCGACAATGACAACACAAACATACACGGCCTTTCCAGCTGCCGAGGCCCCGTTGGCCGGCGCGTAGTTGTCTTCCGAGTCCATGCTGCGTTCAATCGTGGCCAAAATCAAAGGGTGGAGGAGCACAAATTTTCAGAGTCGGGAGGTGAGAGGTGTGCACGTGACACACACACACGCTCGCTCGCTCAAAACAACCAAGGGTGTACGGATGTGTGGGTTTTTTGGTGCTGAAGGATGCAGGAAAATGGGCGAAGGAGAAAAGAAAAGCGAGCACGGTTGGCGAATACGGGGACACACGGAGCATGTTTCATCTGGCACAGGGGCTATATAGCCGATGGAACCGCAAAGAGGGTTAGCATTTTTTGTGTTGGTTTTTTTGGTGGGGGATATATTAGGGGATGGTTCGGGAGCACAACTAACAATAGAGGGATGTGCTATCAGAATATCGAGTTTTGATTCTGGGGTTGGACAGCGCGGGCAAAACGGTACTTTCACATCGTTTCATTTGAGTGATGTTTTTTTGCAGCAGAGATTTGGACCGACAAGCGGACTAACTGGCATGGAATGGTTTTGAAATAGACACTTTTAGAGAAGTTAAAGTCGGTTTACAATCCAAAGGCCAAAGTTGTGCCTCCTGAGCGGATAGCCCCTACTGTGGGACAAAATGGTGAGCAACGGACTTTTTTTACGCTTTGAGAACTTGATTAGACAGTATTCACTAACCTTTGATTCGATTAGTTGCAAAGATTACGATTAACAAGGTCCAGTTAAAAATCTGGGATGTGGGTGGTCAGGAATCTCTCCGTTCGCTCTGGCAAGAGTACTTTGCAGAGGCTCATGCGATTCTATTTATTGTGGATTCAACAGACCGGGCTCGCATTGAGGAATGCCGTGAAGCACTGAGTAAGGACAAGTCCAGTGAACCATTACCGAAAAATCCATGGTCTAACTTGAAATGCTTGTAGGGGACGTGATAATGAACGATGATGTTGAAGGTATACCTGTTCTCATGCTTGCGAATAAGCAGGACTGCGAGAACCACATGGAGGTGGAGGACATCAAAGAGATTTTCAATAAGATCGCTGAACAATTGGGTGCTAGAGACAGTAGAGTATTACCAATAAGTGCACTTAAGGGGTAAGTCCTTTTTTTTTCTTTAGATCTGGGTATCGACAAGAGATGCTAACACTCTGGTGCTTTTAGAGATGGAGTTGAAGCAGCAATTGACTGGTTGGTTATCCGTTTAGTAAGGAATAAACAGAATAGACCTCCCCAGCTGCGATGAAAGTAGAGAGAAAGAGAGCATCGAGTCATCATATACATTAATTTTACCTATAACAATATTTTGTGTGTAAACAGTATTCGTAGTGATAAGTTCCAAGTTCTCACGGTTACATGCCAACACACCTTCCTTTTCCCTCTTTGCATCCACATCGCTAAGCTCTGTTCTTCTCTGCGCCATGTCCGAGGAGCTTCGACACCTGTATGAACCCCTGAGACGGGCTTTAAAACCGCGAGTGAACGATCTTCCTCCACAGCTCCATGCGGTTCTGCACAGTGCCCTTGGTTCGCACTGCTACACGGTACTAGTCACAGACCTCGATGTCTTGAATCCTACAGAGGCCCCAGACTGTCTCAAACTGGCACTTTCGAAAACGCTCGGCATGGGCATTGTCTCCATGTCAAGCATTGTGAAACTGCCCCAGATCATGAAGATGCTAAACTCGGCCAGCTCAGAGGGCGTTTCGCTGGTGGCGTACCTGTTGGAGACTCTTGGATATCTGATCACGTTGGCTTACAACTTTCGAACAGGCAAGCCCTTCACCACGTTTGGAGAGGTTGCTTTTGTCGCTGTCCAGAACATCATCGCGTCGTTGCTCATTGCTGTTTTACCTTCATCTTCATCTTCATCTTCTAAGCCCAGGGCCTCGACTCCGCCATGGGCAGTTTCAGGCATATACTTTCGTCAGGTACTACGACGGTTCATTGCAGTTTTCATTTTTTTCCTCGTTGTTATATATGCACTACTACTCAGTGAAAATGATATCATCAGCAGCAATATTCTCCGTTTTTTACAAATGCTGACAATCCCATTGAGTCTTTCCTCAAAGTTACCACAAATTTGGAGTAATTGGAAGAACAAATCAACGGGTCAACTTAGTGCATATACCGTTTTTAACTATCTATTGGGCTCCATTGCAAGAGTATTTACAACAATACAGGAAGTTCATGATCCACTGATTTTGGTATCTTTTATATCTGCATTTGTTCTCAACAGTGTATTGGCATTACAAATGTTGACATATTGGAATAGACAAAAATCGGGAAAGAAAAAAAGCGCAAAACGAAAAAGTAGATCTTTTCCACAACAGCCATTTACTAAAAAAGAATAGAATAAAAATAAAAAAAAAAAGAAGTGTTTCTATAGAATAGTATAAGTAGTATAAGCCAAAAAACAAATAATAAAAAAAAAAAAACTCCCAGGATTAAAACATCAAAAGATAAAACTCCAATAGTAATAACCAAAGAAAAGATAAATAAAGTCATGATCGCACATGTACTTTTTAAAAATCAAATGATAAACTAGAACTGTTCGGTGACAAAAAAGAAAAGAAATAGTGTTCCAAGAGAACAATATCGATAAAAGCCACTAGGTGCCCAACCAAGAAAAAGAAAGAACCAAGAAAAAATTAAGGAAACCACAACAACAACAACAACATCAAAGGTAATAATAAAAGCCAAAAAGAATAAACCAAAAAAAAAGTAATAAGTAATAAGTAATCATTACTCATGAGACATTCACAGACCATATCTGTTATGAAGATAACAACCCCTGTTGTGCAAACAGCCGATAAAAATCTGCATGGGTTCCATTCATGGCCCATGGTAAATCTCTCTTCATCCCAGAGCCACAAAATTCAAGATTCTCCAAGAACCCATTTCTTGCAGATTCTGATCGTTCGACCATCTCAAGCACATGATCCTTGGTTACCCAAACAAGTTGAGAAAGTTTCAAAGTTTTTAAAAACCGAAGTTGTAACAAACTTTGCATAATATCATTACTGGAAAGTGGGGTCAAGGTGTCGGTATCCTTCCAAGTGTAAGAGCGTGACACATCACTAACATAAAGCTTCCCATCAATTTTTTTTTGCAATTTTGTTTGGAAAGCATCGGTTTTCCCAATGATATAATCCGAGGCAAGGGGGATATTGGAAATGTCAATAAACTCCAAATTCGGACAGGAAGCAAGCAAATGCAAGAGAAATCCAATAGGAATATCTCTATCTGTTGCATATTGCAATAAAAAATGGTTTGCTAAAGGATGAGAACTTGAAAAAGGCTTTGCCCATTGTCTCAACACATCGGGACGAACCTCATTTACAAATTCGTCAATGTCATCGTAGAACAGATTCCCAATGCCGGAAGATACCATTGATTGTAGCGCTTGGTTTGCAGTGCTGCTCCGGGGTTGTCTGTGCAAAACTTCATGTCCAAGTCTTGTAGTGGACCTGATCAAACCAGTTGCGGTTCCGTTCCTGAGTTGGTTCGAAACAGTTGGGAAACGATCGCTGTTATTGCTTGTCATTCCAACAGGCATAGGGCGCGTAAAACGATAATCATGATCTCTACCATGGGAGAAAATGGTTGTGATTGTTGCATCTGTTCCCCTACGTGATCGGGATTTTTTATCACATTTTCTCCTGAATCCGTAGCCATTGTCAGAGGCATTTTTCGAAAAAGGCCGTTTTAAACTGCTCAAGAAGTTCGGAGAGTACCAAGGTGAAGACGAACGAGATTTGTCGCTTGTTTCTTCATCCTCATCTTCGTCATTGTCCTCGTCATTCGGACCCTCCACAACAAATGAGGCACAGTACAAAGGGTTTGTTCTGTACTTCCATTCACGCCAACCGGCCAGTGCAAGTGAGGGCCAATCGCTATAGGAAGGCTGTTGAAAGAACGACAGAGAGGTCGGAGGGTCATCGGGGCCTCTGTCCAGCGGATTCTCTTCTGGCTGTTGCTGCAAGCCGGGCTTCAAACTTGTCAGATCCAGTATGTGGACCATTTGGGCAAGATGGTCATTCTCGGATACAACAGACACAAACTGGGCAAAACGGTAGGTCGAGGTGAACAGCGGACGGTTGTAAAGCTGTCTGGTGGTTACTGAGCAGACATGTCTCGACACGTACAACAGGTTCACCAGGTCCTGCTGGCCGCACAGACCGAGTATTCTGCCGAGAATCTCCACGGGTAGAGACTGGAAAGTCGGCTTGACATAGGGCTCTGCTGCTGTGGAAGTGGAAAAGAACTTTCGTAGGCCGGCACCTCCCCCCATTGAGGCTCCTCCTATGGTGGACACGGAGCAGAAGGACTTGATAGAGTTTCGTGAAGAGCTGAGGGTGGACTCCAATGGAGCCAGCATAGACTTGTACCTCTGCTTGAACTTGGAGGCTCTGTAGGAAGAGGAGGGCCGGCGGCGAACGGATAAGGTGGTGCTTGTTCTCGAGGAGATGCTGCTGGCATTTTCTCGCTGGAACGAGGAGCCTTGGGGCATTCCAGAAGAAGATGATATGGTGGTGCCCGTACTGGTGCCATTGCACTCTGGGAGCACGCCACTTTTGTTGTGGGCATCGCCAGCGTTCGCTTCGCGCTCATGCTCGTTCTCGTGCTCGTGCTCGTCCTCCTCCTCGATAGAGGCGGCGTTGGAAGTTGCCGGGGTCAGACCGAGGTGTGTGCTGTCGTGGCTTGAGAAGTGGGAGTCTTGCGAGTTGATGGAGTCCACAGACGTTCTGGCAGAAGACCCATGGGGTGTTGCATTGTTCTGGAGTGGCGGGACCGGGGATCGCAGAAGCAGAGCGTTCGAGCGCAGGGAGAGATACAGCGAGCGCGAGTTCGTGTGCCCGTGGCCATGCCCGTGGAGATGTCCGTGGCCGTGGGCGCTCGAGGCTGGGCCCGCGAGCGGGCTGGAGGACGGCGAGTAGGGGCAGTAGAGCATGGGCAGCGGGAGCAAAGACGAGAAGCCATTTCGCGAGAAGCCGCGAAGCCGCGAGGAGGAGTGAGAGAGGGGGTGCACGGGTGTTTGAGGGGATGGTAACACACGTGACTGTGTTGTATTGCGGGTCCCGGAACTCGGGTCTTTGTGTTCTGTTTTTTTGCGGGTTGCGGGTCTCGGGTGTGGGTGGGAGCAAACACCCGGACACCCTTCCTTTTGCTGCACGTCTGGCAGGGGACGTAATCGTGCATCGCCACGCGTGCCCGTGCGCGCCCGTGCGCGCCCGTGCATGGATCCAAATTTCACGTTGCGCTCCAGTGTCGTGGGCATATATAACGACGGGGACCAGCACTTTTCTTCCCTTTCCTCTCCTCCTCTCCTTTCTCCACGCCCAGTCATGATGCTCCAGACCTCGGACCTCAAGAGCATGAGCACGAGCACGAACACGAGCACAGGTACGAGCACGAACACGAGCACAACAACAGGCACAAGCGCGAGCACGAGAGACTTTCGCCGCTCGAGCCCCATCGACATCAATGTCCGCACCAGTGCGGCTAGACTGAGAAAAGAGTCTATTGCCCATTCCCAGGGCGTTGGTGGCATCAGCTGGGGATCTCTTGCCGTTGGTAGCTGGATACGCGATGAGTATGTGCCTTTCCTTCTTGTGCTGGTTTCTCTCACTAACACTAACTGATACACACAGACTATCCTGTAACTATAGCTTAAGCTCCCAGTCCCAATCCCAATCCCCCACACTGACCTCGTCCTACTTTCCAAAGCTAGAAACAAACTATTGCAGAAACTACACTTGCTGTGGTCAGATACTCTCAAACCTTCACGATCTTCTGAGACATTACGAGGAGTCTCACATTTCTCTGCCTCCGGTAGATACTGGCTCATCTCACAGAAACACCAAACATGACCAGCAGGAAGAAGAAGAAGAAGATGATGATGATGATGACGCCTCGTCTTCAACTAGCAGTAGCAGGTCCAGACGCTCAGTGTCTCCCCAAACCCCCAACAGTACCAGACACTCGTCTTCTACCGCAACGCCAGCTGGCATAAAGTCAAAGTCCAGAGCAAGAGCAAAAACTGCAGGAGATTTCACTCTCAGTGCCAGACCCATAAATTACAACTACGACTACACGAAATACGACTACAACAATGAGGACACGGTTTCAACCAACGATGTTTTTTTCAACCACCTGGGTAGCGACAACTTTGTGTTTGCCGATTCCCCCCATAATCAAAACTCCCATCTACTGCTAAACGATGATGATCTGATCATGAACTTGGACGACGTTGATGTTGGCATGGATATGGATATGGATATTGATATGGATATCAGCATGGGCATGGCTGCTCCAGACCTTGGACCTGGAGCTGGCGCAGCTGCTGCTGCAGCTACCCATCATGGATACTCTCCAAACCCAAACTCTTTCTCCTTCCACTCTTCAAAAAGCCACTCAAGAAGCAAAAGCACTCCTGCCACAAATTGTATCGATGATCCAGGAAGACACCTCTACATAATCTCAAAGGAATCAGATATCAAGCCTTTCAAGTGCCCTGTTGTAGGTTGCAGCAAACGCTACAAAAACCTAAATGGTTTAAAGTATCATAAGCTGCATGGCCACAAGGGTCAAAAGCTACATGAAAATGGAGATGGCTCTTTCTCCGTGATTGATCCCAAATCAAATAAGCCCTATCCTGTCGGTACAGATATGGACGCTGATAAGCTTTACAGATGCGAAACTTGTGGGAAAAGATACAAGAATCTGAATGGCCTAAAATACCACCGTGGTCACTCCCATCATTGAAACTACTTGCCTCATCATCTTTTGTTTTTGTTTTTGTTTTTTTAATATTTTTTTTTTTTTATTTTCTTTAATTTTGGTTCATTGTGTCCTTTTATTAATTTTCTTTGATTCTGTCAAGATTGCTTAGCGAATTAGACAAGGCAGAGTCAGCAATGAAATGGAATGTTACCAAGTTTGTCAAGATTTGGAACTTTCGGACTCACAAACAAAAACCAATAACAAGGGAATGGCAAGGACTGGACTAGACCAACTTTACCAATATTCTAGCGTATTCAATGCCTCGCTTTTAACAAAGCCTATGCCATGATGGCATTCAACTCTACAGTTAGTTGGCATTGGGGAAACCGGGAGAAATAACCCGAATTAGTAACGAGCAGGAGACACAACCTTTGTGGAGAAACCAAAACAGATGCAGCAGTATTCATTGGAAAAAGAAAGCCAACAACAACAACAACAACAACTACAACTACAAGAGAGACAAAAAAGAAAAAAGAGGGAGAGAGAATGGCAAGACCGAGACGTTATGTTTGCTAGTTGGGAAGCAAGACCTCGTTCGATTTACCTAATGGTGTCTTTCATTTACCACATTGTTTCATTTCAGCTGCTGATTACAAGCCATGCTGTCTCTATATGCCTATGCCTATACCCCAATCTCTCTAGTTTTCTCTCACACCCCTCAAACCGATGTATTTCCTCTTGACAAAAGCTCTGCTCATACTTAATTGGGAAAAATTATTGAAAAAGCGAAAAAAAAAGAAAAAGAAAAAGAAAAAGAAACTTTTTAACGAAAACGGGAGTGTTATTTATTATTTTTGGATTATGTGGATACTGGTTTTTTTTTGCAAATCCGGTTATTATTTTTCTATTTATGTTTATGTTTATGTTTATGGTCTTGTCTTATTCACGACTTGACGTTCTTGGGATGTCGATGAAGGCTTTGTTTTATGTGGAAGAAGAAGAGATAGTGGGGTACTTTTTAGGGATTCGCCATGATGCCATGTCTTGTCCTGTACTATTCATGTCTTTCTAATCTTTTCGTGTTATTGTATTTTTCTTTTGTTATCTTGTTATTTTGGTATTTCATTGCAAACAGGTTCTATAATTTTTTGGTTATACTATTCTACACTTATACATACATACTACTACTGTTGTTGTTGGTTTATATAGTTACTACTATAACTATTACTATTACTATTACTTCTAAAATGATTGTAGTCAAATACTTTGGACTACTACTGGCTTGTAAAAACAGATAGGGTAAAATGGAAAATGAGCTGATAAGAGCCTAACCCAGACCTAACAGGTGTTTGCCAGAACAGAATAGAACTTATCTAGCGTAAACCTAACCTAACCTAACCTAATTGGAGTGAGCCTACCCCTGCCTCCCCTTCCTTACCTTTAACTCTCCACCAAAACCTGTGAACGGGATGAAAACAAACAAACTGTGGCTTGACAAAGGCCTCATCGCCAACCGATGAAAAACCTGAACTGAAACGGTGAATATGGACCCGATTGCGGTCCCCTGTCTTGTCTCACCTTACCGTTCTGGATCTGTTTGACACGACCTGACGCAGAATCGCATGGCCAGTTAATCAACAGAGCTAGTTTACTTACCATGGTTAAGCTGATTAGTAGGGAAAATAGAGGATGGATGGATGCTTTCTCTTATCGAGATCTAACTTAGCCTTTCAAACTTTTTTCTTCTTTCTTTTTGTGCGTGCAGGTACCACCACCTCAAGCACTAGCCTGCTCCACAAAAATGTCAATGTGGATTCCTCTTCTGCCGTAACCCCGTTCTCTTATCCAATTAAGAACAGTAATTGAAAGAAAAGAAAAGAAAAATGGAAAAGAACAGACATGCCGTCGATCTCACCACACCCACGAGAAACGAAAAACGAAAAACGAAAAACGCAAAACGTTGAAACGTAGAAACGTAGAAACGCTCTCTCTAGCTTGCCAGCTCCAGTTCAAAGAAAATCAATTAGAAATAGACCCTGGGTTAAAACCGGGTAGCTCTGGTCCGGGCAGGAAGCGTTGCCATGACAATGTAATAACACTAAGTTTTTCTGTGAGCTCATCTCTATAATCTGCTAGCATTATAGACTATTCTTGCTAGTCAAAAAAGAGTATTACAATTTATGATTACGATTGAATTTGAAATTTGAAATTGAAAAGAAAAGAAAAAATCAAAAAATTGAACAACATTAAACAAAATGAATAAATTCATGTAAATGGAAATGAAATTAGTATTGGAAATAAAATTAAAATTAAAATTGTAATTGTAATTGTAATTGTAATTACACTTGCGATTGCTGCTGTCTTCGAAGAATAATTAATTGAAAACGCAGATGCCAAATCGATTTTCAGCTTCTTTAGACCAAACCTAATCGTGGTTTTCTTCTTTTTGTATTTGATTTTTGTGGTGTGAATGCAAGAACCGCTTCTGCTTCTGCTTCTGCTTCTGCTTCTGATCTATTCTTCTATTTCTCCTACTAAAAACCCGATTAAAATAACCATAATACTCACACCAAAAAAAAAAAAAAAAGAAGGAATCTCGCTAAATCAAAACGCCCTCTATTCTAAATTGGAATCAACTCGGATATTGGAGTGCAACCCGTTTCTACCTTTAGCACACCAGCACCATTGCTCTGATGAGTATCCAAATCTATCCCGTTGAGCTGCGGACTGTTGATCAAGCTCAACGGTTGTCTCTGTTCTGATTGCTGATTTGCTCGTTGAACTCTATCCAGTAGCTCATCTCTTGGCCTTGTTCTTGGAATAGGATTCAGAACCGTATAGCAATGTATGACAGGCGTTGGCTTATCATCAGTGTCATACAACGTATTTTGAATCTTTGAGTTGATCTTTTCCACTTGTAAAGAGCCATTTTTTGCAAAACTGGAAATTTCTTTGAGGTTGATGTCAAGACCAGACTCAAACTTGGGATATGTAGTAGAAAACAAATTGCTGCCTTGATCCCCTAATAACCTCGAAACATGAAAAATCTCTTGCTGAACGTTCTCTTTCATTCTATTTAAAGATGATACAGATTGCTCATTCAACTGACGACTGGTTAACTCGATCCTTCCAGCATATTGGTCAAGGCTTTGAATCTTTTCGCCAAGTGACTTGACTTGCGTCTCTATTGCTTCCCCAGTATTGAGAATTTTCTCTGATAGATTGTGTTGAACCTTGGTCTCCACTTCTTTGGACGCTTCTTGACAGGTTGTCAGGGATGCATTAAACTCTGAATAGATTCTAGAAAAACCATGGACAAACTCGGCTTGACCCTGGACCCATTTCTCAGATGCCATGGAAACAGATTGCTCAGTGTTGCCAATTTCAGAGTGCAGTTGTTCCATCCCTTCATCAATAGTTTTAAATCGTTTGGAAACTCGTTGCGATCGCTCTAAATCAAGCTCTTCAACCATTTTCACTAATGTTGTAGTAAGCTTCTCTTTAGCAGCTCTAGCTTCTTCTTCTTCTCGTTGTTTCATCTGGCCAAACTCTAGCCTTTGTTGTTGTAAAAGTCTAAAAGTTTTTTGATTTGACTCCTGTAATTTCGCTTTCAATTGAGTTATCTCATCTGCCTGTGATAGGATTTGCTGTCCCAGTGCTTTCATTAGACTGACAAAATTTCGCCCTGTCATGTCATACCCTTCCTTAGTTTTAATAAATATGGTTTTCAACCCTTCAGAAATTTGTAAAGCCAATTTTTCAGCCACGTCTGCTTTCAATTCCAATAATCCCGACCCAATCCTATCTCTCAGCTCTTTCTTCAACTGCTTAACACCTGAAATTTCTGTGATGAGTTGAGCTTCGGAATTATCCAAAATTTCAAGCATTTGATTCATCTCTGATCCAAATTGTTCGGCGCGTTTGCCAAGTTCTTCCGATGTATTTAACATCTTGTTCGATTGAGTATGAAGAAACCCGCTCAGGTTTTCACTCATCTCTTTTGTAAAATTGGTAGAATTTTGTACCAGATCATCAATTCCCCGTTGAAAGATAAGTGACTCGGAATTCACACTCTGCTTTGTGGCATTAAGAACTTGTTCATCATTCAATGCCAGTTCTTCTCGTTTAGTAATGACGTTTCGTAAATCGGTAATCTCTTGACTCATCTCAGACTGTATCCCAAAAAGCTTTTGAGAGAGATTGTCAAAGTTTCTTTCCGTTTCAGCGTGCGCCTTACGGATTACAATTTCGTCCTCCAATTCCTTGGTTCTTTGATCCAGCTCATTGCTGATGAGTTTGCATCTTTTCGTCAGCGCCTGTATGGTATTTTCTTTTTCCTGTATCGTATTCCCCTGTTGGGCCAGTTGTTCTTGGGCCTCTTCCAGCATTTTAAAGTTGGCGTCATAGTCATCTCTCATTTTTTGAGTTTGACCCTCCAGAAAGTCTAATCGAAGACGTTGTTCTTCTATCTGTATTCTCCTGCTTTCGCTTTCTTCGGTAATCAGGTTATACGTTTCTTCTGGTAAATATACACCGGTTTTGGATCGGGCCGCATTCACCGAGTTTCTCAACCTCTCAATCTCATCCACATATTCGTTTATTAGCATCTGCTTGGACATGCTCTGATTAACCTGGGGCTTATTCTTGATGCTTTTTGCCCGGTTAGCGTATTCCAGAGTACTCATCGTTTCGTCCAAGCTAACTTTAGCGGGTGAAATGGTCGCAATGATACAAGTTTTAGTCTTGCCTCCCAGGGAATCCTGTAATAGCCTCGTTAGCTTTGATTCTCGATATGGGATATGTGGAGTCCGATCCACAAGAGCATTGATCACTCTTCCAAGGGTCAAAAGAGACTGGTTGATTATCCCCGCTTCTCTCGCACGTCCTTTCTCAGCTCCAGAACGGCTGATGTTTTCAGAACCGGCCAAGTCAACAAGATTAAGTTTCCCCGTTCGAAGAGATTCCTCGCCCGTGGTAGCGTTAACCTCTTTAAAATGGACTGTAATTGTGAAGACCGAGTGAGATCTGCTGGAGTGGTCGTTACATTGCGTTGCAGCGACCTGCCTCTTGATTGAGCCATCTCTCAAAATTTGTAAACCTTCCTCTGCATTCTTTATATATATTTCTTCCATGCCTTGAACAACAATTTGCTTTTTGTTCGCATCGTCATAGATCCTAACTTTCCTATCGGGATCGTCTCCTGGTGCCAACAAGTCACGAAGTTCTTCGTTGTACAGTTCAATAAACGACAGTTTAACAGAAAACTCGGAGGTTACCGAGTCCAATTGTTGAAATAAGTATTCCAATGATCTTGGAATAACACCAGAAGTTTTCGGTAATTTTGCACCAGATACGGAACCTTCTGAAAGATCGCCAGACATTGTATAAGTTTTGCCAGTTCCTGTTTGACCATAGGCGAAAATTGTGCAATTGTAACCTTCTAGCATTTCACCAACTATGTTTTGTGCTGCTCCTTCAAACACCATTTCTTGATCACTTTCAGGACCGAAGACTCTATCAAACGTGTAGGTTTTTGAACTAACCGCTAGTGGACCGGTGTGCAATATCACCTCTTTCCCCTGGTGACCCAAGGTTGAAACGACCACTCCACTATTTTCCTGGATCTCTCGTTGATTTCGCGCTCTACATCTTACGTAGACACGTATATTTGCTTCATCGTTCCACTCGGAAGAGTCCGTGACACTTGAACGGCTCGAAGTTTTGCTAGAAGTTCCAGAGGGAGAAGACGGTAACAGTAATGTAGATCGTTTCTTCGCCTTGGCCTGTCTAGTGTTGTTGTTGTTGTTCGCACTGCCGCCTCTGATCGGTCGTTCTGCCGTGGCAAAAGAGGCCCGAGATCTCCTTATCTTCCTTCTTTCAGATGAAGGAGCCGTCGTCATCATTCACCTACTGTTGTTCACTGAAGAAAGAAGAGAGAAAGATGTAATGAGTTCGAACCTTAGCCATTTCTCCATTAGGAAAGCCAGTAAACAAACACACTGACTGCACTTTATAGCTTACACCCACCCGCTCACCACCAAGAGAACAAATTTTAGTGCCATACCACGGGAGCTGGACTAAGGGCAAAATAGTGAAAGAGAGACTATGGTTTGATGGATTTGGTTGTAGGATCTTATTTGATAAAGATTGGAAAGTATGTTCTAGGAAATCTACGTTGTTCTATGATTTGATGGTTCGTCATTCTAAGCTTCTGGACTATAATCACTTGGTTAAATTATTTGGCAGTATATAGCTGTTTTGTGCCAGCGCTCAAGCTCTACTTGTGGGGGTAACAAGTAGTGAGTCTTCATCGGGGGTCAAGGGCAAGCTGTGTGCAAATGAGATTGTTACGATATGACGAAGGAGGTGATGATGATGATTGTACCCCTGGAGATAAAAGGAGCTTCAGCTCCAGTCAACCTAAAAAAAGAGAACTTCCATAGAATCCAAGCTCGTTTTCTAATGGATAAGATGGTTACAAAAAAGGAATGGAAAGCAATAGTAGTGCCAAAGATTGTAAAGTGATCATTGGGAGCCTTCCTTTGATTATGAGAGGACAGTCAGGCTTTATCAGAGAATGCAAGCATGTCTAATGAGCAATCTTCCTTTTTTGAGTATTATCATCGTTCTTGCTTTCAACACAGATCGATGGGTGGATAAGGTTTTTGTGATTTTTTGATAGACGGACCAGAATAGACGAAATCAAATCAACTCTTGGCTAATTCTTGGGCATGTGGCAGGGTTCATGAATGGTTAAACAAGATACGATTAGAAGCATTTTTCCAAGCTTCATCAGGAGAAAAAAAATGATTATAATGTTCTGGTACGTGCTTCCTCCTTGCGATTGAGATTGGCTGGGGTGGGAAAACATGACCCATGATTCATTGTACAGAGATTTCGCCTGCCTCATATCAGGGTGAGAAAAAAGTTACTGACAGCTGGGTGCACCAGGAGTACATTCATAAATACTCGATGCGAAGGGAAAAGAGCGCCTAAGCTGGCCAGATAATTGCTGTGATTAGTTCCAAAGAATTGTGGAATAACCCTTTTGCAATTCTACAATCCTTAGACTCTATGTTAATTCTGGTGGATCGAATACACGGGTGGATGAATGATCTTGATAGAAATCTTATCCACTATAACGAAGCTTATAATAACATCTATCGCTATCATTGACTGGGGTCGGCCCGCAGTCAGCGATCTATTCTTGAGCATGTTTCTCAAAAGCCAATTGTGATCTCAAAGACATGTATATGTGCAACTATGTAAAGTAACCGAACGGAAGGTTTGTGAAACAAGGAATAACAGAGACAAAAGGCTACTTTTATTTCATGGGATAGTCATAAATCGTAAATTTTGAAAGGGAAAAAAAAAGAACATAATCGTAGTGGCTTGCACAGTGAGAGAGTCTCGTCTTCACTGGCCCAAACATAAGCGTAATGTAACTCAAAAAACTGCAAACAAAACTAGGACCTGTGGCCTTGGTGATACAATGGCGTGCTAAATGTCTGCTTATAAGTACTATCTGTGACAATCGAATCTTCCCTATTTGTTCCAGGGTGATATTTGCGGTCCTTGTTAATGTCATGATAAGGATGGCTTGGTTTGTCAAATGTGCTCATTGAAGCCTCAATGATTGAGCCAATTTTCTTTCCAGATTTTTTGGCTCCATCTTCAGAAGTTGTAGATTGAGTCTGTTCGAGTTGTGCCTTGTTGCTGTGTGCTGAAGAATGAGATGTAGAGGAAGAGGTACGGCCAACAACAGGCTTCTGTTCTGTGGATGATGGCTTTTGCTCCTTAGCGCCCTTGTCCTTCTTCTTGCCCGAAGAGAAGACGGAAAACGAAAAGCAATTGCCCATTGTGAAGAATGCTCAAGCAAGTGTCAGAAGCAGAGGACAGGAAGAGAGAAGGACAAGCCTGCTCTTTTATACCGTCTATCTGTCTATCTATCGAAACACGAGACAGGGGCCCGAGTGCGTGCACCCGAAGAGCCCTGCAGGCCCGGGGCGTGGCCTGACTCCGCGACCCGACCCAGCGACCCGACCGGGCCAGGCCCATCTCTCGCACTCTGCTCCGGGTAACCCCACACACTCACGCCCCGGCTCCTAAAAAATAGCGATCATCGCAAACCTCTTGGGCTCCCAGCTTCTTCATCCTCCCATGAGTATTCTTCGCACGTCTGGTTGGACCCTGCTGCTTCTACAGACTTCGCCTCTTCCAGCATTGCTGCTGTATCCCATCCCTTCAACACCCTCTGCCCTGCTACACATTTAGCGGCGAGTCCTGATACTTACTGGGAACCCAAATTTTTCACAGCTATTCGACAGCACGTTTCTGGGTCCCCTTGTTTTTTTGTGTTTTTGTGTTTTTTTGGAGCCTGAGACTGGCTTTCCGTGATGCCTTCATTGAGCTATAGCCCCCAGGACTCTGAGACACACGACACGATGGCGAATCTGCCACATTCCCCCGTTCCTGCTCCCGGCGCAGAAAAGCGCCCCATCGATCTCGAAGGTACGAAAGATGCAGAGACCCGTCCGCCAAAGCGATCGACCACAGTCTCCACGGCGACTCTCAGGGCGATGCAAAGTCCAATTGAAGCGAGCACCGGCCCTCGACCCAGAGACGATTCCCATCCTCCAGAGCCCGGCCAGCAGCAGTTGCACTTTGGCTCTTTGAAAGTGTTCCCAACCAATGACCGCTTGGGGAATTATGGCGCAAGAAGCGGTTCTTCGCAACGGCCTGCTGGACATCGACCAGTCACTTCGTGTACACATTGCCGGCAGCACAAAATCAAATGCGACGCTTCCGAGAGATTTCCTCGGCCATGTAGCCGTTGCGAGAAAATGGGCCTCAAGTGCGAGGTCGATCCAACCTTCAAGCCCCAGAAGGGAGGCCAGATCCAGAATCTTCGAAGCGACATTGAAACTCTTCGCCAAACCATCGACAGTCTTCAGCAGAACGAAAAGCTCTGGAGGCTTCAATTGCAAAACGCTAGATCCATACCCTCTCCTTCCTCGCAAAGCCCTCTTTCTTCGACAAGCGGAGTTGGGGCCTCTTCCCCATCGAACTCTGCTCCTAGTCCGTGCTCTCCCATTCTACTCGCACATGCCGCAAAACGCGCGGATAGGGAAGAGCGGCCTAACAACTACTGTGCTGAGAGTACCATGGTGCCGATAGCGCCTGGGGCTCCCTTGACGAATCTGGTTTCGTCGTCGTCTATTGCGTCCATCACTATAGCGGAGGATCCGAAGCCCATCTGTGATCAACAGCCTTCACCACTGACCAGAATAACTCCTTTGAGCAACAAGGACAATTCCGATAACCACGTATTTCCGCCTGCTACTGCAAATAAAGAAGGCAGAATGCAACCGTCTCCCCAGATTCAAGTCTCGAGAACAGAGTTCATCCTGGGCCATGTCCGGCTGTCCTTGAGCCATGCCCAAATGCTTCATGAGCGTTTTGTAAAGGACTATCTTCCTTTTTTCCCCGTAGCCATATCGAACAGTTGTACAGAGCTCTACTCGCAGTCTCAACTACTTTTTTGGGCTGTCTGTGCTACAGCTTCTCTATCTGACCCAAACCCTACACTCTACAATTCTCTTTCCTCCCTCATAAAACAACTGGCTATTGAAACTTGCTGGATACGCACTCCAAGATCAACGCATATAGTCCAGGCATTACTTATCCTTGCTACTTGGCCCTTGCCAAATCAAAAGGTTCTTGATGACAGCTCCTACCGATTTGTTGGGCTTGCCAAGTCTTTAGGATTGCAGCTAGGACTTCACCGAGGTAAGTTCATAGATGAGTTTTCTCGAAGCCAAGTTTTTCTAAATGACGGCGAGAAATGGCGAACAAGAACTTGGCTAGGAGTGTTTTTCTGTGACCAGTTCTGGAGCGCCAATCTTGGATTGCCTCAGTTTATGCAAACGGATTACCTGATTGAACGTGCTCGCACAGACGAGACACTGCCAGCGAATTTCCGGTCTCTAATATCCCTGGCCGTCTTTCAGTCCAAACTATCAAGTGCGATTGGCGCTAGCATGTCCAGTCCCGATGGGTTAATAGGATCTCATGACAGAGCCGCTACCTTGGCAATTATGGAGAGACAGTTGAATCTACTTAAAGGTCAGCTAACATTAGAGGATGCATCAGTTGAAATTTACTTTCTCTATGTGAAGCTTATGATTTGCTGTTTTTCTTTCCTTCCCGAGACGCCTATTGAGGATCAGACAAAGTACGTTATGCAAGCATATCACGCAAGCACGAGAATTATCACTTTAATGTCTCAACTCTGTTCCCAACGACAATTAATTGAGTATCCTATTTATGTCCGACAGGCAGTTTCGCAGGCTGCTTTTGTTCTATTCAGACTTCATCTGACTCCGTATCTGCTTTCGAAATATGTCGAGTCATGCCGTCAATCGGTCGTCACTGTTCATAGGTTGTTTAGGAACATGTTGTCTGCTTGGAAAGATGTGGAGAACGACATTAGCCGAACTGCAAAAGTTTTGGAAAAGTTGAACTTTGTTGTTGTGACCTGTCCCGAATTATTCACAAAGACTAAAGGGATTATAGACAGAATGCGGAGCCACATGGCTGCCTCCATGTTTTATGAACTGATATGGTGTATCCACGAAGCAAGAAGAAGATACAACGATTCATCTAAAGATGATGACAATGGTGTTGAAAAGTCTAGTTTTTCTGATCGCTTGCTTAGTAAGAGACATGAAATTAAAAAAGTAAAGGCAGCAGCAAATGTCGGAGGAAAGAAGGCAAAATTTGAAACAGAAAGTGATGGTGTGCCACCTGCGAATCCTCAATATTTCAACCCTCTTCCTTTGCCATTCTATAACCAAATTTCAAGAGATAATTTTAGAACCGAGACCAGAACAACCCCAGATGGAACAACCATTACATCTCTTGTTCCAACAACTGCTGCAATATCAGCAGCCACTGCTAGTGCTAATGCCGCTGGTCTAAATGTGCCTGTGCAAATCAACGGAATTCCAATTGAATTACTGGAAAGTGATAAATCTGGTAGCGGAATCGGTAGAACCCTAACACAACTGCATGCTGATACTACCGGTAACGTTGTTGACGAAAGTAGCAGCTGGAGTAACAACAACTCTCTCTTGAACTTGAACGTTTCTGCAGAGAACCACCACCACCACCACTACCACGACCCACAGGCTGGAAGAGTTGGTATGCCTAGGTCTGATGTTTCATCTCCTAATATTGCTCGAATGCTAAACGCCATTGGAAGTGCCGAGGAGCACGATGGGAACATTGCATTATCTTATAACCCACCAAACTTGGATTTCATGGATATTGATTGGACAGATGCCAAAGGAGACGATTTCTTGGGATGGATGGATATGAACATGGTGCCAGAGTTTTGAATTACCCATTTGTAATGACTATTTATTTATTTTTTAAAGTATCCAAACCTCATTAGTGTATTTTTTTTTTTTTTTTGTTTTTCATTTTTTGTCTCTCGATATATTCTGAATGGTTATAAACAAAGAAAAAAAATTTACTCATTTTGTTTATCCTTGTTTTATTGTTATTGTTTTTGGACTTTTGATGGACTCATATTAGTTTTGACACATTGCCACGATGACTTTTTTTTTCTCACAATGCCAGACGAAACATGAATGAATGTGTTGATCTCATAATCGATTTTTGCAAAGCAAGGATGACAGCAAAGTAGTGAAGAGCCTTGTATAATAAATTTGTGTTTTTAGTTTGTTTTTTTGGATCTGCTGCAACCGTGTTAATTGAGATGCTGTGCTTGATCTTGGCTATGCAAGTTTGCTGTTGGGTAGAGACAAAAAGCGATCCTCCGGGAATTCAAAGCTATCATCCAAGTTGTACATAGAATTTAAAAAGATATTATTGACTTTTAAACATGTGTTTCAATTCTTTCTTGATTTATCACTTTCTATTTCAAGTTTACCATTTCTGAGGCATATATTCCATTTGGCCACATCTAAGGGTAAAAGAGTGATCCCATCTGGATATTTCGAACCTCTTCAGCAAGGGTTAAGATTATCAACGCGTTGCACACGATACTCTTCAAGATATTTTTCAAGACGCGCTGAAAAGATCCCGTTGGAGGTAAAAACTATTTCGCTTTGGCACTTTTATAAATAGTGAGGGTGGATTCATGAATAGAAAGTTCATGGACCTCTCTGTGATGATGGCTTCTGGATGGTTGCGTTCATCATCATGTGTAAACTCATCCTTCCTTTTATCTCATATTCCATTCAGCAACTCAAGTACCCACTGCTGCTAAATGTCATTTTGAGTTTTTTACTGTAACGATCCTCGGAGCATATCAGTAGGATTTTGAATGACCTTGAGAACAGTTTCAATTCAATGGGGGACAAGACTTGCTACTTCTGAGAGAGTGGCTAATAACTGAAGAAGCACAAAAACATTTTGACCAATAGAACTAATAAACAAGATTCGGTAGAAACGCTTAGAATGCAAGTCAAGCGCTGAGGTGATAAAACTGTTGATAAACAAAAAAGTCTCGGATGAAACTAACCCACCACTAGGACAGAGATTTTGCAATGCTTCAACAGGTAGTTTAGAGGAGACCAAGACTAATAAACTGGGACCGTATAGTGCAAAGGTGGATCTGAAATAGGCATTGAACGACCAGTTCAAGTTTGTGTTACAAAAGGAATAGCAACGTTTGGAGGATAGAAATTATTTAGGACATTTGAAAAAGTGATTTAGGAAGACCTGGAACTTTTTTTGCGCTGCGTTTACTCCCATGTTTTGTTTTGCTTTTTGTAGTTGAGAGAAGCCTGGATCACTCTACAACCGATCTAGGGACAACTTGTAGACCTGGCAAATTCGGTGCTGATTTTTCAACAAGTTTGCGGAATAAGGAGGAGTCGCAATTTAGAGAATGCGATTTCTAATGGTCCAACCTAACCGTAGCATGCTGATAATACAAAATGCTATTACTCGGCGGACCCTAGAAAAAAAGAGACTTTCAGCCAAGCAGTTAGAATTTTGTAAACTTTACCTTGGTAGTTTATCAAACCGTATTCACACTTCTTTTCAGATGTAAACAATTGTGAAAGAGGATTGAGCTTTTTCGGACACAAATCATGCCTGTGTCAGCTTGTATAGTGTTTGTTCGAAAGTTACCCCCAAACATTGTTTGCCAGAGCCGTCATATTTTCAAATCGGAATCTTGGATAAATACGTAATTGCAACAAAGTTAAAAGGTAGCTTGATTTAGAGATTATTTCTGGAGAAAATGAGTTAATCGCTGGGTAGAATTTATTGGAAACTGAGGACTTGCTAACTTTTTCTGAAGAGCTAGGGCCCAAACGCTAACCCGATTCCTGCTTCTATACAACCTCTGGGATAGTCATTTTGGAATGGTCAATCACAATTCAGGAATGACATTCATTTCATATATTTTTGCAGTTCATTTTCCGATTGCAACCCTTGAAAACTCACACATGATTGAAGCGCATTGCTATAGTCTTCCTGATCGCAATCCGACATGAGGCAATAAAACTTCGAAGACTGGGGCGCAATTCAATGACCATAGGTGAGATTACAGCATTTTCATAGGGGCAAAGAAAGCTTCTATGGTGCCGAAAGTAAAACCAATATTTTAAACACTTCTGCCATTTCACCGGCAGAAATCCCACTGGCGATCCAAAATCTGATGCTGCGCGTCTGCTAATGTTCGCGGATACGAATGTGTTGATGATAGACATAAATGCACAATGCACCATTTGGTTTTTCTTTTTATGTCTCGGCCTTTTGCGGCCTGTTTGTTGTTTCTCACTCATAGATATTGATGTATAAAAATCTTTCCCATAATTTCTAGGTTTAGGGAACACATTTTCTTTCATTTTCTTTGGTTTCTTGATCATCTTCTCTCAGGGATTCGTCATATGCTTCGCCTCCTTTCCAGAGCTCGTCCAAGACTTCTTTTAGTGTCGAGGAGCTTATGTCTCTGCTTGCAAAGCAACTTCAGAGCACTTAATACCGATAGAATGCACCTGAGATCATGAAGAGAATACGTTGAAAAACATGAAAGTCGCACACTAGAACACTATAATCTGGAAAATGAGCGTTTTTTGAGAGCGCCATTAGACTGTTGAAGAATGAAGTGTAGCACACTTACATGCTGGAAAAAGGTTCATCAATGGAAATGTAGGCAGAGTATGAAAAACTCAACTACTCAATAGAGGTTACATTAGAAATCTATCTATCAGCATAAAAGTACAATCAGATGGAAATAAAAAATAGCTTCAATTCATTGCGTTTCGGTTATGTTGGCTTAAGAGGTCAGCCTTATGAAAAAGGATCTCACTTTGCAATGCCATTTCTTCAAAAGAAGTCTTTTGTGGGTGCCCCAGAAATTCTTCTCGTCGTGTTCTCCTATCTCATCTTTAAGGTGGTGAGCTTTGCTCAGCAGATGTCTCAGCGCTTTTGTGGGAACTGCCCATCTGATGCGCTTCGCAGGTTGGCGATTGGGTTGCCATTCAGCTTGCAGGTCTGGCTCTGGGTCCAATTTCAAGGGCAAGACAGAGAGACTCGGAGAGTTCGGGGAGCTCGTGCTTTTGTTGGAAGACTGCTGGTGAAGTGAGCTCTCTTGCTCTTCAACGCCGGAAGACTCTGCTGATGGATCATCTGAAAGCAGGTCTGACTCGGAGGAGATGTCCAAGCCCGAAACTGATGGATTCGGGGCGCTCATGTTTTCAATTGAGGAGTGCTGATCAACTGAGAGCGCTTCATCAGATCTGGCAGTGTTCTGTTCACTGTCGTGAGAGTCGTCCTTCTCATCGCCATCCTCGCTTTCACACTCAGCAATGTATGGCTTGCGAGGAGACTCAAGAATCGGTAGGATCGGCTCCATGGAGATACAATCGAGCTGTTCCTCGTACTCGTCTTCCCACCGAAAAGTGTTTGATACAAACTCGGAGGTCGAGTCTGGGATGAGCGAGTGCTCAGCTGTGGTGGAAGAGGTTGGCGCTGATGCTTCAGAATCTCCAGAGCCGTCAGGTTCTTCTGGCTCTTCAAACCCCTCGGACTCTGAAATTGGTGAGAGTTCGGGTTCGTAGTTGTAGAGGCTGCGAGAGTAGAGCTTCATCTCGCCCAGTCTCTCCTCAATTGCCCACGACAGCTCCTTGAGCGCGCGCTGGGCGGAAAAAGTTGGGACGAAGGGAAGCTGATGCTTGTCTTCGCAGGATTCGGTTTTGGTAACAAGGGTAGACATTGTTATAAGAGGCGTTTTGATCGTGTAGAGTAGTTCAGAGAAGTAGAAGGTAGTGTGTAGAAAGAGGTTGGGAGAAACGAGGGAAGCCAGCTCTTAAATGCTCTTTTCTGGCTCTTCGATGCAAAGGGTCCGAGCTTATCTTCTCTTTTCATTATTTGCTGGGGCACCTTTGTCCCGTTTATCTTTGATATCCAACGCCAACTTCTATCTTGTTCTTGTCGTTTCCTTTCTCCTTTGTCTTGTAGTTAAGTTGTGGGATATGCTTTTCCCCGAAGCTTATGTGTTAGTCCCTGCATGTAACGTTATTTGCACGAAAAAGGAAAAAAATACTAAGCGCTCATCTACTTTTTTTTATTCTGCATGAAGCAATTAGCCGCTCTGGAAGACACAAAAAGCCCATCCAAAGAGATGAGCTGGCAATATCACATATCTGAGATATATAAAGCTTGGGATAAGGTTTATTAAGCTCTGTGACTGTATTCTAACTAATTCTTGCTTTGATTATACTTTTGCTGGCGGTACTAATAGTGTACATTTTTTTAATTCCGGTGTCAGAGATAACCTTCTCAGATGATCCAGATCCTTTATAGAAACTTCTAGGTCGGAAATATGGGGGAAGACTTTATCTGAGTGTATTGCCGCATACTCAATAGTCATTTGTCTTGTACGAGTTGTTTCCTGGTATGTTTTCATTGATATATTTCGCATGTATTTTCTCATACATTCTCAAAAAGGTAGAGGTCTAGTCTGTTATATATTTGTGGATAGAATATCTTTTAGTATTACTTAAAAGTTAAACCCTTGATTGATTTTTTGCATCTTTTCGATAATTTGTCTTATTCTCTGGATTTCCCAAGAGTTGAGACAATCCACGCGTTATCTCCTCCCACACGATCCTTCAGATAATGGGACCAAAATGAGAAAATATTGTTCGCAAACTTTTGAGTTCATTCCTTATTAGAGTTGACTCTTTATTTTCAACCTTTTTTTTTTCTGATTTTTTTTTCTGATTTGAGTATCTCGTTAGTTGAGCGGACAGTTGCTTTCCAGTCCGGTTTTGTGTCACATCACCCACACAATCCTATTTTTCAGAACTTGATCCTGATACCACACATAATAACAATTTTTTATCATTTATATATTCCTTTAGAAATTGAATATCAGATATGGCTAGTTTTGCCCTTGTAAATAGAATAACTCCCTGACCACTTGTTTTTGTTTTTGCAGGTCAGTGTAATCCATCCATCAACCGCCGAAAGAGTACCAGCACAGAGTCTCAGCACAGATTTTCACATTGGGACCTCCCATAAATAAACAATTTAAAATGTATTCATCACGGTAAAGATTATTCGAGTGTCCATAAGGTAAGCGCTGTGTAGAAGTTTTGGAAAATCCAATGAGTTTTGTCCACACCACAGGGAGACCACCATGAAGCTGGAAACCTAAATAGGCAAACTTGCAAATGTGAATTCTCTGATAAGATTGGAAACCAGGTACTACGTTCTCAGATCATAAAATCGACTCTTGACAAATTCAATGAAATGAAATTGCTGGGTTTTAGACATATTTTAATGAGTACTGTACTTCATTTTTCCTTTTCCTGTTGTAAAGAAATTCGATAACTCTATTCTCCTCTTTCTTTCACAACACAGAAACTTCAACTGTTTTTGGAAATCCTACAACCATTTCCTTCAAATCTCTTAATCAACTCTCCATGAAACACCAAGAACATCCATATCTTTCGTTCCCGATCTGTTATCAACATGGGAATCCTGCAACAAACAATGTCTAATGCAATCAAAAAAAAAAAAAAATAAGCCCAAATCTGTTCTTTTTATTCTTATAACTAGATGAATAACGGTATTAAATAAAAATCAAATGCTGTTTCAATAGGAACGTCTATCTACAAGCAACAAACTATAATAAAAAAATAAAAATATAAGATATTATGAATGTAAAAAAAAGAACGGGGGGAACGCATGTGGATGAGACATTCATTGTCTAATGTTTCTTGGAATTGTAAAAAGTGCTGGATTCTTGCGAGTTTTCCTTTTTCCTTTTTCCTTTTCCCTTTTCTCTTTCTCTTTCTCTTTTTTTTTATTTTTTTTTTATTTTAAATTCTAAAAGTCTTTCAAGCTTTTTCTCATTGTCTCTCCAAATCATCCTCGTTCATAGTTGTTGCCTCATATGTTTCGAATTGGTCTATTGCATGTAATGCATCATCAATAGTTTTATAATAGAAAGAAGCATTTGCCAAACTTTTCAATCCATCACTGTTATCTGTATTTGTGGTTGATGCGTAATATCCTCCTCCTCCACTTGAAGTGGCAGTCATATTTGCCATTGAGACTCGATCCATTGAGATAGAACGTGCACTACGGGCTCTCCTGGGTCCGTGTCTATCATCCATATCCTTTCGTAACAAATCGTTTATTCCTGAACGATCAAGCAAAAGTCTGATTTTTTTAACCGCTGGGACACGTGCAAACAAAACGTGAATCCGTCGTTGACTACAATATGAAGCAACAATTCCGTAAAGAATTTCCGCAGCGGAGGAATCGATTTGTGTCATTCCATGAAGATCGAAAATAACATATCTTGTCATTTCTTCAAGTCTTAAACGTGGGAAGGAAGGATGGGTTTTAACAGACCCGTACATTTCAATTCTTTTCAACCGATCTTTCAAATCTGCAGTATTTGCAAAAGTAAGAGGTTCGGGAATTTTCACTATAAGACATCCTTCAATCTCTTCAATCCCACCACCGATAAAGCCCGGATCTTCAAGTTCATTATTATTATTAGTATCACCATCCTCCAACATGTCATCGTCATCTGCATTGATAAACGTATCTGTATTGGGGATTCTTCCCAGAATTTGGATACGGGATCGAGAAGCGTGTCTAATGACACGGAGAACAGAGAAGGCAACCCCAAGAGAGACACCAATCTCAACGGACCAAAACAATGTGACGAGTAAAGTTACCATAAAGGTAAAGATTTCTTCATAGCCGCGGGCACGGAAATGGAACAGGATTGCCTCAGGAGCCTCCTCAATCAACGAAATACCAATAACAGTAGCAATTGAGGATAGAGTACATAGAGGCAAGTTGTAGAAATAATCCATGAGGAAAAACATGGAAAACAAGGTCACAACTGCCATGACACCACCAGCAACCAGGGTTTTCGCACCTGTGATTGCATTCACTTTACTTCTTCCGTATCCACCAAACGAGGGCAAAGTACAAAAAACGCTTCCAACAAGGTTTGAAATACCCAGTGCCACCATTTCCCGATTTGAAGAAATACTGTAGTCATAGGCACTACCCAACCCTTTTGCAGCGGTTGTTGATTCGAAAAACCCAAGTACAGCAACTAGAAAGGAACCACGGAAAGTTGTTTTCATCAATTCCCAATGACGGGGGCCAAAAGGATTTAACAATTCGAGTTTACCTGGTTTGATTTTCCCAACGATTTTAATATCATACCGTTCATTCCAGTTATAACTTTGGGATAGAAGGGTAGAAACAACAACAACGATAAGGATTTCGGGGACAAAGTTCATCCAGTGGAATCTGGGGCGGGTGCGTAATCTGTGTTTAATCTTTCTTCCTGTAAACATGAATAAGAAACAGACTGCTGAAAGAAGACAGCTTGGACCATGTGCTTTTGAGCCGTTTCGAATTAGAAACACGAGTTTTGCAATTGGAGAATGTACGTGCTCGTGACTGTCTTCAAGTACACGGTTCATGCCCATTTCCGTGACCAAAGAGTCCACACTCATTGCGAAACCAATGGCGGAAATGAACCCTTGGAGAAGAGACTTGGAGAGCACGTTATCGAGATAACCGAACCGGAACAGACCTGCAGCCAACAACGTGGCCCCCGAGACGCCGGTCATGACACAGGCGACTTCCAGCGGGTCCGATCCCAGATAGTAATCATCTCCAGAATCCGCCTGCTTATCGAGGGACTCCACGACCTGGCCCACAACGAGGGAAAGTGCTGCTTCTGGGCCCACAATCATCTGGGGCACGCTGCCGAGAAACATGTAGACCAGCGGGGGGATTGCAAGGCCGAACAAGCCTGTGAACGGCGGCAGATGGGCAAGGGTGGTTGCGTAGGACATGGACAAAGGGATCTGGAAGGATGCGAGGCTGATTCCGGCAACCAAGTCTCCGATAAAGTCTGAGACGGAGTAGTTGGGCAGCCATGACGTGATGGGGAGATAGTAGCCCAGGTAAAATTGCAGAGTCTTTTTTTTAGAAAGTAGCTTTTTGTAAACTAGAGGATCTGTTTCCTGGGTCCGTTCTCTCAGGCGGGAGTAGCTTGTTCTTTCACGCACCGCGGCGTCATAGGTGTGATGATGAGGATGGTTTCTACCGATGAGCGGTGAGGACTCGAGCACGTTGGCGATAGAGTCCTGGGGCCGGTTATGGGTACGCCCGCGTTCTGGATTTCGCGGCGATGGCGAGCTGGGACCAATGGCCGAAATCGCACCGGTGCTGGCACTGACACTGGCACCTGTGTTTGCGTTCCCGCTGGCACTGGCACTTGCAATAGCACTGGTGGTGGAGCTGAAAGAGCTGGGGAAGGTGGCTGCTCTGTGGGAGTTTGTGCGACGGGGGGATATGGGGCGGATCAAGGAGTCGTCCTCCGGGAGCTTTGATCTGGGATACATGGCGGGCTAGAGACCGGAGACCGGAGCAGGAGCAGGAGCAGGAGCCAGAACCGAGGCACAACAGCAGTTGGAGATGGTGAAGATGGGGGCAGAGAGCTGGAGGAGAGGAAACAGCCCCGGCCAGTTTTCAGCAGCACGGGTCCCGAAATCCAAAAAAAAAAAATAATGGCAGCAACATCATGGGAGAAGGGTGCACGGGTGTTACGACCAAGGTCCAGGTCAAAGGTCCAGGTCAGGTGATATCTGGTGTTACCCGGACAAATATCTGATGGTGTATGGGTGTATGGGTGTAATAACACGACGACACACGTGACCACACTCTGAGTAATCAGATTCTCAAAGATTGAATAGATTGGAGAGTCGGAGTTATGTAGCGGGATGGCCGAGATTGTGGCAGAAATATAAGAGAAGGGCGGGCGGACATGTTGTTCTTGATCTGGATCTGGAACTCTAAAATTCTAATTCTAATTATTCCAATTGTGTGTGTGTGAGTCAGAGTGAGAGTCAACATCAAATCACCGCCCGCCCTTGCGGAAAGATAACTTTGTGTAAAATAGCGTTTCAGACTTTTGTGCAGAAACCGCAAACATGCAAACTCCAACGGTATCGAAACAGAAGCAGAAGCAAGAAGCAAAAGAACATTTAAGGAGAAAAAGGGGAAGCAGAAGGAAAAAAGGAAAAGAAGCTTTTGCATCTTGGCTAAACACAAGGCGTACGCGGAGGGCGGAATCCCATCCATCCCATCCCATCCCATCCCTTCAGATCAGATCACGCCCTGTTGAAGCATAATTCATGAGCAGATTGGTCTTTGATTTTTCATTCTGATCAGAGATTTTGATTTTGATTTTGAGTCTGGGTCTGGGTTTGGGTCTGATACACAAATATTGTGGAAAGGCGAAAGAGGAAACCGGTCACGTCACCTCATCACGATCCAATCCAATCCAACCCGGGAAGTATGCTGTGGAATACCTCTCTCGTACTTTTTCCTTTTCCCTTTCTGTTCCTCGGTTTATCTCTCTTAAAGCGTACTGAGATAAACTTTTCGTCGGCGGCGGCAAGTTCGATTGTGTAATTTTTTGCTTAAAACTTTTATACACATTAAACTCTATTTTTATTTTAAAACATTAAAGTGTTTTTTTTTCTTGGTTTTTGGTGGGCTTTTACCGTTAGATTGCGCGTTTCTGCAAAAGAACAAGATGACGAACGAACATGAGCAAAAAAAAAGTGCAAAATGTAAGCGACCGCCCCGTATTCTTTAACACTGCAAGTGTTTCAAAAAAGCCACCGGAATAAAAGAGATATACATCCGACTGATGATGATTAAATCAAGCAAGTCATCATCATCATCATCATCATCACATTTATTATTGGGTATTTTTTCGGTTATTGCATCTTTACCAAACATTTTCCATTAATTCCATTTTCTGTATTCATTCAATTATGTTCCAATTCGTATTAACAGCAGCCTTGTAAATTTTTTTTTATCGTATGTATAGTTTACCCTGTATACATTTAAAAAATGTGAACAGCAGCATAGCGCTAGTAATCAAAAAATAGTAATAGTAATAGTATAAACAGGAGACATAGATAGATATAATAGATATATAGATTCCACAAAAATAAAGACATGAGGATGATTGGGGACTGGGGATTATGGATAGGGAATAGATACAAGGAGATAAGTATAAAAAATTTTAGAAAAAAGGAGAGAGAGGGAGAGATAGCTCTAAGCACATGTTTACATTAACAAGTAATCCAAATAATAAAAGAGTGAAGAAAAAAAAAAAACATACATGAGATAAAAGTAAATACACGAGGAGGACCAACAAATTTCTTTTTTCTTTCTTCATCATAAAACAGCCATAAAACTTGATAGATGCATCTATAAATAAAACAATTCCAGGGTAAGGGTTTTTTGTGTCAAGCAAGAGGATATACAAGAGGTTCAAAAAAAATAAAAATAAAAGAGAAAAAAAAAAAAAAAAAACAGGATGAGATTAAATCGTGTCATGAATCAAACAAACGAGCGAGTGAGTGAGTGAGTGAGTATATTACTCGTCAATTGAGTTGACCAGCAAATCAGGGGTAAAGCTACACTCGTGAACAATTTGACCGTTTACAAGGTCATTTGAATTAAACCTGTGAATGGCATCTTCCATAGTATCACAAATTCCAGCTTGTAAATGTCGTCTTGCAACTCTTCGACGGGCTGAATCTTCAGAAGTTTTGATATATATGGATAAAGTTGAAGAGGATTTGTAATAAACTCTTGGGGGTTTGATTACAATCCCTTGGGCGTTGTTTGCTTGGGCAATTGCAGATTGTGTTGAATCGATTGAAAGATGATGGTTTGCATATAGATCAGGTTTATAACAACTTAGATAAATATCTCTCCAACCATCTTGATTTAACAGCATGTAAAGACCCTCGATGATGATGATTCGGGTTGTGGGTAATACGATAATATCATCTTCCTTGGGGTCTTTACGAGCATGATCAAAAGAGGGTAGCAATACAGTTGGGATATTTGTTGAAGAACCAGGTAAAGTGGTAAAAGTGTTGATTTGTCTTGAAGGTTTAATACAGGTTGATTTTAAAATAGAGGCCATTCGAACAACTTGACGGTCGTCAAAAGTGAAAGGAGCACCTCTGCGTTCATGTAATAAAGAAGGATCTGGCATGTCATCCAGTACATATCTTGGGTAATGGAATCCATCCATTGGGATGGTTTGAACAAAAGAACAGTCATCTTTATTGGTATTTGCTGCACCTGCTGTGGGGACATCAAATGAAGAAACAACCTTGATTGAGGTTTCGGGAGCTCCATGAGAACCAGGATAAACTTTGATATTTGTTTTTTTCAAGCTTGACTTTCGGGCGTGAGATTTGACAATGATGGGGCGTGGGGTCATTTGTTTGTGATAAATTTCGTTTATTTTTTCTTTTACACGTTGTGCCACGGTGGACTTGCCAGATCCGGGGAAGCCAGCGACCAGAACGAGGATTCTGTATTTCCCGGAGTGCTCGAGCTTGTCGATGATTTGGGATGCGAGGGTTGAATAGACCGAGTCCATTGTTGTATTAAGTTGGGAAGGGAATGAATTGTGTGGTATGGTATATAGTATGGGAGGGAATGGGGGTGGTGAAGGGGGAGAAGGAAGGGGAATGGGACGAGGGGATCCGGGACTTTATATGTGACAGGCGAGAGAGAGAGAGAAGAGAGAAAGAGTGAGAGAAAGAGAAGCGGTTTCGCGTGGGAGTGTTCCTCGAGATTAGGTTGATTATAATGTGCGTGCGCAGATGCGAAAAGCGCACGGAAACGCGAAACGCGAAACGCAAAGCACGAAAAGTGCAAAGCGAAAAGCGAAAAGTGCGAAGCGCGTGCGGCCCGCTGCCGTCCTTTTCGCTTTTCGCTTTTCGCTTTTCGCTTTTCGCTTTGCCGCGTGCCGCCGCGGTTTGTCCGGTCGTGGGCTCGCGTGCGATGCCCGTGCCGGCAGAGCACTGGCAGAGCACTGGCAGAGCACTAGTAGTCGCTGAGCGCTGGCAGTCGCGGTCTCAGTAATGGTCGTGTCGAGTCGTGTCTAGCCGTGGCCGCAAAGTGCTGGTGGAAATCCCAAACGTGCGCCGGGCGTCTGGGACATTCCGGTCCGGGTGTCGGGGATGCCCTTGCCCCGTAGTAATGGGCATCGCGGCCGACCCGGACGGGCGACCGACGACGGAACGCGGCACACGGAAAACCGGACAGATCGAGCTTGTTCCAGCGCGGCATGGCATGAGACACCATCCTCGTATTCGCGTTTCGCTCCACGCCTCTGCTATTCTCCTAGCGAAGACGTCTCAACAGGTGCTAGCCCATTCCCGTTTCACCTCCAATTCCAATTCCAATTGGCCATTGCCATTGCCATTGCCATTGCCATGGCCATTGAGATTCCACGATCTCCGTGTTCCACCTCGACTTGGGCTTGGTCTCGCGCTCAGGCTCCGGCTTGCACAGAGACCCCCGACACCTAGGCGGAACCCTGTCCACCGCCCGCCTGGCCGCTGCCGCCCGCCCTCGCCGGCACCCTTCCCGAACCGGAAATCGCGGGGCGCCCTGCTGCGCTGCGCCTGTGCGTGCGGAAAAGAGACAATCCAAGACGAATTTCGAGAAACCGAAAACCCGAACGTCGACACTTCCTTCCATCGGATCGGAACACTGTGTTCCGACACAGGTGTGAGAAACATCCTCCAACTTCAATTTCAATTTCAATTTCAACCTAGTCAAGTTTACAATACTCTCGCAATATCACATTCACATCTCCAAACAATACACCCCCAATTTACGTGTTTTACGTTTTCTGTTCGCGTGCCCATCCATTACCACAAATCTACGATTTTTTTTTTTTCATTTCATTGTTCCATAGCCAATGTATACTTACATACATACAGTATATAGCCGAGAAATTATTTACGTATAATAATAATAATAATATTATTATTAAACAATATTAATGGCCTTGTGTTGAATCACTTGAAAAAAAACAAAAAAATATATATTGGATGCAAACAAAAAAGGAAAGAATCATTTCTAAAAAGGATAAGGGTAACTTGAGTGTGTAATAGTATTTAGGTAAAAGGTAGAGAGCACAAATTACAAATGTCATATAGACAGATAAGATAGATAGACAGAGCAAAGCATTATTTGCAAAGCATTTCGTACGTACCCCCATCATACAAAATATATATATAAAAAAAAAAAAAAAAAAAGAAATGCATTTAACCAGAGCAAAGAAGCAAAGCAAAGAAAGATAAAAGCAAAGCAAAGCAAAGCAAAACATGACAAATGGATGGGATAATTAATGAATGAAAATTAGATCTCGCATCAAACAAAAAGCAAAAAGCAAAAACAAAAACAAGCAAAAATGGTTTAAAAAAAGATTCATTATACACAAGCTGCCTTGTTTTTGTCGTCTGCAAGCTCGTCAGGTCGTCGTCGTCGTCGTCGTCGTCGCGTCGTCATCCTGTGGCGGGAACAGTGGTTAAAAACCCATCATGTGCAACGGGTCCATTACCACCATTCTTGAAAATGCCAAGCCCTCCAAAGATTCGCGTATTCAATCCTCGTTTCCCATCATGTTCAAGATAATCAGAGTCTCGTGCGGATGTCGTAACGTGCTCAAGACACTGCTGCTGCTGACCACACGAAACCGATACTGCTGAATCAACATTAATCTTCACCTTTCGACTCGTATAGCTGTCCAAATACTTGTCAAGTTGAACCAATGATTCCAACGATTTGAACGAAATCAAACTTAGATTGTCAACGGGACTCACAATAGTGGTGGTACGGAATTGACTCTCACAATTACCAAATCCACCACCAGTAAGTCCTCCTCCAGAAATCACAGCCGGTTTGCCCATGTTGACAGATGAGCTTGAGGAAACTGTTATTGGAGAACACGTCTCGCCAGATGTCAACCCCAGTTCTTGGTCCGCCTGAGAATCAAAGGTACTCAAGCTTCGTACTGAAGATTCATAACTATATTGAACATTCACTCCACTCAACATTGGTGAATAATGATATTCAACCTCTTGATCCTCGCTTCTTTTCGTACCAGTGGTAATGTGTAATGGCATTGCGATCCCATTCTCTCTTGGTGTTGTTGCGGTGGTGGTGGTGGCAGCGGCGGGGACACACAACTTCAAACTCTGGTTCGAAAACTGTTCTTGAATCAGACATCGATTTTTCCTTTTCGCCAAAAGTTTTGAAGAATCAAGTTTAAGACAAAACGATTCTGGTAATTCAGTTACACATCGTGTACTCAACAAGGACGCAGTCGAGCTTTGTGTATCCAAAACCTTCATAATCGAGGCAGCATGAGGTGTTGTACTACTAATACAATTCCGATTCACCTCGTTTGTAACATTAAACGCCTCTCTAAACCGATTAATGTTCAAATTTCCCCCGGAAACAATTGAATTAAGCGATTCCACGCTGGCCAATCCCAGTCTCCCATTTCGGCCATGCTGTAACTGGTGTTGATGCGAATGGGCTCGAACCACATGTGCCTCGACCCGAAGACTTGTTTCTTCAGTGATCCAAGGATGGTTCAAAAACTGGTCAATTGTATACCGTTTGTTTGGATCCAGCTCCAACAAATGCTCAACCAAATCTTTAGCCTCATTGCTAATCTCGTCCCACCAGGGTTCCAAAAAACAGTACTGACCCTTGGCAATCTTATCTGTTAGCTTTGCCGTGTCATCATCGTAAAAAGGCGGGAATCCACATAAAACCGTGTACAAAACACATCCTAAAGACCACATATCCACGGATTTGGAGTAAATCTCGTCTCGTACAATCTCTGGCGCACTGTAACCAACAGTGCCACAAGGGGTTCTTGTCTTTGCATCCCACATCACTTTTGACAGACCAAAATCGGCAACCTTGACTTTCCCAATGCCTCCACCTCCCAGGTTGGGGACAAACTTGCCCTCGTCAATTTTTTTCGAATCATCTGAATTTCGCCTCATTGTACGTAGTGTCGCAACATCGTTGGGAACAAGTTCAATCGGGTAAAACAAAATGTTTTCTGGTTTAAGGTCTCGGTGCGCAATGCCCATGTCATGCAAATGCTTAATGCCCTTTGCAACCTGGAGAATCACAAACCTTGCCAAGGTTTCCGAAAAATACGTCAATTTGACAATCTGGTGGAACAGCTCTCCACCATCAACAAGCTCCATGACGAGATAAAAATAGGCACCTGTTTCGATAAACTCTTTTAATTCAACAATGTTTTCACTCCGTTGGTTATTATGACCGACACGTTTCATTATTGCAACCTCTTTGTAAACGTTTGCCGTTTGTTGTTTTGATAGATTCGTCCGTGATACAATCTTGATTGCAACCTGTTCTCCTGTACTCAGATTTTTGCCCTTATAGACCCTTGAAAAAGCGCCTTCTCCAATCAATTCCACCAAATGGTATTTTTCCAAATCGGGATAGTCGGGAATGGGCTCAAGTCTCTTGAGTGCCAAATGGTGTTCTTTTTTCGTTGGAGCCATATTCGTTGTGTCCTTTTGCTGAAGCTCCTTCTGGGAGTCGCAATTTGTATGGGATTTGCTGTTGCTGTTGCTGTTGATTGTGGGGACGATTGGGAGAGAAGAGTTTTTGTCTCGCCTATAGCTGATACCTATGCTTTTGGACTTTGACGGGCCGGCATAATTTCTGATTCGCATTGATTTGGATTTGATTGCACCACGGATGATCGACTTGGATCTGGATCTGGATCTGGATCTGGAGTGAGTTTGGGATTTGGTTTCAGTTTCAGTTCGGGTTTGGGTTTGGGTTTGTGAAGACTTGCACTGTGGGCTGTTATTGTTGTTGTGGTTGAAATCTATTATTCGGCAAGGCTTTTCAAGTGTCGAATCTTGAGGCGAGGGACTCTTTTTGAGCAAGCGCTTTTTCAAATTCTGGAAAAGAGTGTTAGTGAATGAGTAGCCAAACAAAGAGGGAGAAAGGGAATGGGGGGTAAAAACATGCCTGGAAAACCATGGTATTTTATATTAGGCTCATCAAAGGGGACGAATGCCGATGCCGATGGCAATACCTGTGAGCAGGAGGGAGGATGAGAGTGAGAACAGGAGTAGGAATCTGGGTGGATTGAATTGATTGGGGTTCTCGGCGAGAGAGCCACACGGGAGAACCACAGACAGAGAAAGGCTTGCAAGCAAGGGAAAGAGAAGGAGAAGGAGAAGGAGAGAAAGGGATCCAGAGAGAAGAAAGAGAAAGAGAAGAAAGGGAGAGAGGGAGTTGGAGTGCTTTTATTCTGGGACTCTTGGCGAGCGGTGCTTGGGTTGCTGCCCAAATATTATGTTTCCCAGCAATGCCCAGCACCCGGCGCCCAAAGTTTGGCCCACGGAAAACTTTGGGGCCCGCAACGTGGTGAGCGATTTTCAGTTTGGGCGAGTGATCGAATCGGGCTGGGCTGAGCTGAGCGCGGGCGGCCCGAGCAGGCTCTCCTGAGCAGGCTCTCTCTCTCTCGTATAACGGATAGTGGCCGTCCCGGACAGCCAGCTTTGGCCGGGACTTGAATTGCAATTCATTAATTCATTAATTCATTAATCAAGCCCCAGATGAAACTTTTTGAAAAGGTCACGGACAGCCTGGACAGTACCGGAGGTGGTGCCATGGCCGTGGACTATCGTCTCATCTTTCCATACTAGCTCCAGCTCCAGCTCCAGCTCTAACTCCAACTCCTTTTCCCCGGCGACCCGCAAGCGCTTCGACTTGACTTCGACATTTTACTTCTAGTTCAAGTTCAAGTTCTAGTTCAAGTTCAAGTTCAAGTTCAAACTCCAGCGAGCCAAAATAAATACATCCTGCTTGCCTCAATTGCAATCAGCCGTGACCAGCCGTGGTAATTTCGCACGTTCCAATTCCAATTCCAATTCCAATTCCAACCCCTATTGTATTGTTCATGTAGGCTGCCATGTACTACGTGTTTCCACAAACAATGGAGAATCCAAGCGCGCGTGTCCGTTCCAGTGCCAAAACAGCCCAGGACAGCCCAGGCAAGCTAGCCCGGGCAAGCTAGCCCGGGCTTGGTTCCCGAGAGACAAGCCAGTCAAGCACCGGCGAGCAAGGAAGTAAGCTCCATGCCTCATCTCTGTGCTTTGCTGAAGCTGGCGCTGATTACAAGGAGGCTGATTGCAGTAGCAGGGGCAATTGGATCTCATCTCCACCGCCATCCATGTCCATGTCCATGTCCATGTCCACCTCCATGTCCATGCCTTTGGACATGTATCAGCGTTTTATCATTTGTAAATCTGTCTTGGATCAATCAACTCACACTGCTTTCGACTTGCAAATTTTCCCTTGGTCAACCCCTTGTTCCAGGCCATCCCGGCAACAAAGCCCTTTCTTCGGGTGACTGACTGTTGCCAAGGAAGAAATAGTAGGCAACACCCTCGCTCTAAGAGCACTGGCTATTGGTATCTCCAATGAATAGAAATCAAGAACGTAACCACCCATACACGGTGTGCATTGTAAACTGGATTATCCTGACATCCGCTTTCTGGCTCCTCCTGTCTTCAACCACTACAAAAATCTACAAACCCATTCATTCCTTTAGTTTCCTGGTTATGTGGTTTTAGGGTCAGCTGAAATTTCAGGTTCAGCTGTCCTTTTTTGAACTTGAAACTTGAGGAACCGGCACAAAGGGCAAAGAGCCCTTCCGACATTTAAATAACGATAGATATTTTGCTATTGTTTCGGGCAGATTCAACAACCAAAAAAAATGGTTCCTTGAAACTGCCATTCTAAACGACTAATGTGGACTAAAATCGACTAAACTAAGGGACATTCCAACCTACAGAGAGAGGTATTCACACACTCTGTGTCCCTTATGCCATGCAATAGAAGTATTTGAATCCCCAAACCAACATTGCTTATCTTTCTATTTAATTCGCTGGTGGTGGATTTTTGGCGAGGGGATTGTTCGGGCCAAGATTTCCACGGCCTGACCTAATTCTGTGCGTCTGTCTGTGCTGCTGCTGCGCCTGCATGGGGAAGATCTATCAACTTTTCCTCTTCAGCCCTAATCTGGGCATCTAGAGAACCCTTCACCGACCGACCACCGCTCTGCACATCCATCCTTGCCCGATCTTGTCCACGCAGTAAGCAAAGGAGACTAAATATCATGGCGTCTTTAGATCACCACTCTGCATGCGTTTTGTCCCTGATTGAAAAGGCAAAGTAGGCTAAGAAATAACGTCGTCGTTGTGGTTGTCTTGACTCCCGCCCTTTATTATTTGTTTGCCCAAATTTCTGGATGGCGTCTATTTTTCGTAATTGCGGCAGACGGTGCTTTTTGCTTTTTGCTTTTTGCTTTTTGCTTTTTTTTCTTGGCTTCGCTTTCCATGCATGGAAGCTTCGACTGCCGACGGTTTAAGGTTTTCTGACTAATCACGACGAGCAATTCTCAACAAAAAACCCACTTGATTCTAAACCAAGATGGGGATTTCGTGCTAATTCAGGGACTTTGAAAGACCAAGGGGGGGAGGGGAATTTGATTGTGGATAAAACAAGTAAAGTCATGGCATGGCGTTGGGATATCCACACACAGACAGGCTTTGCCCCGTTCGTCTAACAGCTACTAACAGCTACTAGGTGTTATCTAAACCCCAATAGCAACATCTGGTGCCAATCCCAAACTGCTCTTCTCGGTTGTTCATGGTGCTCTTACACAAATTTTGCCTTGATAGAATCATTTTGGTCAACTCTGTTCACGTACAATGATCATCGCACTTGATGGCGAAGGGGGAGGTCCTTTATTCAACGTGCCTGAAATCAAAAACCCTGTAAAAAGAAAAGTGGCGAGGGGAGTTGAATCCTTAGACATCACTTTTCGAAACAAAAGAACAAAAAGGAAAGACCGCCATCAAAACGATACCAATTCCATTGACTATGTGATTTTATCAAATCAAATCAACCAGTCGCAAGCGAGTGAGTTGTAGTATACCAAATAATCTCGCTATAACTATACCTTATCCAGAATGGCATGGTTTGCAATAACATGAAATGGAATTGGAATTGTCTGAGTTGAGAAGCACCTGCCTCGTTTACCTCGTCCCTTTCCACAAATAGTTTAGACAAGTTTTTGTCAATCAAAATCAACCAGTTGGTTAATTAATTAATTAATTAATTAATTGATGAATCGATCAATCAATCAATCAATCAATAACATCATGTCAACTAATCACAACATCAATAGTCTTACCACTACTACCTTTCTTTGTTGTTGTCACAGGCAGTTGGTGGATGATGCTTTTCGTTGCTGCAAAAGTATCTGGATCTCCTCCTCCTCCTCCTCCTGCACTGTATATAAATTCCACAAGGAGAATATACACAACTAGGGACATCACCAAAAACCGCCAGTCAAAAGTCACAAGTGGCAGAGGCAGAATCAACCAGCGTTCGCTGGACTGGGCTGATTTTTGACTAATGCTATGCTGTCAAACATTTGGTCAGACCTAACTGTCTCCAACCCTCGTATCTCTCTCGTATCTGCATCTCTGCAGTGACAAGGAACAACTTAAACATCAATCTCTTCTTCTTCTTCAACTGGGTCTCCAATTCCAACCACAACAAGTCAGGTTACCATGTTACTACAAGCAAATTAGATCATCAGGGCGCAAATCGGATGATCCACATCTGCGGTAGCGCACTTGTATGTACTTCTCATGGCATGGACTACGACGCCTACACGCCGCCCAAAAAACGAAAACAAAAAAATCTGGTGTTGTTGTTGATAAGGTTTGAGAACTAAAGTTTAAGATTTTGGCTGGCTCGTTGGTTTGTACTGTAGGAGTATCCTCCTAGCTACTCATTCCATCCTCATATGGGGCGGGGGATACGAGCTAAAGCAGAAAAAAAATGAAGTCATCATTGCTAAAGCAAAGGTCCATGATCAGCTAAGCTGAGACGAACATGACTCAAATAATAATGAAAAAAGCGACAGGATCACAAAGAAGAAACAGAAAGAGCCGTAGGAAAACAGCAAAATTAGCAGAATCTGGCATCAGCATCAGCAGCATCAGCAGCAGCAGCAGCGTCCTGGAACTGCTGCAGGCAACAAAAAGGTAAAGTCTGCTTGCAATGAATAGAAAGATTGTTTGCTTGGCACAGGAAAGAGCTGTTGGATTGACCAGTTATCATCGTGATAAGATCATATCCATTACCTCATTCTTTTTCAATGATGGGTCTTCGTTTCTTCTTGAGGAGGAAGTTTTTGTGTTTTTTTGCTCTTTGCGGGTTTTCCCATCGCTTTAAAACAATCATCAATGAATGATTCATACTGTACTACTTACTGTATCTGTACTTTTGGCATTTTGTTGTTGTTGTTGTTGTTGTTGTTGATGCTGATGCAAGATCCAACAGTCGGTCGGTTCCATTGTTCAAAGTTTTCGACAATTTTGCTATTGCTATTGCAAATGCTAACCAACAACAACAACAACAACAGGTTTATACAACCGAGATATGATTATATACGGAACGAGATCTCTATTTTTTTTTTAGTATTATTTTTTTTTTCCGGGCTTTTCCCTCCTTCCCTTCTTGTATAAATATTTCTGAGTTTCAGATAAATCGACTTGTATAATTTGATCATCAAATGAAGTATTTCTTGTCAACTCATCCCATCCCATCCCATCCCAATTCCATTAATATGGCATTTGCATGTATTATGCCATGATAATTTCTGATAACAAAAAAAAAAAAAAAAAAAGAAAACGGCCAAAAGGAGAGCAATTCCACTTTAGCTTAAACTATTTTGGGGGGTGGGGGTGGGTGAATAAAGCAAACCCCAAATTTTGGGTAGGTCATCTACATATGTTACAACTGCTAACGATTGTGATAAACTTTTCAAATTTTTTCTTCTTTCCACTATCAATTTGACTTTTAAAGCTTGAGACACAATACGAACCCTTACCTTGCCTTTGGAACCTTCGAACCCAAATTTGGAAATCGTGGATGCTCAAGACGGAAAACGCAGCCGCCGATAGTTAAAAGTAGAGTTTGTGAAATGTTTTGATGATTATGTATTGTGCCGGTCCAAAACCATATATATATGCTGTACTGTAGTATACAGTGTAGATGTCACTATCCACACCACTGACAATTTCACCAGTCAAGAAAAAGAAAAAGGAAAGCGCCATCATGATAAAAGTATTGTTATTTTCAGCCATTGGTTGATCTTGCGGGCTATTCCACGCACAACCATAAGTAACAATAACAATAATAATGATGACAAGATACTGAGACATTGTCGATCCTTTTTTGTTACAGAGATGGTATGGCACCAGAGTCATAAAAGTGTCATAATTGTCAGTGGTTTCAGCGACAAGGGAGGAAAAATGAAATTGAAAATGAAAATGGATGTGGTGATCAAACCAATCCCAATTCCCGAAACCTAAAGGCACCAAAACGTTCATTCGTTGACAACGCTATTATATCATTACCGTTTCATAATGGATGAGTGTGTTTATTGACCCGAGCATAAATAGCCCAACTAAAAAAAAATTTATAGACGTGTGTGGTGGTGGTGGTGGTGGGGGACCTAATAAAAAGATTTACCGTAGAACGTACCTAAAAAAGAAACCTTTTGGAACGGAAAATACACAAAGTAATTGACACAAGCTGCTGGGAAAAACCTCGTGGTTTGTTTCTGAGATTTTGGGGCATCTATATTGTCACGTCAAGTTGAGTGTGTGGGCCCACGTTTAATGGAAAAACGCCCCAGTTCCGTCAGATTGGTTGGAATGGGGAATGCGACCTTCCTCGACACATGTCCAGCGGTTCCTGAGTAAGAATGGCAGGAACGTTGACCGTGATGTCTATTGCACGTGGCCCTTAGATAAAGTGAAAGAATGGGACACCCCCCATCTCTTTCTCTTTTGATTTGGGAAATATCGCTGTTGGGAAATTAGGGGTAAATTGAGCTGTAATAAGAAAAACCACTTAGTCCAGATAAAGTTGTTACTCATTTTGACAGCACGAGTTGGAAACATTTGTTTTCAGTTTTCACTTGCATCCATCGATTGATCGATCGGATCGGATTCAGTTGTAGATCTTGATTATGAACACAGCCATTCGGTGATGCCTCCCCTAGTCATCTCATTTTCCTGAATGAGGATCCAAAATATACTACCACGCCGATCACACGCCCAATAGACCAGAAATTGAAGAAAGCGCAGGTAAATAAATAATAACAGAAAAAAAACAAAAAAATGAAAACTCAACATTCTGTCTATCTATGTATGGGGCAAAAAGTGCAGATAAGAACAAAATAAACAGTCAGGGGCATGTATGTCCACGCCAATTAAAACGGGATTCAAAAGTACTTTTTTTTTTTGTTATGTTTGTAGTTGTTTTAATGAGAATGAGAAAAAAAAAAATCAGATTGGTAAAGCCGTATACGATAAAAAACAATACCATAAATGCCATGTCTATTTCTTGCAACAGTAAAGGTATTCAATCAGAAACACACACACACACACACGCACACGCACACATACACGTATACAGTATAGGCGATGGTCGGTGCTCATACACCATAAAAAAAAAACGTCTTCAAAAAAAAAGTTGAAATGAGATGAGAGAGGGTGCATCCAGTTCCATGTTTTATCCATTAAAATGCGTTATTGGGAGGGAGAGAGGAGTAGGTTTTTGTTAGTAGATGTATATATGAGGAGGAGGAGGAGGAAATTATCAAGGCTTCTTTTTGGTAGAAGCAGCATTAGAGATGCCCAAAAAATAGGTTTTGTAAAATCAATGATGCTGATACAGATATAGTTTTGTAAGAACAAAACAAAAAAAATAACAATAACAACAATAACAACAACAATCGTAATAATAAGATGAGAAAAGGGTTAGAAGGGAGTTGGAAATAGAGTTTAAGGAGGAGGGTTGGGATTGGGATTGGGAGGAGGATCATTATGTCTGGGATAATTCATGTGGAATAACGACACAATACACAGATTGCAACACAAATTGCAGCATTCATTAATGGAACAAAAAGGATAAACAAGTTAGAAAAATGTGCAAAAAAGACTTAACGTAGGGATGTAATGACGGTGAATGCTAGAAATTTGCAGCTTGATTGATGTTGTTATTGTTTGCTTTCAAATGAATATGGTAAGGATTAAAGTCATCTCTAATCATCTCTTCCTCCGTGTCGCCTGAGCTGCGATGGCGGTCCCCCTTGTGCAAAAAGGCAAACTTCTTGAAACCACTTTTGGCACCCGTTCCAGCTCCAGCTCCAGCTCCAGCACCAGCACCTGCTCGGGCCCCGGAACCTGAGAAGCCAACTTTGTCAAACATGTCAAGCGCTTTGTATTTCCAACTCCCCAGCTTGGTGTTGGGGATGATGCTGCCTTCTTCGTCGTTTTGATGTTCCAACGGAGGCTCGTAGTTATCTCTATCTGATTTTTTGTGTCTTCTGAGCCAGACGAGAAAGACGATGGCGGCCAGGATGATGGCGCCGCCTATTCCCACAACCACGCCAATGACCACGTTGCGGCTCTTTGTGGAGAGTGACCCCTGTGAAGATGAGGACTCAGTCACCAGGGATCCGGATGCGGTCGCAGTTGCATTGTCGCCGTCGCTGGTCTCGGCGGCCTGGGTCACCGTCCGTGTTCGGTGGATGATGTACACGGTGCCGTCCTTGGTCGAGGTCGAGATCGCGGTGTCTGTGGAGGCAAAGGTCTCCGTGGAGGTTTCCTCGTCCTCGGGCTTGGTCGTGATGGTGGAGGCCTCAGTCTCGGTCTCAGTCGCGGTCTCGTGCTCCGTGGAGTCTGACGAGGTCTGGGTCTTGGTCTGCGTGGACCGGGTCCGTGTCGAAACCGAGGTGGTTGTCGAGGTCGCCTCCTGCTGGGACTCGGACTCGGTCTGAGACCCAGACTCAGATTCAGTCGTGGAGGAGGCAGTGTCGGTCGGGTCCTCCTGGGTCGTGCTCGAGCTTGTACTGGTGGTGGTTGAGCTGGAGGTGTCTGTGGGAGTAGTCGAGCTAGTAGAGGTCGTCTCAGTCGAGGTCGAGGGCTCAGTCGAGGGCTCAGTCGAGCTCTGCTGGGTCTCTGAAGGAGATTCAGACGGCGTGGGACTCGGCGTTGGCGTCACCGAATCGCTCGGAGTGGGCTCAGTCGAGTTGTCCCTTTTCTCCAGAATGATACCGGCACCAGCACAGCTGAGATCGCCCTCGTCGCAGGGGAACAAGCCAGAGGCGTCAGCAGCAGCAGCGGGAGCGGCCGTGACCGCCATCGTTTGATCGTGATCTTGATCGTGAGCTGGGCCCAGTGCTGGACCCAGTGCTGGGGCGTAGTCGGCCTGGAGAGAAGCTATCCTGCTCTCCAGGCTCTTCACAAACTGGTCGATTTCAAGCTCGTCCAGCTCCACATCGCGCACTTGCCGGACCTCCAGGTTCGTCCCGACCAGAAACGCGCTGGCGGCAGACGCAGCCAGAATGCAATACAGGGCAACCATTCTTGCTATCTTCGAAGAACTGAAAGGTGAGAGGGAAAAGCGAGTGCAAGGGAATGGAGAAGAGAAATGGAAATGGAAATGGAAATGGAAACAAAAATTGGAGGAGCAAAAAACCAGACTCTGCCTGCACGCCTATTTTTAGCTTTCTGCACGGCCGTTTCGGGCCACGTGCAGGACACAGTGCATGCTCCCTGCAGGACACCCATACACCCATACACCACACTCCACAAGAAACCCTCGCCACCGCGACATGGCGGTGTTGTGGTGTGTGGTTTCTTTTCCTCTTCACCACCACCACCGTCTGGTTCAGTAGAGTGTTGCTCCTGTCCAGATCCTGTCCAGATCCTGTCCAGATCCCATCGACTTGCCAACAATGCCCGCTCCCGAAGTCTTCCCGCTGGGCCACGCCCCCATTGCGGACCACTCGTTCGCCCCGGACCACTCGCTGCTCGCCGTGGCCCGCAACACGGACGTGGAGCTCTATGTCACCGGCTCCACCAAGTACCGCGAGCTGGCGAGGCTGACCGACCATGACAAGAAGGTCACCTCCGTGGACGTGAGCCACACGGGCCGCATCGTGACGTGCTCGCAGGACCGCAACGCCATCGTGTGGGAGCCCGTCGACGACACGGGCCGCTCCTGGAAGCCGACCCTGGTGCTTTTGCGCATCAACAGAGCCGCGACCTTCGTGAGATGGTCTCCCGACGGCCGCAAGTTCGCGGTGGGCTCGGGGGCCCGGGTGATTGCCGTGTGCTACTTTGAAGAAGAGAACGACTGGTGGGTCTCCAAGCACATCAAGAAGCCGCTCAAGTCCACCATCTTCTCCGTCAGATGGCACCCCAACAGCGTGCTGCTCGCCGCCGGCTCCAGCGACGGCCACGCCCGTGTCTTCTCGGGCTACATCAAGGGCGTGGACCAGCGACCCGCGCCCTCCGTCTGGGGCGAGCGACTGCCCTTCCAAACCCTGTGTGGCGACTACATCAGCAGCACGGGCGGCTGGGTCCACGACGTTGAGTTCTCGCCGTCCGGCGACCTGCTCGCGTTCGTGGCCCACGACTCCTCCGTCACCGTCGTGTATCCGTCTGGGCCCGATCAGCCGCCTCGCGCTGTGCTGTCCGTGTCGACCTCGTTCCTGCCGTTCTCGTCCTTGGCCTGGCTCAACGAGAACGAGATCATCGCGGCTGGCCACAATTGCCACCCTGTGATTTTCAGGGGCGATGAGGCTGGGTGGGAGTACGACAGATCCATCGATAACCCGAACGAGCAACTGAAGAAGAATAAGAAGAAGACCGCTACTCTGGACGACGACGACGACGAGCTCCGAGAAAGAAACGCCCTCAACATGTTTAGACAGCTGGACTTGAAAGGAACGGTCAACCTGGACGGCGCCGGGGGTGCTGATTTGCCCACGATCCACCAGAACACAATCACCTCCATCAGACCTTATTCGTCCTCTGGAGCCAATGTCACTGCTGTTTCCAGCTCCGGACTGGATGGCCGCATTGTGATTTACAAAGTATGAATTAAACAAAGCATTACTGGCCCCCATATATAGTACAAAATTTTGTGTTTTCTTTCACTGTAGCAGCATCTGCTGATTGTCAAAATCGCCATCATCGGTGTACCCTAGATGATGCTGATCCGTGCCCATTATGCCCAAGTTTTCAAACCCATGCTGCAAATCTCCTTCCAGTTCCAGTTCCTCACCAGCCTCCTCTTCCTCCTGTTGCAGAAACAGACTGTAGACGCTTGCCTTGAACAGCGTAAACACCAATCCCATCTTCGTCTCCAGCGTCCTCAGCGTCTCAAGCAGTTGTGGAGTCGGCGTGCTCGTAAGCTTTGCAATGAGTTGCGAAAGCGCGTGAAGGTTCCGTGCAAGTAATTGATACTCTTGCAACACCTCGATCTCTTTCGGAGTCAGATGTAACGATGCCTTTGTATAGTCTATATTCAGAATGTCATTTGGATTTGGATTTGGATTTGCATTTGCATTTGCATTTGCACAATTCCCTTGGGAACTCGATGCTTGCGGTATCTGGTTTGTTGACATTTTGGTGGTGGTTGTGGTTGTGGTGTACTTGTGATGGATGATGGATCTGGAACTAACCGCCAAACATCAGTTGAGTGCTCTCCAGCTAGAGCAACCAAAGCCTCTTTTGAGACCACTTTGTTCCAAACACCTTGTTCCAAACACTTTGTCATTTCCAACAAGTTTGCAAACCGACAAATGCCACGGGAGAGAAAAGAGACACCGTACGCTGCGGATGACGTCGCGGAGGGCGAAAAGACCAAGTTCGACTTTACCAAGAACCGTTTCAAGTTGCTCTGGCTAGGAGGCCATCTTATAACAACCCTTTGTTCAATCCTCTACTTTATCTCCATCCCCTTGTTTATATCACGATCTTTCATGGCTCAGGGCTTCTACAGACTGGCATTTTTGGGTGTTTTGACAGCTTATGGAATTGGCCTTTGGCAAAAATATGGCCATGCAAATCCAAGTGCCTATGTACTCCTATGTTCCGAAAACTTTCAATATTTCGGTCTTTCCATAATTTGGCTTTTCTCAAGACCTTCAAGTTTAAAATTGATCCCTTATGCAATCTATTCGGTTCTTCATATCGTGAAAACCGCCTCTGTATTGGTCCAAATTAGCCCACAATTGGCCTCGCCGATCGCTACTCTTGCCAAAGTTGTCAACAAGGAACAAAATTTTTTACTTAAAATCGTATGCTACACCGAATTACTGGTCATTTTTAAACTAATTGGAAACACAATTTTGTTGAAAGGTGCTTCCGGTTATCTTCTTGTTCTTTATGGTGCTTTTTACAGACTACGAATTGAATCTTCAACCGTCACGAGGCAATCAATGTTGGCTTTAGGAACCAAGATTGACACGTTCGTCACTGGTCCAAACGTTCCTGAAAAAGTTAAAGAGGTTTATCTTCAACTTAAGAAATTCGGAAAATCTAGAGCTGATGCTGATCCTTTACATAAGGCTAGAGAACATGAACGAAAGGAAAGTGCCACTTCAAGTACGAAAAAGTGAAAGCTAGGAAGCAATTGAATAATTCACATTGTCTGTTCATCCTTTTTTTTTTTTTTGGTCTACATTTATGATTACACTTGGCAAGCTCTTTTGAACATGACTCTCAAGGATACAACAGGTGTGGGGGGAATTTATGGTTCATCTGGATATACAATAGGACAGGTTACAGCTTTTGTAACGTCTTCAGAGTTTACATTTTCATAAAGGCTTGAATGTGATTCTTCGTTTTGGTTTTAGTTTTTGTTTGTAGTCCCTTGACGTTTATGTAGGAAGGAAGCCCACATTTGAACCAAGATAACCGTTCATAACCAGATATCACGTTTTTAAAAAAGTACTACTCCAAAGGGTTTTATAAGTGGACAAGTATGTTACATTAATAAGGCTTTGCACCAATGAGGCGAAATACTAAGAAAAGTACTCAAAGTTCCCATATTTTCTTTCCGATATCTGCATTGCAATTTCCTCCATGCACTTGTAGATATCTATGCATCATAGGCTATTCCATCAATTTACCTTGTTTCAATTTTGAAAAAAAAACAAGTTTGGCCTCTTCTCTTTATCAAACAATTTTTCTTTTTTAGGCAGAGGCACGAGTGTATACCGCCTGTTTGCTATGTTTAACAACGGGCGTAATAAGACCATCCTCTTCCAACTTTCGAATGGCTGCACGGGCAACAGAACCACCAATCTTTAACCTATCAACAAGAACCGAAACTGAAACAAATCGATAAGTTGGTGCTTCTTTTAGTATTCTGTCATATTTCTCTTGATCAAGAACAACAACGTGATTAGCCTTGTCCTTAACCTTTCCCTTGGACCACTTCTTCTTGCTCTTTTTTCCACCAGCGGCAGCGGCAGCGGCTTTCGCAGCCTTAGTAGCTTGAACTTTTGGAGGCATTCTATAATCCAAATTAGTATATGTTTGTCATTTTTTTGTGAAAGTACAAAGATTCTCCACAAAAAAACACAGGAACTGAGAGAGACATTGAACAAAATTGTTTGGTCTATTTAAAATCTCTCGAAACCCCAGTGATGAAAAACCTTTTATGAAGAATCAAAAAAAAAATGATGTCGATCTGTTTCTTACCTGTATGTGAAGCTGGAGTTTGTACACTACTAAAAGTGATCCTATCTTGTCTTGTCAATCAGTAGATTTGATCCTTTCCTTTAGGCCGTTCTGTGATGTACGCGTAGTTGACGGAGTTTACCGCCCAAAGTTCAAATTAGGAAAAAAACACTTGTATAGATCACGTGGTGTTTATTTAGGGCTTACAATCAGTTTGTGTTTCATGATTCTATCAAACAAAAAAATGATTATGAACTGTCAATCTACAAATCGAGAACCAATAAATAGTCTTAATAACCAGAACACACACAAAAAAAAAAATGGATAATACTCTTGAAATTTAACACTTGAGAGAATTCAAAAATCCCTAGCGTTGATTCTTGCCAAAATAGAACAATCTTTCTGTCCTTACAGGAACTATCAATCATGAATCTTACAACGAATTAATGATCATTTGATCAAGTACTCCTTCTCCTATTCCTCGACATATTTGACAATGTCTTGAAGTTTACTATTGAGTGTTACACCGTTTAAACCTGTGATATTATGACTTTGATGTTGAATTTCATGTTTTCAGTGTTTCCGATGGATGTAAGAGCAATGGATAAGTTACTATTTCTTTCCACCCAGGAATATTTGACTATCTTCTCTGGCTTCTGAGGACATTGGATATCGTGTGTCGAGAAATATGAGGGATACTTGTAAGAGACAATGGTTAGCGAATTCTTGTGGTTGGTTAGGTTGTTCAAGAATGAAAAAAGGTTAGGGATTTCTGAATTTTCTCAAGTTTTGCCTTACAATTCTCTCTCTTAGGAATTTCCCATTAGTATCATATCTTGAGAGCCTATCAGTTTTTAAAGATTTTCAATTGGGGATGGTTACTCATTTCTAAATTCAAAAGCTGAAATTTGAAAAATAAAATAAAATTTATAGAACAATCAATAGAATTCTTTCAATTCACCACTATTCAAAGAAATAACTTACTAACACACTTTGATCTTGAAGAATGGTAAAGTTGACATCCAAGTGTTACAACACAAGTATCATAAACATGGTAAACGTGTTTTGTTTATCATCAAAATCCATTACACCAGAATTATCTAGAGCTTCCTATATTATCGTTACAACGAGACAAATTGTTCTGTATACATAACAATGTATAGACACACAAAAAAAAAGGAGAAACAAACAAAATAAGAATAAGAATAAGAATAAAATACAAGTTATTGTTGCTTTTATTATTGGGTCTTGTCTTTTTTTTCTTTTCTCGTCTTTTTTTCTTGAGATATTGTATACTAAGATACATTGTAGTTCTTTGTTGATCTTTTTTTTTTTGTTGAAGGTGTGCATCTCATCATTCTAAAATATGCCAAAAAAAAAGTAGATTAAATAACCATAACATCAAAGAAAAAAAAATAGCCACGTCTCATTCGAAATCAAATTTAAAATGATTGTAGAAAAAAAAACCCAATCCATATGAGGCGTCCTAAAGCATAAGCAATATGAGTAGTACTGTGTGTGTTGTTTGGAATCAAATACTGGGTGGTGGTGGAGGTGGTGCTGGAGCAGGTCTGTTTTTCAAGATTTCTCGAACTCTTTCCATAAATTCATCTTCGTCTCCAACGTCCAGATACTGATAAGAATCCAAATATTCATCAAGATCATCAAGATCAGATTTGGATTTCAATTCGGATTCGGATTCTGGATCTATCTGTAAATTCAAATGGGGGGTGGTTTCATTCTTGTTTCTTTTTGATAAAGAGGTTGTTTTCCCCAGCAACAACAATCGAGTCTTATCTTTATCGAGTTCCGGGTGATTTGTTAAAAATCTTGATAAATTCATCTCCTCAACAGCATTCCATCCCAAAACACCCAATATTTCTTCTGGAGTGCCATAGAGTCGTGGTTCCAATATAGAAAGCATTGCAAGAATGGTTCGTAATAAAAATGAATCACCTTCAAATATCATAACATCAAACAATCGACAACAAATGTCTATTGATAAATGTCTTGTAAATAGAGGTTGTAATAAAGGACCCAGGTATAACGGTGCCAAAACAATACTTTTTGTGTTTTTTTTACCATGATAGGATTCTGCATTTGGGTTGCCGTGGAAATGAGAATATAAATTCGGGAGTTTATTTCGAAAAGCTCGAAGGAAAGAAGAGTAATTATCCAGTAATAACGCCTTATCATTGTTTAAAAGACCTTGAGATATTGGCCGTATCAAAACATTGGATAAAACAATAAACGTATCCAAGGGATCATCAAGATTGAATAGCAGCATTGCGGATATCGACTAAAAGTCCAATTAGTTTTTATTGTTAAGATGTAAAAAAAGGAGAGTATTTAGAGCCGGGGCCATTATTGTACCTGAAGGTTCGTGGGTGACGGCTCCCAA
>JAKTTT010000054.1:0-142901 GCA_030581615.1 Alloascoidea africana | reverse complement strand
ACTGTCCCTTCTTCTTGGGACTCCCACGAGCCTTTTCATCGTCTTCCAAACCGCTGGATGAGTTTACGATAGAACTCATTTTTAAATAGGAATAGGAAAGGAATATATGTTTTTTTAAACTTATTAGTAAAAAAAACAATGAAGTTTTATAAAAAATCAATCTAGGTTCGCGCTGGGGCAGACAAAAGCACTCAGGGCTCAAAACCAATTAGATTGTGATGGTGTTATCAATTAGAGAACTAGAACTAGAGACAATCTAACGCGCTATTTATGCTCAACAGCCCTCGCTGTTACCCTGCCCTCACGTGCTGCTCAGAGGTCACGGGATCAGCTGATCTGGACTGCCATCCAACAGTTATGACTTCACGAACATTTCATACCGCCTGCGTATTTCCAAGTACTTTGAGTTTTCAAACACTCAGTTCAACTTGTTTCTTTCTTTCTTCTCCACCACTCCTAAGCTCTCCAGCGAGGAAAATGAGAAGATTAAATTTCAACTCCCAATTTTTTTATATTGTTCTTTGTTCCTATATAGAACAAATATACCCAACTTTTCAATACCAAGTTTTTGCTTTCATTTTTCTCTGTTACTCCAGTTTTAAAATCAGCACGCTTGTCAAATTCCCACCATTTTTGCAATTTTTTTCACAGATGGTGGAGCCGATGCTAGTGCTAAAAATGACTTAATTCCATTTTCCAATTGGGCTTTGGAAGAAGCGTGTATAAATCTTACTAATGTTTCAATTTTCATTGGTTATTGACTGTGCACGCTTGAACATTTCATTCTATGACACTTTACATAGTTGTTTTAATTCATTCTATACCATTGAATCTACTTCCTACCTCTTTTCTCTTGGATAGGCGCGATTTTGAAGAGCTCTTTGGTACCAATTCTACTCTTGAATTTGATTTTCCTCTCAAGTGGGAACCATTGTACTATGCGGTTCGCTAAAGCGACTCCTCCGTTTATTTTTTTCTTCATCGCGAGAATTACCATGGGTATTTCCGACTCCGTTTTGATGTTTTCCATAGGTTCTGAAACAGGAGAGACACGGATTGCCCAGACCCTTCCCGCGTTTGTACCATAATGTGTTGTCTCCCACTCGACAACTTTGCCCTCACTACCGATTTTCTGTTGTAAAGCCTTGGAAATAAGCCCTTTTGAAATGAGAATGCTCTCTCCGTAAAACTTGAAGTTGTTTGCCTTTGACAATCCAATGTCATTTGCGTACTTGAGTATCTCGATTACAGATTCTTCCTCGATTATGTAGGCTGTGTGGAAAAGACTTCGCTTCAAGGCCACTTTCCCACTCGTTACCGAAGGGTGAACACAGTTTTTGGCGACTGCTTCGTTGTGGTCTGCAATGATAGACTCTATTAACCGCTTTTCCGTGACTGGGTCAAGGTATCTCGTTTCTTCAAACACTGTAACAACATGGTATTCAAGGTCGTTTCGAACTGCTTCAGTGTACTCCTTCAAAAATCTTTTGAATCCAGATACCTGGGATGGTCTATCGTCGTAAATGGACAACTCTTTGACGTTCTCGTAATGATTAAGAAGATCCTCAATGACCTGGGTCTTGAACATGAGGGTATTCTCAGCGTCTCCCCGACGAAGAATCACAGCATCGAAATCGAGCCCACGGGCCTCTATTATCTCGGGTATACATTTCTGGAACTTGCTATACTTGCGACCTGTCATCATGATCGTTAACGTATCGGGCGATGCTATGGACATTTCCGCAAGCTTGACAACGTCTTCATTCCACCAACCTCGCCAACCTCGTTTCTTTTCAACCTCCCAACTTTCTCCTGTTGCTTCAAGGAATTTGGGTTCGGACCACCAGCCACCGTGGTTCAATCCTGTAGAACTCTGTAAAAGCGCGATTGTCGAACCGTAAAATAGCTGTGGGTTGGGTAAGGGCGACATGAACACTAGAATAGAGGTTAGCATTTGGGGGGAATATGGAAAAATCAGATTAAAATTGAACAAAAAAGAACTTACAAGTATTGTCAAAGTCGTAAATATGAAGTGATGTTATTTCACTAACTTTTGGCCGCTTCTTTGGGGTTTTGCTAGGGACAGCAGCATCCCACATATCCAAAGGGTTTGAAAACTTTTCCGGGTTGAGAGATAAAGATGAAGAAGCAGTGGAAGCTGAAGTAGCACTACCGGTATTACTATTACTATTACTGCTTCCCAACCACCGGTTTCTACTGGTAACCCTGCGATATTTGTTTGTGATCGGGTCCAATCTTTGGGGTCTTTCTCCTCGAGGTCGAGGATGAGAATTGTGTAAAGATGGTGATTTATGGAACCTTGAGCTTGTGTGGGTCTGGTTAGTGTCCATCGGTTGATACATATGCTGCTGATGGTGACGATGATGATGATGCTGATGCTGGGAAGAAGGAGAAGAGGAGGAAGAAATAGTCAAAGGAGTAGAAGCATTCGGCAAGTTTCCTTGGGGTTGAGGCTGACCAATGCCACCGACTCCCATTGCCAAGTGACTCAAGTAGTTGCCTTGAGGCATTACGGGGAACACTGGCATCGTATTTGCATTCGAGGTATTAGCAGCAGCAGCTGCTGCTGCTGCCGCCTCGACTAACCCAGGATACATGCCAAGAAGCATAAGCTGTTGCTGCTGTTGCTGGAGAGCTGATGAAGACGGTGGAACCTGAACTTGACCCTGTGATGATGATGATGGGTTTTGGTGAGTCATGGTGTTTGGCAAAGGCATCTGAGGAAGATTCAGATTCACATTACTGCCATTGTTTGTGAAAAACGGACTACCCGAGTTTCTTCCCGAGTTCATTCTGTCGTGTGTGCTCTGTTCTGAATTTTCAGTGTTGAAAGAGATGATCAAGGCTCAATTTTCAGGAAGTTGAACCAAGAGAAGAAACAATAACCAGTAGTCCGATGTGGTTACCCGGAACAGTATGTCTTTGCGTCACAATCAAAAAGCAGAAGGTGTACGGGTGTTTAGTGGAAATCGCCTAGGCGCTGAAATGCATGAACTTTTTCCAATAGTCTACAAAGAGTGCCAGAAAGCAATTTAAAGATCGAGTTAAGTTTATAGCTTATTACCTTTTGTTTTGCTATATTTTCTATTATTCGTTTCATTCGTAGAAGCTTTCATTATGTATCGTTATCACTGTACGGTAACAACGAGATAGAGGGGATAGAAGTAGAAGGTTAAGGAAAATCAAAAAAAAAAAGATAAAAGGGAGAGAGAGAGAGCCAAAAAAGTATTACCAAGAAGATTAAAAATTAAAGATGTTGGAAAAGAGAATTTTGAACTTTGAATCTAAAAAAATAAACAAGGCATCGCGTTGCATGAAATTGAGAAGAAGCAAAAGAAAACAAAAACAAAGACCGGGGAACGAAAGCGAGTGACTGAAAAAGCAACTGCAATTGGGGGAGAATCATCAATAGTTATAGTGCATTAGACGATCTCTGAAGCTCATGAGCAGCATGATCCAGGCCATTACGAGTGCAACAATACCAACAGACACATTAAGAGTGAACATTGAGTCAAGACCTCGATAGATAAGCGCATCTACAGTTTCGCCATTGGATTCCATAAACACGAGTCCACCGCAGATAAGGGCAAAAGACGTGACCAACTCTGTGAAAGGTCGAGTGGGAGAACCGTCACCGTTGGGAGGTCTGATAAACATGAGCACGTAGGTGGAAAGTCGGAACAAAGCGCCCACGGAGAACAGATACCCCCATTGTTGGTGGATCATGGTCGAGAGTGGGTACTTTTGCTGGTGTTGCGACATGAGGATTCCGGTCCAAAAGACTGTGAATGCTGGGAATGGGTTCGGTGAGTAACCAATTGTGCAACTCTTCAACTTTAGACTTGACATTGATCTGGTTCTAGTTCTAGTATCAGAGTTTGAGCCCGAGTTCAAATCCAAATCCAAACTTTGAGAAGTTTCGAGATGTCCCTCTGTGAAATAAGCCTTTCTGCGCCAATTGAAAAGTTTTCCCTCCGTTATGAGACCGCAAAGGCCAGCGCCAAAGTACATGAAAGCAATTGAAGCGTGTTGAAGATCCTTGGGCCTCCAGACTCCATCCTCATTGCCCAAATGTTCGAGAAACACGTTGGAGGAGCCATAGATGAAGATTAACAACGATTCGACAAATTCAGTTGTGATCATTCCCTTAGGAGTGAACATGTGCTTTAATTTTGACCAAAAACCTGATGTTGAAAATGAAGGAGCCAACCCTTTCTGTCCGGATGATGCTCCTTGCACTTTTTCCTCAATTGCGGCTCTATTCCATGCCCATCCCAATTCTTGAAATGCACCGCTGTAACGGCCCAAAGTAAAGATACCGTACCAGAGGAAAATACCACCTTTGATAAAATGGGCCAACAAGTTGAATACTTTTTTCTCTTTACCCATTAGATTCACAACAGCAATTCCGGCGCACATGTAGGCAAACCCAAAGAGTAAAAGAGGCCTGTTTAGTAGGGCAAAAGTGAACTTGCTGAGACGCTCCAGAGAGGACACGATTTTGAAGACTGTAGAGTTCGCCATGACTTTGGAGATTATTCTGCTTTGCAGTCTTGTTGTCGCAGAGGTTTTGGATCCGGACCGGGGACCCGAACCCGAACCCGAACCTGCATGGTACTCGGAGGTTGGGGATGGGACTCTTGTGTGGACTGAGTCATCAAGCGAATCCCGATCCTGTTCTTGCTCGTGATCAAGATACTCCAGGTCGTCTCTGTAGCGGGATGATGACGAAGGGTCGAAAAGGGTGGATGTTCTGGAATCTTCCGAGTCGTTTCGGGAGTGGTGGAAGCGGCTGAGACCAATTGAGTTTGAGTCCAATTCTATAGACTCTGTGCGTAGCGGTTCAAACTCATGCCCATCTGGTTTTGAGTGATTCACGGCCCAAGATGACAAACATTTTACAATTGCAGAGGAATAGTGAACGATTCCGAGAATAACGAGGATGGCTGAAAAAGAACCATAAACGTTTCCCGGATACAGGCTCTGTGGAGCTGAGTGAGCAAATATGGCCAGGCTGGATAGGGCAATGAACAGGAGCACATAGTGGAGTGTGAGAGTGGGCAGGTACCATGGGGAGTCTGCAATCGAGAGGAAGATGGTCACTGGGTAGATGAAGCAGAAGGCCGCTGCGACGAGGGACATGTGGAGATATAGAGCCGACTTGTGAGGCAGGTCGAGAGACAGAAACGACGTGGTGTTGTAGGCTAGCCATTCTTTTCTTTCCTCGTCCGACAGGCCTGTCTGGTTCAGGATAGGCACTCCGTGGTGATGGCCGCCAGAAGAGGCACCGTGGGCATGTTCACTGGGGCCGGCGGTTGGGGATGGTTGGGGAGCATCATGGCCGTTTCCGTGCTCATGTCCGTGATCATCTCTGGGGACCAACTCTAAGTGAGAGTCGGAACCATCATGTGCTAACGCAACGGGGATCGGCAACGGTGCGTTAGCATTCGCATTCGCATTGACATTGACATTGGCGATGGCGAGCGTTAGAGCCGGGATCAGGAGTAACAAGGGTTTTGATTGCAGTCGCATCGTTTAGGGGTATTAGATGATGATGAGTAGTATTAAAGTATTTGTAATCGGAAGACGGGGATGGGACCGTATCGGAGAGGTCTGTGGGGGACAAGCCTAGACGGGACGATACGGGACGATACGGGATGGGATGAAACGAAACGAAACGACACCAGAAGGAACCGGACGAAACCTGGAGGACGAGATGATGGTGAAGATCGCAAACGGGAACGGGAACGCAGACGAGAAGGTGAGGACGGAGCATCTTTTTTATAAGCTAAGGAGTCCCCGATTCGTCCGTCCGACGCTTCTGCTCGCTTCGGTCTGGTTCCTTCACCTCCCGCGGGCTCTCTTGGCAGCTGTGGCCAGCAGGAAAGGGCCCAAGGTCCACAGATAGGGTCCTCCGGGTCCGACTTGGATTGCTGTTCCTGTTTCTGTTCCTGTTCCTGTTTCTGTCCCTGTGTCTAGCGAAGTGGTGGTTCCGGTGGGCTCTGTGAGCTTCCGTGCCCGGCATAACGCAGCCTACTCCAAGCTCATCAGCACCGCCGTTTACACTGCCATTACACCGCCACCAGCTCCACCGTCAAAGCCCCTATAATTCCAGGGCTACTGCTAGTGTCTGTTGCCATAGGCCGCTCTGTCACGGTGGGCAAATAGCAACGGGCGTGGGGCGGCCAGATCCGCGCAACGTCATAGTGAGGCTGGGGGTCTGGCCGACCCTGCATTCTTGTCCGTCTCTGCTTCCACACCCGTGCTCTTTCTCCAAGGCTGCCCAGCGTGCCTAGCGTGCCCAGCCGGCTGTGACGGTTAGGTCCCGAGATGGGCTACTAAATGCCCATTCTCATACTCGCGTTCATGGCTGTGTGCGCTTTGTAGAGGCGCGGTGCTGCCGTTTCGGTCGGTTTCGTTGTCGTCTGCACGAATCCGGTTTTTCCGGGCTCGTACCGCTCGTATCTGGCGGGTGCGTGTTCTGTCGGATCATGACTCTGTTAGACTTTTATTATCTACTTACACAAGTAATTAAACACCAACCATTTTTGATTAGTGTGCCATGACCCGTTCTCTTTCCTCGCCCGTGCGCTTCTGGGCCTCTTGCACAATGCTATCCCAATCACAAAACACCAAGAAGTACGTTTCGCCGATCCCGATCAACAACAGTCCGATTCCGTTGCCGGTCCACAAACCTTCAATCTCCCAGTTGTACCGGAACGCAAGTACTAGTCCCAACGGTAGCGCGATGAAATAGTAAACAAATAGATTAAAGTATCCCGCGATCTTTTGGCGGCCTTGGCCTCTAAGAGCACCGGCCGCGATCGCATTCAGACTGTCGCCAAACTGGATCACGGCCATGAGTGGGAGAACCGCAACCACGAGCGAAATCACCTCCTCGTCATCGCTAAACAGTCCAGCAATGGGCCGTCTCAGCAAAAGCAGTATTGAGCAGTTCACTCCCGCGGATACAAACGATGCCAGTAGCGCCACGTAGGTCGCGGTCTGTGCGGGCCCCGTTAGCGTGGCTCCGAGAAAGTTTGCAATTCGCGTAGAGGCGCCCACCGAGAGCGAGAAGGGCACCTGGTACGCGACGGTGCCCACGGTCGCGATGATGGACTGGGCTGCCAGCGCCGCGAGTCCAAACCGCTCGGCCGCCAGAGTAAGAATCTCAAACGCTAGAAACTCGGCCTCTACGGTGATGACGCCGGGGACCACGAGCCGCGACATCTTGCCCCAGTTTTGCATGGCCCGTCGCGGTTCCAGTCCGTTCCAACATCGACTGCCGTCTACAAACACAACGTAGCAGAGGAGGAGAATGGACATCAACCAGTAGTTGAAAGCAACAGCAACGGGTGCGCCCAAATAACCGATTCCAAAGTGCTTATTCCACACAAGCACGTAGTTGAGCACGGCATTAAACGGAGCACACACCATGAGGACATAGGTACTCGCTTTGAAAATCCCCTGGCTTTGCAAGTACTTCTTGCCTGTCTCAAACAAAATGTACCCGGGGGCGCCTACAATCATCACACGGAGGTATCTGCCAGCCAAATACGCAAGCGATCGATCCTCGATAAACCATCCCAAGATCTGTTCGGAAAACCACCATACCAGCGCAACAGGCACAAAGGTCGCAAGCATCAGCGCAGTACACCGTTGGAACTGGAGCCCAACCTGTTTGTACTTGCCCGCACCATAGGCCTGTGCACACAAAGTGTCGAGACAGGTTGCCATGCCTTGGAAAATGGCAAACCCGGTGATGTTGGCCGTCATGGAGCCCAAAGTGACGCCGCCCAGCTCGCTTTTACCCAAATGGCCCACCGTGAAGATGGAAGCCACGCCCAGCGAGCTCTGAAGCAAAAAAGTCGAAATAAGAGGAACGGAACTGTTGAAAAGAGCCCGTGCCTCTGCCCCCACGGTCGTACTGACCTCGCCTCTGTCGATCGCCTTGGCCCAAATGTCCGATACAAGTTGGATCTCTTGGCTCACCTCCGCCAGCGACGGCTTTTGCTGGATTAGGGAGCCTGAGCCGGGGCCTGAGATCGAGCCGAGCCGCCGCAGCTCAGGGTGCTCGATATGGTTGATCGAGAGTAGCTCTTCCTGGTCTCGCAACAAACTACGGGCCTCTTCGATGTTGTAAACCGTTGGCGGCCGTTGTTTGTCGATATTTGCTATCTCGGCATCTCTGTCCCCGCGCTCTTCGTCCCTCGGGTGGTCATAGTAGTTGTCATAATTGTAGTCGAATCCAGCTTCCTCATCCTCCTCGTCGTATTCGTACTCGTCTTCCGACTGTGGGAAAATGTCATTTGGTCGCAAAAACCCGGATCTCCCCACCGATCCAAACACAACCGAAGACGCCCGCCGGTTCCGCGAGGTTGTAAAACCCTTGGGGTTGGCAACGTCGATCGCATCGTCTATTGACAGCGATAGAGATATTGCTGCTGATCTCACTGGAGTCAGCAGCGGTGAAGATTCCGATGGCATTTAGATCTGAATCTGGAGAAGGATTATGGTGTAGTGGAAGAGAAGAGGAAATAAGTGAATGGGCAGAAGAGAGGGAATAGGGAGAGGGAGAAAAGGGAGAGATAGTGAATGCCACCGACTTCGGCCCAGCATGGCATCAGCACCAGCATTAGTACCAGCTCCATGAAACCCTGAGTCATGGCTTTTGAGTCAGAGGTGCTCTGCTCTGCTAAGCTCTGCTCTACTCTGCTCTGCTAGGTGCTGGATCGGGCGAGATAGAGCAGCCGCGCTGACTGGTTCGGGAAGGTCTATCCATATCGCAACGGCCTGGTTCATTCGTTCATCCTTCAAAGTTCTCTAAATGGCTTCTCAACGCCCAGGCGTCGTCGCCCGATAGAGTTTGAGCGATCTTTAATCTTAATCAAAATCAACACAAAAAAGGACTGGCCAGGTACAAAAGTGTAAAAACTGTAACGTAATTGATCTTGTTTGCCTAATTAGTGGTACAAAATGCATACATTCATACAGAACATCAAAAAGAGTCATAAACAAAAAAACTTATCCCCCTGATTCCAACTATCCAATAGCCATAAAATTCATCCCCAAAAATTTGGGTTTTCCTCCGTATAGTGTCCTATTATTCTATTTCATTCCCTTTGTCCTTTGTGTTTTGTTTCTGGCTGGTTTCCCCCACACTGCTGCTAATGGCCCTGCGCAGAGTCGAGCACACATCGACTCCAAACAGATCGGCCACGGCCAAACCATCATCACTGGCATCGTTATCACGGATCTCGTTGTCTCCGAGCCGTGCCAGAGAAAGCGAAAGCGATAGTGAGGATCCAGAGTGCTCCATATACTGTGCCCGTCTGTGTTCACGGCGCATCGGTGATCCAAAACACGCCCGTGAGATCTCTTCGTCAAACAGGTTCTGCCCATCGCTTGTGCTCGCTTTGGACCCCAGCGCGAAGAGTGTGTCGTCCAGCTTGGGCGGCGACTGCCACAGCCGTCTCAGAATCGACTTACGGTTTGACGACGACGGTGACCCCCAGGAGCTCTGACCATGGCCCAAGTGCTGTCCCAACCGCTGGCGGCCGGAGTCCCTTGGGGTCTGGAGCAGCGGCTTTGTGGTCTCTGTCTCTGTCTCTGTCTCGCCCTCACCATCCGCGTCTGCCTCTGTCTCTGTCTCTGTCCCGGACTCAAGCTCAAGCCCGGGTCCGGGTCTGGGCTCAGGACCTTGTCCCAGCCCCAGATCAAAATTCAGATTCAGGTTCATACTCATGTTCATGCTACTGAACGAGGACAACCCCGTTTGGACCGTGATCGGACTTGGACCGGCTCCATCGATCGAAAACCGACGCGGTGAGGCAGAAAACACGGGCTCTGAGGGCTCCAAATGTGCAAACTGAGCAGATTCACCGGAAACAGATGGCACCCATGCGGTTTTAGGTGCCGTTAGCGTGGGGATATTGCTAAGGGTGTGCACTGATTTCTTCTCGGGTGTGGAGGACGCGCCCATCACTTTGCCAAACAGTGAGATCCCATTCCCATGTTGGAGTCCAATTGCCGTCTTGGTTCTCTTGATTGGAACTATCACGGGGTCTTCAAATCCTGCAGTGGTTTGCTCTCGTTTCCGTTTAGCATTCGGCAAGTTTTCGGTTTCCTCCAAAGACGTTGCTGGTGACAATGGGCCCGATTGTGACTGGGACTGTGATTGTGACTTTGATTGTACCACTTTGTCACCAAATGCATCGGGCAAAACAGGCATTTTTTTCGTCTTTGGGTTCCAAAACTGGTGTTCAAACCCAGGCTCAATAGCCCAGTAATGGCCCTTACCACCTTTAGATTTTTCCTGTTTTTGGAAAGCTTTACTCAATGATAAATTATGACGGATCGAGTTTTGCCATCCATTTCGATTCCCACGACGATAATATTCAAAATTGTCTGAAATCCATTGATATATCTCCGATAGTGTAAGTCGCTGGTCCTGAGACCTTAGAATTGCCATACCGATCAACTGCGCGCGAGAGTAGGGTGGCTTGTCGCCATTGTCCACCAGCACTTCTTGCGGATTGGATTTGGATTGCAGTTCGGCCTTGGGCTTGGCTCGTGCTTTGTGTTTGGACTTGGATGGTGCTGCTGATGCTGGTGCTGATGCTGATGCTGGTGCTGGTGGGGTGGGATTTGCAGTGTGCATGGCGATGGCCAAGGGGTTCCGGGGAGCGACACCCCCTTTCGGAGTTGGGTGAAACGCAGGAGCCACTCGACCAGATCTGATGAAATGAGAGCTCTGTGCACTTGAGCGATTGTAAGAGTGATCACTGGTGCTGCTGAAGAGCGAGAAGGGCGACGATTGTGCTGGAGACAGGAGCAATGGCTGCAAATTTGCGGTCGAGTTTGTTTTCAAATGTTTCGCGTTGTTTGCACTGGGAGTAGACGAGATCAGAGATGTTCGATACTGGTACTGACTATGGTACGAACTTGGATTTTGATGTTGATTTGGATTTTGATACTGGACATAATTGTGTACATTGTTTCTGGAGTTGAACTTGGTACCTCTGGCCATACCGTGGAGCGAAGGAGGGGTATCGAGTGTTATTGAGCTGTCCAAGGTGAAGGACGACGAAGGAGTAGGAAAGCAGGTGGGCATGTTCTGCTGGCGAGGCTCCGGCTCCGTCTTCTTGGACGAGAGCAGGCCAATATGAGAAGAACTTGCCGGAGGGGGCAAGTGAACGGACGCCAGCGACTTCATGATGTTTGTGTCCAGAGCGCTATGGTTATGGTTATGGTTATGGCTGTGGACCTGGTGGCTGGAACTGGCACTAGTGCTGGAGCCTGTGCGGGAGCCAATGCCGGAGTTGGAACTGGAGCTGGAGCTGGAGCTGGAATTGACACTGGAACTGGTGCTGGTGCTGGCACTGGCGGGCCGTGGCTGTAGAAGCGGGTGTGGGCGAGACTCGGAGGTCATGGGCATTCTGGTGAAGGTGCTCAGTGTCGATGGGCTGCTGGAAGAGAGCGAGAGGCCAAAAAGCAGCCGCGCTCAGCCGTGCACCCGTGCACCCGCGTCGCGTCGCGTCGCGTCGCGCAGCCAAGCGGAAGCTCCATTCTATTCTCTATCACGAACAATCTACTCTGACCTATTCACGATCACTCCAGCGCCCCGGGATCGACTGCCTCGCCCTCCGCCGTGATGGTCCGGCTCACGCTCCACAGCTGCACAATGTTGTCGTCGGCCGTGCTGCCCACGAGCCACGGCGTGCTGGGGCTCCACGAAAAGTCCGTGACAGAGCTCGTGTGTCCTCCATGCATGAAAAACAGCTCTGGGGCGCCGTCTTCAGCATCATCCTGAGTCTGTTCCTCGCCAATCTTGAAAATGTCCCAGATGATGACACGCCGGTCCTGGCCTGCACTCGCAAGCACGCCGTCGTGATGAGGCGACCACTCCAGCGACGTGATCGCGTCTCCGTGGCCCATCAACGAGTGCAATTTAGCTCCCAAGTTCCGCATATCCCAGAGCCCAATGGTGTTATCCTCCGAGGCTGTTGCAAGTAGATTCTGTCCAAATTTGCTGAATGCGACGCTGTTCACCGCGCCCTCATGCGCTTTGATCGATTGCACAACGCTCTCCCCTTCCCCCATCCGCGAATCGTGGATCTGGAGATGGGTATCATCCGATACAGATACAAAAATGTTTGGCTGGCTGTTGTGCCATCGTACATCGTTCACAATCCCATTGTGTGACGAAATTGTTCTCACTGGCCCCACAGTTTTGGCACTTCCTTGTTTCCCATTCACGTCCCTACCTCTTCATTAGAAACCATAGTGTAGTATCAGATGTATGTATTTTGTCTTACCAAAGTGCAATTTTCTTGTCGTCTGAGCACGTCAACAAGGATCCCTTAACATTAGGATTCCACGAGATGGAATACCTATACTCGGTTAGTCCCATAGCAAACTATTTCCACAACTGTGGTGGTGTCTTACCCGTTATCCTCATGACACTCCAACCGCAACGGCTCAAACGTCTCGGGATCCTCATTCAAGTTGTAAATGTAGACCGTACCCGATGGTCCAAATGTGCCCACTATAGACGCGTCTTGGGGTAAATATCGGGCACGATTCACTTCACCTTCATGTCGGAATTTTTTGATCGTTTTGATCTTGGATTCCACATATCCTGGCAAACTCTTGGGTCGTTCCATGGCTACAGAACTTTCATGGAAACTTGTCTGTCCCACAATCACATAGTTTTGATCTTTGCTTGAAGTATGTGTCCCCAATAGCAACTCTGCCTTGACGATCCCCCGGTTGCTTCTAAACCATTCAAGCTTGTTAATCACTTGATGAAACTCGGTGTTTTGTTGCGGGAGGACTTACACTAAACTATTCGGACTCCATTGGAGTGTAAGCGATGGCCATGTCAACGCCGATTCCGAAACCCAGTTGTACATAAAATGACAATTCTTTTTCCATGTTTGGTACTCTACAATATAGAGTATTAGATAAGACAGCATGTTAGAACCTGCGAATTTTAGGACAAAAGTGGATATGGCTTACCTTCCTCTATGGTTTGTTCTTCATCTGAAACAAAAAGCGTACGTGTTAGTCGTCATCAACAAAACACAAAAAAAAAAGGTTTATCATAATTTGTACTTTTTTCCGATCCATCTTCTTCGTCTGGGTCTAACTGACCAAGCAGTGATGTCAGCTGGTTCTCGTCCATGGGCAAAACTTGTTCGTGGTGGGTGTGATGATGATGATGATGATGATGTTGTTGAAAGTGAAAGTTCAAGTAGAAAAAAGAAAGCGTTTGCACACACCACCAACGCGATTTCAAACCACAGCTCGCTTACTCGCTCTTAACACTCACATTCCTCAAGATCGGACTCGAACTTCAAATTGCTAGATTTCTCCACTGGATCCACAAATTGGTCTGCGTCCGTGCTGCCAGGTGAGTCCCATATTGCGTATTTACGAGTACGCAAGCGTACTTCTCATCCTGATAACGGGCGCCTCTCTCACTTCTATGTCCCACCAAGAAAGTCCATCTAAGCATCATCGGGGGAATCCACAACCACGACGAGCACAGAGACTAGATAACTCAGTAACAGGCCATGCAACCCCAGTATTCGTGCAGACCGACAGATACCACTATCTCTCACCGCATCAGCAAAATCGTCCCGGAAGTGGAGGTGCTGAAGAAGCTCCAAGCGACGGAACGATCTTTTGATACTCTCATATCGCGAAAGTTTCTGGATCTTCAGGACCTGGTGGCTCGGCCTTCCAAAGTATGGATATATACTCCTTCCAATGTCTCTAACTATAACTAACACCCAACTAAATAGAAAAAAGAGGTGTTTCGGTTGTTTGTGTCAAACGTTTGCGTGGACCAGCCATGGCAACAGCAAGCACTTGGGCCTGAGCAAAACTCATTTGCACAGGAACCCAGTTGGACATTACGCGTTGAAGGACGTCTTGTGAATGATGTGAGTATGTTTCTCCTGTTTATCTGCTTTTTGTTGTTAACAATATGTTTTGTTATCGTCAGGAAGCAGCAGATTCCCCAACTCGAAGAAAGTTCAGCTCCTTTTTCACAAGCATCATCGTTGAACTTTCAGCACCCCATCAGGGCGATCAACAGCAACAACAGCCGCTTCAGTTCCCCGAGGGAAACATTGTGGAATGGCATGAGCCTGGTCTTGGTGCACCTGCTGGAGTAGAATTTGATGGCTTGGATGTTAAGCGTAAGGGAAGCTCAAACGTGAATGCGAGAATCACTTTGCAACCAAAAGAGATACCGACAATTTTGAAATTGTCTCCTGAGCTGAGTGAGGTTTTGGCCATCCAAGAGGGAACCCAGGCTACGATTATTTCAACTCTATGGCTCTACATAAAGGTAAGCAGATGTCATTTTTTGCCTTTTTTGATTAAAGTATCTAACATATATGTAGTTCCACAACTTGCAAAGTCCAGAAGATAAGCGGATTATAAACTGTAACGAGCCGCTGAGTCGGGTGTTTGAGGTACCCCAATTTTCTTTCCCACAGGTATTGGACCTGCTTTCGCGGCATTTGAGAAACCGGGAACCCGTTGTGATTGACTATCTAATCAGAACAGACATTTCTTCAACCGTTGGTGACATTGTTTACGACATTGAGTACCAAGTCGATGACCCAGCAATGCCCCGAGAACTAATTGCAAATTGGAACAACGATGCTGCTGAAATCATGGCCTTGGAAAGCAAAGTTGCTTTAGGTGCCGCTGCCCTCAACACTTCACGACTCAAGTACGAGTTTTTCAACCAACTTTCGGAAAATCCAGTTGAGTTTTTGAACAAATGGGTTGATTCCCAATCCAGATCTCTAAGGGTCTTGATCAGTGATGAGGGTTACAATGAAGAATCCGTCCGTCATTCCGAATTCTACACTGATGAGCTTTTGAACAAGAATCTCAACTTGCTTTTGAACTCTCGCAGAATATAATCTGTTCTTCATGTGTGTAAAGTAGTAAGTTAATAGTAAAATAATAGATGCTTTTTGTTTTGTCTTGTGTGAAATCACTCCAACTACGGACCGAAATACGAGCCCGCATAGCGATGTGGCCTTCATGTGTCCGCTTCAATTTGAGCAACGGACCTAGAAAATGTTGTCTTATATTCATACCTCTGGTGAGACAAGAGAGCGTACAGGAGTGAGAGACATCGACCCGGGGTTGATTCGGCTCTCAACTTTAACAGCTTGTGCACGCACGTTGGGATCAAAGACGAAGAACGTGCGCTTTCTGGCAGCAAACCGTTTACGAGACAGGAGGACAAGCATGAACATAGTCATAGAGATGAAGACATAATATCCAAATGGACTGACACAGGCACCGACACGAAGTGCCTGATTTTGAGCCGGAACCGAATAGACAGAAAGAAGGTGAAGGTTTGGCTTTTTGGCGTGCAAGAGAAACAAAAATACGCTCCGTGGGCCCACACTCGCTGGGGTGCCTCGTTCTCTCTCTTTCTTCTCTTTCCTTCGCCAGCCAGCCTGATGACCGAGCCCCAATTCCAACTCCAATGTCTCGCTCTCAACGACGGCACAAGCCCAGTGGCAAGCGATCTTCGCGTGTGCCCGACTTTCTGCTAGAGAATATCCCCGTGTTCAACAGCCCAGAGGATGAGATCTCCGTTATCAAACGCACTGCCAGAGAAGAATCGCTCTATCCCTCCATGGCCATTCCAAAAGCACAGGAGACACAATCCCAAAGGAGGCCATCGAACAATGAATCTTTTCATGGTGCTCACGCCGGAGACGCAAATGGCCCCACGGCTCCTTTCAAGAGTAAGCGAGGCCCCAGAGTCGGCGACGAAGAGCAGAAACTGTCCTCCCCAGCTGATATCAACGCTCCATCTGATTCTGCTGCCACCGGTATGAATTTCCCAAGACCGTCGCCCGGTGTCTTCAACGGGCCACATCAGTATCAGCATCAGAACCAGTATCCTCTTCAACACCAGCACCAGCTCTTGAATCAGAATCAAAGCCTGGGTCCAAACGATGCTGCTGGTCTGCCCTCTCCCCGTCCTCTCTCTCCACTGGACACTCCGACCGGTACTAAACGAAACACGGCCAGCCCTCGTTTGCCGGCATCTTCAAGAAAACTCTACAGAAAGCCGCCGCCTAGTGATAACTGGCCGCTGGTCTCGCCGTCGTCCTCTGTGGAGCCTGCTGAGGCCATTCCACGGTCTCCAGTCGTCCCGCCGAGCAGAGAACTTTTGGACCCGCTGCACCATCGTCAGTATCAGCATCAGAATCAGCAACAGCATCTTCAACAAATCTCAACGCCAAGCCAAAAGGCGATCTCAGAAAAAGAGCAGCCGTCGTCACAAAGCACTGGTTTGAAGTCATCGTTTGGCGTTGGTTCCGAGCAGCCTCCAAAGGCTCTGTCTTCCCCAGCTCTTGCCTCATCCGCATCTTCTTCTGCTTCCTCGGCAAGCACGCACAATGAAGACGACAGCTTCAGCTTTGTTCAGGGGCCGCCTTCGCATCCACACTCGCGCTGTCCCTCTCCTTCGGTTCCTCTTCCAATGACAGAAAGCCCCGTTGCGGCATATTCGAGCCTGCAAAAATCAGCCGCAACTCCAGAGACAGACAACCGGCAGCAACAGTTCCAGTGGCAGTCCTCAGCACTATTAAACCGACGACACTTCCACAAAAGATCGCAATCTTCCGGGTTTGAAATTGTTTCGCCCGTTTTAAAAGTGTCCTGGAATGCCAACAGTCCAGATGAATGGACTCAAGAACGAGTCATCGCGTGGCTGACCCGCAATCGATTCGGGGACGACTGGATAGAAATATTTAGCAAGAACAGAATCGCGGGAGACAAATTCCTCGCTCTGATGAGCTATCAGAACTTGAAAAGACTGCTGCGGCCTCTTTCTTCGGGCTCAAACAATAATACAAATCATTCTCGCTTTATCCACCTTCTGCGAAAGACTTTGGATAGTTCCTTATCTGCATCCTCGGATTCAATGGCCAACTCTCTACGCTCGTCCTTCCTCGCCGTCCAGAACGAGAGTGGTAAATCTGGTCCAAATGCCGTATCGGGCTCGAATCCCAGTCATTTGAGATCTGTGTCTGATCCAAGCGCACTGGATTTAACACAAAAACTGACTCCAACCATTTCGGCCCCCAACGTTTTGACCGCGTTAACAAGTCTGCCCGTTCTTCAAAAAACGGCCACTTATTCAAATCCAAGCCCGATTCCAAACGCAATCCCGTCCACGGGATCTGACCATTCGAGAAGAATTCAAGATGTGAAAATGTTTTTGTCCAAAAACGCCTCCGTGCCTCTTTTGACTCAACCAACAGCGACAACTCCTGCACAGGCTCAGGTACAGGTACAGGAGAACATGGTAAGATTCTTCGAGGAGTTCTATATCCATTGACGACGATACTAACTATTAGTGCCAGAGTGGAGTTGTTTCGGACCCTTCAAGACTTGCAAAAAGCAATAATAGTCCAATTATGTTGACCGCCAGTTCTCAATTGCAACAGCAGCAGCAGCAGCAGCAGCAGCAGCAGCCTTCACCATCAACTTCTACTTCAACATCGGCCTCAGTGTCGACAACCTCATCTTCAGCGGGTACTTCCCAGAGCATTGCTGAAAAGCCCATGAAAAGCTATACTTCTCCTTTGGAGTCCACATTTCAATTGAAAAAGAACGGGCTGTTTACAAAGTTGCGGAAGAACAATAAATTCAAGAGGAAAGAAGCGTCAAAGAAAAGTCCAATTGTATGTCTTCTTTGCAACCTAGGCTGTATTCTCTCTACTAACTTTTTAAGGAACCACCAATTCGTCCAACAATCAAAATTGAAACAAAAATTGACAAAGTTTCACCCCAATCTCTGTCTGCAAAACCCTTGAGCTCCCCCTTGTCCAGCAGTGGAGGCTTTTTAAGCCCCATGATGTCTGAAAGCTCTGTGCCAACTTACTACTCCCCAGATTTGAAATATAGGCCAAAAGCTATTTCTCCTACCACAGGTAATCAGACTACCGTGTTGGTTACAAAGGACAACAAATCATTCGTTCCGGTTTCTATTAAAGACTGTGTATCTCAGTCCGTTCAAAGTGTAAAGTCTCTGTTAGCGGAAGCCATTAACTACGATGAATTCCACGACGTATCCTATCATTTAACGGATTTTTGCTGTCAGGAAGGAGAAGCCATTAGTGATGCCGTGTTTCATGCTTTAATCAGCTCTTTGTTTATCACTGATTCTGGAATGGCCAAAATCTATGTGAAGTTAATAGCTGACCCAATTCGCTCTTCTGATAACTCTTCAATTGATCTAGTGTCTCGGGGAGGCTTCACCAAAGCTCACAAGTATCCAGCTACTCCCCAGTATCTCTATACTTCTTCCGCTAAGGATTCAGAAGTGGACTATCTCAACTTCAAGGCCAATTCCGTAAAACCTCAACTTACTAATAAAAATGCATCAGCTTTGAAACGCCCAAGACAGGTGGGTTCTTCCTTATCAAGAAGCAAAACGGTCAGAACCGGTCCTAACTCATCCTCGTCTTTTTCTTCTTCTGCAACCACATCAACTCCTACTGCTAGACTCAATGCTCACTCTATCAAAAACAGGGGTAAAGCTTCAGAACCTCCTGACTCATTCCGTATAATAAGAAACAGTAGAAAAGAAATCAACTTTGATCAAAGACGAGAATCTCCTTATGATCGGAAAAACTTGGTAGCCAAGAGAACAGTTCCTCCTCCACCAATTCCAAGACAAAACAGTCTTGCAAGCTTTCATTCTTCTGTCGGGCACGATCAAAAAACAGATTTTTCTGGGAAGGATCCAAACAGCAGAAAGTTGGATCAGAGCGAAACAAAAACCGTCATGGCTACTGCAAAGCAACATGATAAATTCAAAGAGAATGTTATCTCTTTTGAAGGAGTCCCAGCATTGGATGAAAGTGATACAGAAGATGACGACGACTCAGATGACGGCCTTTGGGCAAAAAAGCCTCCCGGTGTGAATAAAACCCCAATAGTGGAAGAGAAATTTTTCACAAGTTCAAGTCCCACAGATTCAAGGTCACAAGTACATATGCCTACAAGATCCGACTCTTGGACCGTGAGACCTCCAGCAGAATTGGTCTACGATAACCTGGAAAAGTTTTTCCCCAATACTGACCTCGATAAACCCATTCTCGATGACACCTTTTCACCTGGGAACTCACCAATATCACCGTTTGTTGAAAGTTCACTTGCGGCGAAACCTAAAGTTGGGGGTTCAAATTTGGCCAACTGTTCAACAAGCGATTTCCCAGTCTCCCCAAACACAAAACAAGGAGAGCATCTAGGTGAAAGTAACAACAATGCTGAAACGATCAAGAAGAGCAGTCGCGGGGTGCGACGCATGAAAACAATTCGAGCTGTTGCTCGTGAAGCTAGCGAAGCCCACAAGCACTATTCAACCACATCAAGCAATGAAAATCGCCTAGGAAGACGAATGAGTACAAAAATGTGGGGGCAAAACGTGATTGAGGTCACATCTGGAGAGATCAGAACCGGGAAAGTAAGCACTTTGCGCAAACAGAAAGGTGATAAAATCCAATTCGCATGGGTAAAAGGTGAACTTATTGGCAAAGGAACGTTTGGTAAAGTGTATTTGGCTCTGAATGTAACCACTGGAGAAATGATTTCCGTGAAACAGGTTGGCATAACGAATGGTTCTCCACAGGCTCGAGAAGTTATAGAGGCTTTACATTCGGAAGTTGACACTTTGAAAGACCTGGATCATCTGAATATCGTCCAATATCTTGGATTTGAAGAAACAAAAGAGCTCTGTAGCCTATTTCTTGAATATGTTCCAGGGGGATCTGTTGGATCCTGCATTCGGCTTCACGGCAGGTTTGAAGAGCCTCTGATCCGCTTTATCACTCTGCAAGTGCTCCAAGGTCTTGCATACCTCCATTCCTGTGGTATTTTGCATCGAGATTTGAAAGCCGATAATCTCTTGTTGGATCTCAATGGTGTTTGTAAAATATCTGACTTTGGAATATCCAAGAGAAGTCAAAACATTTATGATAACGACGCAGACATGTCAATGCAGGGTACAATCTTTTGGATGGCGCCAGAGGTTATCGATAATGTCGTTCATAGTGAAAAGCAAGGCTACAGTGCAAAAGTAGATATTTGGTCCCTGGGTTGTGTGGTCTTGGAGATGTTTGCAGGATGTCGTCCATGGTCAAATTTAGAAGCTGTTGGGGCAATTTACAAGGTATGATGAGAAACTAGTGTTTTTATGATCTTGAGACTTTAGCTAACCACTTTTTTTCATGTTTAACAGATTGGTAAGACCAAGTTGGCTCCTCCAATACCAGAGGATACTCTACCCTTCGTGTCAGAAGAAGGCAAAGATTTTATAGAACAATGCTTCCAAGTGTAAGTGGTCTTTTTTGTTTTTCCTGTTTCTTTGTAACTTACTAACAACGGAAATAGCAACCCTGAGAACCGACCCACTGCAGAACAATTACTTCATCACAAGTTCTGTCAGAAAGTACCTGAATTTCGATTTGAAGAGACAAAACTTGCAAAAATGATCGAGGCAAACAAAAAGCAATGCCATTTCAACGTATAATATTTTATTTGTGTGTATACAATTGTTCCGGTGTTTTTTTATTGTTTATATTATTTTGTGATGGATTAAAATAGCTCCATGATTCCAATATTTGGTGTTGTATTTTTAGATATAGATTTTTGAGACTCCTGGAGAATAATGAAACTGAAAAATAAAACAATCGCTTGTATTTACACGTTAATTCTTGAAAGAAATTGGGCAGACTCCTAAGGATTGTATGCAATTTATAGGTATTCTAAATCACCTTCAGTCATGGCAAATGCTCTACTTCCCCGTTACAGCTATTTTGACTACTAGAGGTGCAATACGTTGCCGGCTATTTTTCAAAGCCTGGGGTTTTGTTGCCAAGTTTTCTACTAGTCCCAGGAGTTAGAACCTTCATAAGTGATCTAGTCAGGTTGGTATAACTACCCGTGTCAATCAACTTTGAGATCATTTTTGCCTTTGAACCAGATTAGAACTAGAAATGTGGCCAAAGTATTAGTTTTTTTACCCGGTTCTGTGAATTGATTAGAAATATTTCCGGGGATTGTAATCAGCCATCTTCTGTTCCCATGTCTCCTCAAACATGCTAGGTTCCTATAGCGTATCATTAAAACCAAACACTAGATATGCTCTCTGGGGAAAAAGGGGGGAGAATGTTTCTCTGGTTTCAAACCATAGGAAATAATGTTCTAGAAGGAAATTATTGACACGAATGGAGAGGCAACACATCTTCTTGTGTTAAATAACGTTTCAGAAGAAACGAGTAAAATATACTGAACAACTCCGTCAGGTTCCGCTTAGTGTGGACCCTTGCTTTACCATAAGCGAGACTTCCCTTCATGCTTCCAATAAAATGGGGGTTATTATACAGAGACACATTCTCTCCCTTCCCGCCAAGGCGGGTTCGTTTCTGTCATCATATCGGTCAGAGGAATGTGTTAAAGTTCTTGAAAGTTTAAGGCTGTGTCTCTGTATTACCTTTTCTCACTTGGTTTTTTAAAATGTCGTCTAAATCAAGGAAATAAATCTGATATCGTTTTCTATCCATATTTCTAGGTTAAAACAAATAAAAAGTATAATAATATAGCATTTATGGCTTCTTACAAAGTAGCAAAATTTTCAAAATTCTTTAGTATTCGAACGAATTGCATCAGTAATATCTAGCCTAACAAATCAGATTCCCAACAGGCTCCACAAACCGCCAAAACGTAGACGCAGAACAGCTAAGAAAGATGATGGAACCTCGCTCTTCCTTTTGTTTTTTTAGGACGGCATTTGTAGTCCGAATACAGAACAGTTAGATTGGAGATGATGTTATCGGTTTCAGAACTAGAACTAGAGACTGTCTCATGCACTATTTATGCTTAACAGTACTCTCTGTTACCCTGCCCTCATGTGCTAGAGGTCACGGGATCAGCTTATCTGAACTGCCATTCAACAAGAACTTCATAGATTAAATATTCTCTGTCTGAGAATATCTTAAAGTTTCTTTTCGATTGGTCCTCCTCTGTTTTCCACATCAATCCAATAACTGTGGAGACATCCCGAATACTGACTTTGTTGGTAGCATCAATGGTCGGACCATGTTCCGAGACAGAGGAAGCATTTGTTTTAGCTTTAACCGCTGCTATCAAAATTCTTTGGGAATCACCAGGCCGAAATAAAGTATTTCTCTCAGGATAGACGTCGGTCACCTTGCGTTTCCATGCGTCAAGAGTGCCGTCTTCTATTGCAAGGGCTAGCCCATAGTTTTTGGCTGCTTTTATTTGCATCTTTTTGTAGAGCTTGAAGGAATTGAGCGGTCTTTTAATATGACACGGACTGCCCTTTCTATTTTGTTCTGTAGCGTCTTGGTACTCCATTTCAGCCTGATAGCGAGGCCCTTTTCCCAACTGTGCATCAAGGAGCCTGGTCTTTAAGCAAGGCACTTCCGTGTTGAAATAAGATGAGCACAACTTAAGGTAAGTTTCTCCATTCTCCAATTTAAGGCAAGCATCGATATCATTTTTTTTGCAGACACTCTCAGATACTTCTGGAGAAAAAAGTTGCAGAATAGGTTCTAGTAGCTGGATATTGATCTTCATTTGCTCGGCAAGAAGTCTCATCTTTGCTATCCTTTCTTCAGTTAGGGTTGAGATACGAACCCACTTATATGAATTTTGGAACATATTTCTTATCTCGTCTTGAACTGATGTACTTGGATTTGTGGTCAAAGGATTATACTCTTGTAGGGAAGAACCTGTGGAGTTGGAGAGTTGTGTTTGTGTTTGAGATGGTGTGCATTGTATTTCTGGTTGGAGAGGTGCCATTATTGGCAATTGTGTTTGTGATGGCAGTTTTGAAGTGCTAGCGATGCCATCGTAATTCTCCATCATTGGTAAAGACTCCCGGGGTATAGCATCTGTATAAACTGAGCTCTGGCTGGTTTCTTGACAGAAACCTCTGTTGAAACACTCTAATTGTTGTCTTTCAGGGTTCACATAATAACCGCTGTTTACAAGAGACTGTTCGGGAAGAACTGAAGGAAAAGCAAAGCTGTTGTTTCTTTCCCTTTCTGTCTGTGTATTGTGGTGCAAAACAGGCGCATAAGCATTTTGACTGACAGGATTGTTGGCCAAAGGCACAGGCTGTTGCAAAGGTGGCAGTATGGGGTTGTTTCCTGAGAACGCATAATTGTTCAGGTGCTGTCCCTGACTATTTCCCGAGTTGTTTAAGGCATACAGCGCTGGATCAGTTATTGAATGTACAAATCTTGAAGGTTCAGTTTCCCTTGGATGTAAACATTTTAAAGGTTCAGTTTCCCTTGGATGTACAAATATTGAAGGTTCAGTTTCCCTTGAATGTACCAATATTGAAGGTTCAGTTTCCCTTGAATGTACCAATATTGAAGGTTCAGTTTCCCTTGAAGATTCAGATTCCTTAACTGGATCATAATAACGGGTCCTTTTTTTCTGTTTGCCCATACTTAGAAGGTTATACTAGTGAAGATTGATATTTTGCCTGGAAAATGAAAAAGGGAGAGGTTTAGGAGTAAAGAATTAAGAAACCACAGTAAAAACTAATCATCGAAGAGAGCCCTACTTGCCAATCAAAGATTTTGACCTTTTGGTGTATGTCCAAATAGCATGTGCAACGGCAGTTCACGGTCTAAAGCTTTTTGATCAAGCAAACCTTCATTCTTAGATTTACAAAGGAATAGTTTATCGGTCCTAAGATCATTCTCTGCTACCTAGTTCCGCCAATATCTTCTGGAGAAGACTGAACACATAATATATTAATTCTTCAGCTGCGCTGCACTTAAGCGCCCAGACAAAACCGATCACAAAGCGAAAATGTTGTGCACTTTTAGATTTTTCTTAGCACAGTTGCGTGCTCGGTTTTGGAACTTTGGGGAGATTTATCCGTTGAATATCAATATTCTAGCTATAAAGGCAAACTGAACAGTTCAGAACACATTTAGACATGACGCTGAGTATGACTGAGACCAAATCAAGAAGTACCAGCAAGATTGTCTTTATACTCTCACGTTGAAGCAGGATAAGGAAAGAAAGCTCTCGTCGTAATAAATACGACCGGCAGTAGTTGGCCATTCAGAAAGGCAACTTGATGCATAGACAAAAATGGCCAGTTGGGCAGATTTAGGCATATCATTAGTATCATTTGTTAAACTTGTCCTAGAAATCAGCCTTCTCTAGATTGAGATTTTCTTGTAGTCTGTACCAGCCCAAATTTTCAGAAGCATAAATCTTTATAATGTGTGTGAAGTGCAAATTACAAAATCAAAATCCAGATAACAGTTCTGTTTAGAGACAGTGACGAAGTAGAACTATTTGTGAAATAAAGATTTTGCTGCTCAAGGTCATAATGTTTCCACTATTCCTGTTCGTATGTGAATGGATGCACATAAAGAAGACATGTATAGGAAAGGGTGGGATAATCTTGTGTTAGCCTAAGAATCCTTGAATTGTTAAAATGAATTGATATTAACGCCAGATCGGCACAGAGTATCTAAAATGTGGATACTAATTGGTGAAACCACCAAGCTACTAGAAGATTGAATTCTCCATCAATCCTCATCCATGATTTTTTTATATCTTGTGATTAGGCTAAAATATATGTATATGGATTTACCCAAAAAAAAATGGCATATTCACTGATTACAAGTACATAACGATGACAAAAATAAAAGATAGAGACCAATATAAATACCAGACAGTCCATATTTCCGGAACCAAAGCTAATGCAAAATAAGGATCCGGGGCTTGAGAAAAACTGTCAATTTCTAAACTCCGAGTAGTGTTTCCAAAGACAAGACCATATATGTGCGATTTTTACAGATTTATTTCATTTTCCTTCCTTCTCCAGAGACTTTTGTTTTAAGAGATCCAGTTGTTGATATAAGAAAGCAACAGATTGAGTCCATCAACCGTGACTTTGGCAGACGTTGCAGCTTTTTTCGCTACAGACACAGTGAATGTGGGCACTCCAGTGGGGATAAATTTGGAGTTGATGTAGTCAAAAACTGGCTCATCACCTGGGTTGTTACCGCCGGCAACAAAAATCATTCCGATCTGAGCAGGCTTTTGAGGAAAGTAGTAGAGTTCCTCTTTGGGTTGGTTAATTGGGGAAGTTTGTGAGGATGTGGGCAAGATGTTATATTGAGATCCCGATCCAGTAAGAGGATTCGAAGATAGCTTGCCCTGTGTCAGCATCATGATGGCACACTCAACAGCTTCAAGAGAAAGATCTGCTGTTGGCTGAATCACAACCACCCCGTTAACAAGAGTCGCGTGCACTTTTCTATTTTTATAGAGATCATTCACATGGCTAATACACTCTCCGGTGGTCGCTCTGGCTCGCTCTTTGTCTTCAGCTGTGCCAACGTAGTACCGAATGGAGCAATCGAGTTCCTCGACAATTGACCCCGGCAACCTTTCTGCCATTGAGCCTACTGTTTTCTTAATTGATTTTTTCCAATCCAATTCTTGTTCATTCACAATGGAGATCCAGTAGTCACGCCCAGCAGGTTTGAGATATCCCCCGTTTTCCGCAATCAGACCAACGTTGGGGATGCGACGGTAGATTCGTTCGAGCGCAAACCTACTGGAATAGCTCATAATGTAAACAATATTGTTCGGATCCGCAACTAAATCTGATATAAGGGCAATTTTCCTCTGGGGCGAAATAGGCACAGTTTTAGAGGAACGAAGACTTCCCTTGACAACAATACCAGGACTTGATTCAAGATTCAAGAAAAACAAACGTTTAATGGGTTGCCTGGAGTTGATTGCTCTTAGTCCTGCTTCAAGATATTTGTCCTTCACATCAGCTGGACTAAGTCTGGGGATGTTGCTTGCTTTTCGTTGTTGCTGCTCATTCCAGGCACTGTCTACGCTTTCGAGAAACTCTTTACACCAGTGGGAACCCGTGTGAGTCGAAACATATCCAAACAAATTTCTCCATCTGCGATATCTTTCATGTACCGACATTGTCAGCGCAATATGGAAGGCTTCAGAGACCTGGCGCTTGTCCCATGGGTTGATAAGCAAAGCGGAGTTGCCCATAACAGACGCCGATCCCGTAAACTCGGACAAAATTAAAACCCCTTTCCTTTCGCTTGCACAAATAACGTATTCGTGACACGTCAGATTCATGCCTTCGCGTAAAGACGTCACTGCAAATGCGTCAGCTTCGCACATTAAACCCAAATACTGGGCAAAATCGATATCCTGATGGTAGAACACAACAGGTTGGCTAATTGCAAGATTTGTGTCTAACGAATTTATGCGGTCCACAATTTGCATCACATCGCTTTGCAATTCTAAATCTTGGTTACCCTTGTAGCAGACCTGCACCAGAACAGCCTTGTTGATCCACTCTGGATATTTGTGCAAGAACTCCTCATAAGCAAGCAACTTGTTTTTCACACCTCTTATCGAATCCAATTTGTCTCTTCCAACGATCAAAGTTTTATCTGGCCATCTAGCGCGAATAAGTTGTCTAAACTGGGTAACTTGGTCGTCCAGCATTTGAACAGCAACACTACCAGGATCAATACCAACTCCAAAGTTCACAACACTAATAAACTTGCCATCTGATATGATGCCGTCTTCGGAAATGTCAACAGCGAGTAAACGGTTGCATGTTTGTAGAAAATGCGTGGTATACTCCTCTGTTTGAAAGCCTATACAATTTGCGCCAAGCATGCCCTGTAGCAATTTTGTCCTGAGTGCAAAACAGCGAAACACTTCGCTGGAGGGGAAAGAAACATGTAAGAAAAAGCCAATCTTTGCATTCGGAAGCTTTTCTCGAATCATCTGCGGTGCCAACAGCAAATGGTAATCATTTATCCAAATAATATCACCAGGCTTGTATACCTCGACAATCTTGTCTGCAAAGAGCTGGTTCAAGAGTCGATAGTGCTCCCAAGAATGATCTTCATATACCTTTGACTTTGGATTATCGGATATTTGATAGTGTAGTGTAGGCCATAAAATTTGTTTACAGTACTGTAGATAATGGCCTTGAAACGTAGAATCAGATGGTAGTACGGCCTCACAATCGTACTCTTTCTGCAGTTTCGAGACAATTGCAGACTTTAGGTCGCCTGAGAGGGAGTCTGTGGGCATGCCGACGGTACCAATCCAAGTTCTATTTTCAATCGTATGGTCTTTAACCGACCTCGCAACTGCATTTCTCAGACCGCCATTTCCCTTGTGGAACGGGACAATTGACCAAGGTGCTTTGGAGAAGACTTCATCATCGATAGATGGCTTGCGAGAGGGGAAAGGAGAGACACGAGCTGGCAAAATTTTCCCATTCCCATTTGCCTTTTCAAAAGAGGTTTTGAATTTGAATGATGCCAAGTAAGGACTGGATGGCTGACTTCGCTCATCTACAATGCTTTTCGATGGACCAAGGTAAGGAGTCTTTGAGCGCGGTTGGTGAATGGGATGACCAGCCTTGAAAAACCCGCCTTCAGAGGGGGTTTTCAGAGTCAATGGGTCTTTCTCTGCCTTTTCCAATGCTTCTAGCAACTTCTCGTTGATCTCTTTTTGAAATGTGTGATGATCAAATTCCCTCCCCATCGGTGTTGAAATAGGGGAAGAGCCAGCAGATTGAGACATTGCCACCGGCTTCAGAATCGAGCTAAGAGTTGGAATGGCCATGGTTGATGAAGCACCACTCCATTTTAAAGAAGGCCGTGGATCATCTTCGCCAGTACTTGGGGGGACAGTCAAAGCACCTACATTTTCCCCAATCGAAACCTGTCTAGAGGACGATGAGATGTGGTTATTGACATTTTCAATTTCAAAGTTGACTGTGTACGGCAGAAACAGAGAAGCAATGAGCACGCCCATTGTGAAACCAAGCAGATATGTTTACACGACGGTGTGAAGTCCAAAAGATGTCTTCAATTCTTGTAGTGAAACAATGCCCAATTCCATCGCCATTTCGAAAAATCCCCGCGACTTCTTATATTTCTAAATCACGTGCAAGTGATGGATTGGAAGTCCTCTGGGGTTACCCTGACGATCTGTTTGTATGGGAGGGATGGGTAGAACGGGTGTTGCGGTTGTGGTTTCTGGGATTTTTGGTCAATTTAACAAGGTTTCTTTCCGTCTTTCGGTTTTGCTGGGGAATTAAGTAAGCGATTTGGCGATAGCCTCAGCTCTGATTGTGAACAGGCTTGGTTAGCCAGAGAAAAATGGGGTGACTCTTCAATATCTGATCTTTGCGCAGGTCTCTATTTACTATGATGATGTCGCGAGCAGATCTCATCACGCCTGTCAGATGTAAGAGTTAAACTCTATGTTAGCCTTGAATAAAACGGGCATAGCCGTAGGGATTAGATTCGAGCATTTGAGCACTAGAGATTACTCACTATAAATTTTCGCGTGGTGATATTGTGTTCAAGGTGATTTCTGAGCAGAGCTTTGCGTGTGCTTCTGCTTGTTTCAGGGTGGTGAAAGTTGGCAAAGAATTGTATCCAACTACAGTTTTTTTTTCCTGTTATACTGTCAGGACACTAGGTCTTTGAAGTCCGAAGTTTGGCATATGTATCTGGTTCTGTATCAATAAAATGTCAACGTATGTCTAGGAAAGCAAATAATCTTTGACCTCAAATAGTATCATTTTGACCTCGTCACTTTTGTACGTGTAAAAGAACAACCTCAAGTATTTTTTTTAAAACAATAGTAAACAGCAATTTTTTGGTGTTATTGTTGAAAGCGAGCAAATTTAGAGTTTTGTGTCTAACGCTTGTTCCCCTTTATGCAAGGAGAAAGCGAAGCATCTTTTTCTTTCAAAAATTTGATATAGGCCATCGCCTATAGGTTCTGTCTGCGAATGCAAGGGAAGGATGGTAATGAAATTATTCATATTCATGACGCGAACGCATTTTTCATGAAAGATGAGATCTTGCTGAAATGGACCAGACGAACAAACTGCATCTCTGCCTAGATGAAAGCAAGAGTTTCTTTCATTTAAAGATTTTAAAGATTGTTTGAAGATGGACACTCCAGGAATGGAATGGGTGACAACGGCTATCTGTCATGTCGTAATCTACTAGTATATGATATGTGAACAATGCTGACACAGCACGATACCGAAAACAAAACGAGTTCGCCGAGTCTGCTTTTGGGACTCTGGTCACCTCCAGATTTGAAAATCACAAGTTTGTTAGCACTTCTTTGGCTTGGCTTTTCGCTTGATTTAGAAGAACCGCTACTCCGAAGGGTCATTCTGATATCTCACTTGACGGCTCCTGACAACAAGGACAAAGATCCCACACAGGTTGTAATTTTGCTTTCGCCCGGTAGACTCCAAACTCCAAAACACGTGAAATAGGGGACATTGGGGGAGCAATCGCCGCGTTATTTTGCCAGTCATTTCCAGAGCATTCTCCTTGAGTCAGGAGATAGCCTCTAAAAGGTGACAGCTCGGCGGCTCCGGCACCTCCCCAACCGCAGCCCGGAGCAGAACGTCGGGCTCGGACTCAAGCCCAGGTCCCTGGCGTCCGAGTCGCAAGCCAGTCGCAAGCCACTGGCATGCCAGTGGCATGCCATTTGTCCGGAGACCAATGGCAAAGAGACCAAAAGCGCCAACGGCCGCGGGCTGCAGGTCGACGCAAACGGCAAAGGCGGGGTAGTGCGCTCGCTTGGCGGATGGTGGGGGCCTGCCCGAATAGGCAACTGCCGGGTGACGGCTGCAAAAAGCGACTTGTTGGACTTTTGCGGAGCGGCTCCTGGCGGCCAGTTCCCGGTATAAAAAGACCTGCTTGGCCTGGGTCCCACTTTCCTACTTCAGTCCCCCCGATTCCCCCTCCTTTGCCCTCTTTGCCCAGTCACCCCCACTACCCCTCCTCGACGTTTCCAAGATGAGCTCTCTTCTCAAGTCTCGTGTGCGATATGCCCCTTACCTCCAGAAGCTGATGACTGCGGAGGAAACCATCCCATTTTTCAAGCATGGCCAGTACTTGGGATGGTCTGGTTTCACCGGTGTGGGCGCTCCAAAGGCCGTCCCCAAGGCTCTTTCTGAGCACGTCAAGAAGAACAACCTTCAAGGAAAGCTGGCCTTCAACCTGTTCATTGGCGCCTCTGCGGGCCCCGAGGAATCGGTCTGGGCAGACCTTGATATGATTCTGAGGAGATCCCCCCATCAGGTAGGAAAGCCCATCGCAAAGGCCATCAACGAGGGCAGAACCCAGTTCTTTGACAAGCATTTATCCATGTGGCCCCAGGATCTTACCTACGGATTCTACACAAAGGACAAGGTCGGTTCCAAGAAATTGGATATCACAATCATCGAGGCCACTGCAATCACTGAAGATGGTTCGATTGTCCCCGGTCCAGCTGTGGGTGGCTCACCTGAGCAGATTGATTACGCCGATGGTGTCATCATCGAGGTCAATACACATACCCCAAGCTTTGAAGGCTTGCACGATATCAACATGCCTGAGCTCCCACCTTTCAGAAAGCCATACCAGATCACCCAGGTTGACCAACGTATTGGAACACCAGCCATCCCAGTGGACCCATCAAAGGTTTTGGCAATTGTTGAGACCACTAAGCCGGATGTGGTTGGACCAAATACGCCTTCCGATGCCGTTTCCCAGGCTATTGCGGGCCACCTGATCGAGTTCTTTGAGAACGAGGTCAAACAAGGAAGATTGCCCGAAAACCTTCACCCGTTGCAATCGGGCATTGGCAACATTGCCAATGCTGTAATTGAAGGGCTTGCCGGCGCCAACTTTAAGAACTTGAACGTTTGGACCGAGGTTCTCCAGGATTCCTTCTTGGACTTTTTGGACTCTGGCAAGTTGGACTTTGCAACAACAACCTCTATCCGATTGACAGATGAGGGATTTCAGAGATTCTACAAGAACTGGGATCAATACAAGGATAAGCTTTTGCTCCGATCCCAGGTCGTTTCCAACTCTCCTGAAATTATCCGAAGACTTGGTGTTATTGCCATGAACACTCCAGTTGAGGTTGATATTTACGCCCATGCCAATTCCACAAACGTTAACGGGTCCAGAATGCTTAACGGTTTAGGAGGTTCTGCGGATTTCCTCCGAAATGCAAAACTGTCTATCATGCACACTCCATCTTCCAGACCCACCAAGACTGACCCTCAAGGTCTTTCATGTGTTGTTCCATTCGCTACACATGTTGATCAAACCGAACACGATTTGGACGTTATTGTTACTGAGCAAGGCCTTGCAGACTTACGTGGATTGTCTCCAAAGGAGCGTTCCAAGGAAATCATCGATAAGATTGTTCACCCAGTTTACAAGCCAATTTTGAGAGAATACGTTGAAAGGGCTACTTTCTACGCTGAGAAGAAGAAGTGTCTCCATGAGCCACACATTCTCAAAGATGCTTTCAAATTGCATGCAAACCTTGCAGAGAAGGGAACTATGAGAATTGAATCGTGGGATTAGACTAATAGGTACGGATTTATAGACGAGGGGAATCCATATAGAAAGGGCAAAAACAGTTTTCTAAATGGAACGAAAGTGACGATAAAATAGGACCAAAAAAAGAATCTAAAAGATAAAAATGTATTTATTTAGCATTGAACAAAAAAAAAGGGTGTAAAGCTATAATAGTAATGGCTAAAGTATTTCATCTTTCCTAATAATTCACGTAATGACAAATATATTTCGTGACGAGCGAGTGCCGAGGTATAGAGCACAGCCACGTTGTCCAAGGCTCTCCTTCGCGTTCTTTACTTGGCTCAAAAAAGATTTGTGGACACCTCAATTGCTCCTAAGTTTCCAAGTTCCGGAATATATGATGGAAAAACCAAGACAGGCAGGGTAGGGGGGAATGACATCGCAGGGAAACCTAATTTTGTCTCATCATCCGCAGAAAGTGTCTCATACCTTGTCCTGTCAATTGTGTTACAGAACCAAAAGTAATCATTAAAAGAGGATTATGATATGAATAAACAAGGAGAAGTTCTATTAGAATAGATACGTAATTGTATTAATCTGTGTTCTTAGACGCCGAGATCAGCTCTATAAAATGGCAATTTTGTTAACAAGGCATTTAAACTTTTTGTTTTTTTATTCATATTGAAAATGGTTACTTTTTGAGCCGCATCTGAAGATGAGTAGCTGTAGGGATTATTAGTAGCCGGAATTTAAACTTGCCGACATTGTTGGAAAATAAGAAGACCCTCATGAAGAGTTATCTTTGCAAGAACAACATGTCCAATTATTAGCAATTCACATTACCTTTTTCATTTTTTTTTTGTTTTGAGTTGGGTACAAAACTTGAGATTGTATAAGCGTAAGCGTCACTAAAAAAAAAATGAACAGCAATTGCCAAGAAACAGGATTCTTCATAATTGAATGAAAGGCGCTATCAATTATAGATCCTCAAACTGCATAATGAAACGCCCAAACCAACAAAACCAGTTTAGTTAAAACAGAACTAACCGGATATCACTTTTTTTCCGGCTTTATGCCCAAACATGAACCTATTTCACTTGTTTTATCTAATGAATGCAAAGTTTCCGATCGGCGATACGGTATAGTTGAACCGGTCGGTAATATTAAAAAAAAAGGTGCTATTTTTGCAAATTGGTTATGTATTCCTCGATGGGCTTGTTACTTCTATTCCATGATGACAAACAAATTGGTGGAAAATAAGAAGTACCCATAAACGATTCCCAATTGATATATAAGCCCGATTCGAGAGTGTGGTGGAGCCAAAGATGTGTGTTTTTTAGGAGGAAGTGATAGTTCCCCATTATCAAAATAGCTATTCCTTGTTTTGATGACGTTCTAATTCTATTCATTTGTATTACACTTTGTTGTAATAATGATCTGGTATTCGATAACTTAACGAAGCAGTTTCTGATAATTCTCGAAATTGGATATAATCTGCATCATTTAAAGGTGAACTGATCTGTTTCCATAATCTGTCAAACTCAGTTTGTGGACTTTCTGTTATCCACATGCTTTGCTTCAATAGTTTATTCTAAAAAAAAAAAACACAAAAAAATGTTAGAATTTGTAAAAGAGTAAACAGTAAACATGAAAAAGCATACCCTTTCACGATCCTCTTCCATGCGTCTCAAAATTTGTTCCTTTGTGAGTGTATGGACCAATTCAACATTTGCAGAACTCGAATCTGAATTGCCAACAGAGGCACGACCCCCATCATTTACACCTGTATCTTCATTCAAATGTACAAGTTTCGACCGGTATACTTCATGAGCCTCAAGTTTTCTTGTTGTTAAAACTTTCCAAGCTCCTTCGAATCCCTTTAGTTTTGCAAGGTCTATCATGACAGGGAGTGGGGGTAAATCATCTTCTTTTTTGGGTAAATCTTGTATTGTATCTGTTTGTTCTTTCTCTCCAATTGAACTATCATGATCCGTCTTTTGATGTTTTTTTTGATGTTCATCTTTATTTACTTCTTGTGTCGTTTCTGTTGATTCCTCTACAACATCTTGATCTGTCTTTCGATGTTTCCTTCGATGCTTATCCTCATCCTCATCCTCATCCTCATCTGGTTGACCTTCCTCTGGAATCTTCTTACCAGTATCTAAAATATTTGAAACATATTCAAACTCGTCTTGTGAATCTTTACTATCAACATCAAGCATTTGCTCCAATTTTTCCAAAATATCAGCTGTATTTTTCAAATTTACAAGACTGTGTCTACCACGAGGTACAACTTTTGATACAATTAATGGCATCCCACGTAGAATACTTTCCAAATACGGGACTTTTTCTTTTTTCTCCGCCAGATTTGAAGATGTTGATGTTGAACTTGAACTTGAATTTGAATTTGAATTTGAATTTGAACTTGTCGTAATATTTAAAGAATTTATTACAGCATTAGAAAATGATTTTGAACTTGTAATATGTTTTAATGATTGAACAAGAGTCTCAACAAAGTAAAAAATGTTTAATCTTGCATTTAGAGTCGACTACAAAAAAAAAAAAATTAGAATTAGATTGTTGAAATAAAAAAAAAACAACAATAACATTTTTTTAATTATGTTTCTCTCTCACCTTATCCAAAACTTCCAATATACATGAAAACAAATCCTCTTCCAAATCACAATTTTTAAGTGCAAACGTCACAACTTTTTCATCGGATTGGGTAATTGCAGATAACTTGTATAACAGTTGAGTAAACTGCATTCGTGCTTCGAATGGATCCATAGGATGAACTCGTCTCTCCTCTCTTGCCATTTATCACTTGTGGTTTTAGATATAAAGAAGGTTGAAACCAAGGTGTGTTCTGTGGTGTTGTGTGGTTACCCTACCTAAGCAAATCGATTTTGTTTGCTTGTGTTAGAAAGAGATCATGCTCTTTTCTTCTTCGTGCTGAGATTTACTATATGTAGGACTATATATAGTCTGTTGTTCTTCCTCTGTACCTGCTTTTGACCCCTTATTCCTTTCGTGTTCATTAGTCCAACCACGTTCGTGATAGCCTTCCCTAGTTCGACGTGTCCACCGCTGTGCATCGCCACTTTCCACCTTTTATCACAAGACCGCCCCACTGAGACTGAGCCCTTCCACTTTGCTTCTCCAGTTAGCTCTATTTAGCATCGTAGTACACTCTCAGCATGGCCACCCACACGAGCAATCCCAGTCTAGATACGGATATGGATATGGATATGGACCTGGAGGCACAGGCCCACAGTCAGCTTCTACGGGCTGGCTACGTCACCCTGGATCCCAGAGTAGCTCTGCGTTCGTCCCCCCAGCAGACCATAACAGCCACCACCGCTCCTCTTGTGACACATTCCGAGATCGAGTCTGGAGACTCCAACACAAGCCAGCTAGGGTCCCTTCATCAGGCCCTCCAGCGAAACGCATGGGCTTTGGCCCCCAGCGGTGGCCGTAGTAGACTGGTACGAATAAGAGTGAAAGCACGCGAACACAAAGAGTCCAAGATATCTCGAAGACCAAAGAGGTTTATGCGCTTGCTGATTTTAAGGTTTAATTGCATAATGATAAACTTTAACACATGCACCATGCTCATTTTCCATGTCTGTGTTGGACATTTTGATGGCTTGACAGGCTCCATTCTAGCACCCGCAGGAATAGGATTTGCACTACTGAGCATCATCTTCTATCTAACTGTATGCCAGGATCCGGGAAGTCCTCTAGATCTAGAAGGCTTTGCTGGCATATTTGAGCGTGAGTATGAGGAGAACGATACTGGTAACAATGATGGCCACGAAACCTGGGTTCTACCACCAGTCCCAAGACAAATAAAAACTGGAATCACTTCAAAGGATAATGGCCGATTTCGCTACTGTACAGAGTGCAAGTGCTGGAAGCCCGACAGAACACATCACTGTTCGAGCTGTGGCCACTGTGTGCTACAAATGGATCATCACAATCACTTGTTCGGAAATTGTATAGGCTTCCACAACAAAAAGTTCTTCATCCAGTTTCTATGGTATGTGGTGGTATACGCTCTCCTATGCTCCATCTCATTCCTTGTGACTATTATAGGCTTTGTCAAAAGTGGAAAGCATAAAGAAAAGTTGGTCATCTTTATTGCGATCTTATGCAATTTTGTCCTCTCGATTGGAATCTTCTTAGGTTTTTTACTCTACGCATCGCATTCAACATGGCTATTGCTACAAAACCTGACTACGCTGGAAAGCATGGAGGACGTCAGGTACAAGGCGGAAATACTACAGAACAGCTCCCAGTTCTCACAACCCACAACGTCAAAGTCTGTGGGGAATGTGTTTGACCTTGGATACCGCCAGAACTGGGAGCTGGTCATGGGTAAGACCTGGGCCGAGTGGCTTCTCCCCATCCCCCGGCGTGCCGCTAAAAACGAGGATGGCACTTGGTTTCCCGTCAACGAGGAGGTTTACCAACGGGTCTTTGCCCGTGGAGACAGACGAGGAACGGAGAAACAGGGCCTTGCAAACCCGGACAGGTTATGAGCACGGAGCCCGACCGTGGGTGGAGGATGTGAGAGTCTGAGCATCATCTACCAAGAGATCTTATATCCCACACATTTTTTTGTACAGTTTTTTGTTTCTACACAATCCAGCGGGAATGGTATGTGCCTAGATATTCGATTAACCAAACCCTCAACGACAAGGTAACACGGTTTTTACCAAACGGTCTTCTTTGAGAAGGTGTGGCATATACGGAAACGTATATTGTCCCATTTGTTTTTACTGGAAGAAGAAAAAAAGAGTTGTGGTAGAGACTATCATGATACATACACCCTTACAAATATATACCAATTTTTTTTAAAAAATCGCAGAATGGGTTCTTTCAATTTCGAGTATAGATACTCCCTTTTTGGACTCAAAAACGCACCGAAAGAGCAATTGTGAAAAATTACTACCAAGTCATGCTTTTTATACCAGAAATAGAACATTGATCTTTATTAATATTGAAAACAAACAAAAACAAAAACAAAACAAAAAAGGAGAATTTGACATTTGATGGTTTATGGTCATTTTTTTGGTGGTTGTGAAAAGAGAGTACTTTAAGGATGAAAAACAAAAATATCCAAAAGAAGAAATTCGTGATATAATAAAGACAAACTTATTTATATGTTATATATAAGATGAAGAAGATGATGAGGAAGATAACAATACTATATAACCCTTTATATAAAACGACAATATAACCTGAATATGACGATTGATTGCGATCTAGAAATGACTCAGATTTATCCCATTGAGTCTTTAATTTCCAAATATATATGTATATATTTTTCTGTTGTAAAAGATGGAGTTGAGCTATGCAACTCTTGATTGATGGGTTCGACTAAAAGATTTTCTAAGAAGTTGTTGTTGTTGTTGATGTTGATGTTGATGAGATGATTCCTCACTTATTCGAGAAGATTGGCCCGGTCGTACTCTCGTCATTCGAATGGGTTGTTGTTGATAAGAATCATCATTATGTTGTTGTTCGTCCAGTTCATCATAATCAAACAAACCTTCACGAGAATAATCGTCTCTTGAACTATCGCTCCGTATTGATAACGATAGACTTCTTCTCATTTGGACCCCACCACCGACGCCGTTATCAAGAGGGATTGACCCAATGTCCTTGTTAGGTAATATAGACCTACCATCGCGGTCATCATGTCTGGAAATGTTGAGGAGATAGACTCCGGAGAAAATTATGACAAACCCGAGCAATAACGAGATGATGTCGACTGCACTGGAGGTGTTGAAGCCTCTGAACAGGATGAACGAGGCGATTAGGGTGAAGGTGGTGAAGGTGACATAGTACAGTGGGTTCACGATGGATGTATCGAACTGGTCGAGGGCCTTGTTGAAGTAGTTCATCTGGGTCAGGATGCACACAACGACGACAATCATAAAGACATAGGTTGAAGGATGGGTAAACTGGTTGTTCCCGCCGATTGTCAGCTTCAAGGCGATGCCAAAGGCCTTTATGGACATGACGGACACGGAGCCCACGGTGGAGCAGATGGAGATGTAGACCAGTGGGTTGAGTTGGCCGTACTGGGGCGCCAACTTGTATATCATGACGATGGAAAACACTCCCACGAGCAGCACATAGGCCAGAAAGCCCGGGCTCACCGCGTAGTCCAGGATCTCGTCGACGGTCTGGATGTCCTTGTCCGGGGGAGCGTGGAGCACGATGATGACGGAGCCCATGAGGCAGATGGCACAGCCCATCTTCCCCAAGGTGCCCAGCTGCTCTTTGAGAAACACCGAGGCCAGCACGGCGCCGATGATGACGCTGAGGGCGCCCAGCGGCGTGACGAGGATGGCCGGGGCGAACGTGTAGGCGGCGAAGTTGGCGACCTCGCCCAGGGCCATGGTGATGATTCCAGCCCACCAGATGGGGTTTTTAAGATACTCGAAGCCTTCTCCTTCAAAGCCCTGTCTGTTGGAGGCATCCAGCAGGCCCTTTTTCGTGATGATGAAGCTGGTGCCAATGGCGAGCGAGCTGCTCATGGCCAGGGCCAGCCCTATGTATTTGTCCTCGAGCATTTGTTGGTGCGAGTGTGCGAGGAACGAAGGTACGAAGGTACGAAGTACGAGGAGGATCTGGCTGGAGGATGTTGGAGACCACTTGCACAAAAGCGTGTGTTGTTTCTTTCCTCTTCCTCTCAACTTTCTTTCCGGTCCATTTTCACCGCAAATACGTTTTTTTGCGACGAACAAATGGAAGATAAAAATGGAGACGATCCGGCCATAGACCGTATTGCCTGTGAGAGTGCCATGGTGTCCTCGCTGGTTCTGTCCAAGGTTTGTGTTATAGATAACTCTTTATTCTCAGTTGTTATACTTGAGATCTTTGGGTTGTCCTTTCTAACTCTTTTCATTCATAGGCTCCCAAATTGCAGAAACAGTTTGTTCTGAAACTGGCACAGGATTCGATAGTTTGTCCCATCTGTATTGCTCCGCTGTATACCCCTTTTATCACCGCCTGTGGCCACACTTTCTGTTATGAGGTATAAATTTGGCATCTTTTTAACAAAACAAAAACAAAAACAAAAACAAGAAGTTTTTAACCTTTTTTTATTAGTGTATTTGGTTATGGATGAAAAAAGCCAAGGCGTGTCCTCTGTGTAGAACAGAACTTGAATTACAACCTGTTTACAATATAAAAGTATGTATAGGTATATTCCCAGGATCTACCCTTTTTTCAAGATTTATTTTGGGCCCATATTCCTTTTTTTTTCTTTTCTTTCTTACCCACTAAGATAATAAAACGAACAAGATTTATAATAATCTGGGGAAATCATGAACTTTTTTTTATTTTTTTTAAAGGTGAAGCAAATTGTGGATGCATGTTTAGAAATCGCACTTGAGTTTGAAACAGATCAACACAAGGTTGAACAGATCAAGAGGGAAAGGAAAGATGCTGAACAGTTGTATCGGGTACATTCTACACATGGTACGGTTTTCAAAGGAGTTTGTTTTAAGACCAAGATTGGGGGCAATAAATGTCGACAACGCAATACATCGATGTATTTTGCAAGTAGTCAAGGTTCGTTAGAATCAGAGCAAGAGCCGGAGCCAGAATCGGGGTCGGGGTCGTTGGTAGTAATGGGTCAGGAGGAGGAATTGGAAGATTTTGACCAGGACCCCGAGTTGGAAAACTTGCATCGGCAGTTTGAAGCGTCGATGCGGGTTTCTTATGGTGATGGGGATGAACGGGGACGGTCAGAGATTAATGAAGAGATTGAAGAGGCAGAGGTATCAGTATCGGGGGGTCAACGAGGCAGTAGAGGACATGTTATAGTACGGCGGAGCCAAGAAAGTGAGACCGACACGGATAGGGACACGGACACGGAGACGGAGCTGGAATCGGACTACCAGTTGATGGAGATGTATGGGATTCTGGACAGACGGCATTCGTCGCGTCCGCCGCCGGGCAGCTGGCCGTCGATGCGGTTGGCCTGATGATGATGATGATATGATGGAGGAAAGAGAATAGAATACAAAAGATGGATGTATTAATCAAGCAAGAGGTTTCTGTGTCCGGGTAACCCCTTTTCAGATTGGGCAAAAATTCCGCGTTTTCTGTATTTTTTGCACTATTGGATTGTATATATTGTAGATATCTGCTCTATGGGGTCTCCAAGGGATGCTGTTCTCTGACAGACGGACTAAGATGAAGGCGAAGGTGAACACGGCGATGAAGTCCATGGACGAGGGTGTGGATCCAGGCGAGAGCACACGGCTGCTCCAGGCGATCTCCCAGTCCAAGACAATTGGGTCCACCTCCAGTGATGAGAATGAGAACGAGAACGAACAGACCAGCTGGAGCTCCAGCATGGACGACCCCGAGGCTCTCGACCCCGAGCTGTCGCTCGAGGTCAACGAGGTCAACGAGTTTGTATTCCTTTCCAAAACCGCGGTGCCGCTGATCGCGAGCTTCTTGCTCCAGTACTCCCTATCCTTCACGGCCATCTTCTCCGTGAGCCGGCTGGGCGAGCAGTACGTGGGGGCCGTGTCGCTGGCCTCGCTGACGTTCAACCTCACGGGCTCGTCGCTGTTCATGGGCATGGGCACCTGTCTCGACACGGTGTGCCCGCAAGCCTTCGGGGCCGGCGACCGGCGACTGGTCTGTGTTTTCGTCCAGCGCGGCTTCGCGATGCTGCTGGCTCTGTTCGTTCCGCTGGCCGTGCTCTGGTGGAACGCGGGCCCGCTGCTCTCGCTCGTGGTCCTGGAGGACCCTGGGCTGGAGGACCCCCAGCTCGTGGACCTGACGGTTCGCTACCTGCGGATTCTCTCCTTCGCGGCCCCGGGCTTCATCGCGTTCGACACGGCCAAGCGCTTTCTCCAGGCCCAGGGCATCTTCGCCGCCGGGACCTGGGTGCTCGCCGTGGCCGCGCCGATCAACGTCGCCCTGACCTACCTGCTCGTGTGGAGCCCTCGCTTCGCCGTGGGCTACACGGGCGCGGCCGTCAGCACCGTCGCGGTCCACTGGCTGATGGCCGCGCTGCTGCTGGCCTACACCGTGTTCGTGGACGGCCACCAGTGCTGGACGGGCCTGGACGTCGCCGCGGCCCTCCGCCGCTGGGGCCCGCTGCTCGAGCTCGCGGTCCCGGGCATCGTGATGGTCGAGGCAGAGAACCTGGCCTTCGAGGTGCTCACGATCGCGGCCGCCCGCTTCGGAACCTCTGCCCTGGCAGCCCAGGCCGTCATCTCAAGCCTCTCGGGCCTCATCTTCCAGGTGCCCCTGGCCTCCAGCATCGCAGCCTCCACGCGAATCGCCCAGTATCTGGGCCGCGCGAGCCCGAAACGCGCCATCGCGACTTGTCGAGCAGCCTTGCGACTCTCGCTGCTGCTCTCGCTGCTGCTCGCCTCGACCGTGTTTCTGCTGAAAAGGCAGATCGCTGCTGCCTTCACCACAGACCCCCAGGTCACCTTCATCCTCATCTCCGTGCTCCCCATCACCGCTCTTAACCAGTCCTTCGACTGCCCCAACATCGTCATGGCGGGCATTCTTCGTGGCCAGGGCCGCCAGAAGATCGGCGGGATTCTTAACCTCGTGGCTTACTATGCTGTGGGATTGCCAATTGCGTTTTGGCTCGCTTTTAAAGCTGATCTAGGGGTTCGTGGTCTATGGTTAGGAATCTCAGCAGGAATCTTATCCGTTACCGTTGGTGAATTCTATTTCTTGATAAAATCAGATTGGCAGATGATTACCCAGACAACTGCAACAAGATTGGAGTCCGAAGACACGACGACTCAACAATAATAAAAGAGTACACCTTTTTTTTTTTCTAAACTGATCTTTTGGTTGTTGTTATTCATATTTCTAGAGTTGTAAGGGTTGACAGAATCTAGTTTTGTTTTGGAGTTTTATCCCGGAAAAGGATAAAACGGCTCTAAAGCTTGATCTCTGATAGTAATTGAACTTGTAAGACTGTCTTGATAAGGGTTGCGTTGGTTGAGAATAAGATGGGCGTTTATTCAATTGATAATTGATTTTGCTGAATGGGTTCATTGTGATGCATCTGAAAGTGAGGATTGTAACGATTAGCATGATGTGTTTTTTAGGGTTTATACAAAAATTAATGAGAACCAACAATTGAGAAAGGCTGAGCCAAGTCTGATATGAATAGCTTTACCGTTTCCGCTAAATATGCCAAACCAAGACAGACAGATCTGATGGATATGTTGTTGTGGGCATTCTGTTGACCCATTTGATACCTTCCCTGTCTTTGTCAAAATACTTGATAATCTTGACGCGGTTAGTGCTGTCATGGCTTCCTCCAACGTCTATGTTTCACTCATCACAAAAATTGTGTTCCTCTTGGTGCCTGTTTGATTCCTTTTTTTTTCAATTCTGATACTTGGCTGTCCAGAGAAGCTTTTATAGCGTTCCCAATTCTTTCTTCATCATCCTTGACCATGTTCAATAGGCAAGGGATCTCACCCCATGCCATAACAATTCTGGTGTTTTGATATTTTTGAAGGTGAATCGTCAAGCTTAGCTGCGCTATGTGGAAACCCAAATTTCAAAACCAGGTAAAGAGTCGTCGAAATACCGTCGGAAAACGATAACAATTGTTGCCATTATGTGTGGGTTTTAACCAAAGCTTCCTGCAGGGTTTCATTGGATTTAAAGACATTGGCAGAAGAACCCCCCCAAAAAAATGCTTATGGTTTCAATTGCACGAAATGATGAGTATATTCCCAGTTGTGGTTTACTTGAACCAAAAACTCGTATCCCAAAAGGAATAGGAGACAATGTCTATGGAGAGAATCGACAAAGTCTAGCAAGTATAACAGCATACGACATGAAGAGAGAGTGAGAGAGAATTTTGTTTCAAGTGGCGTCAATTAATCAATTAAACACTCAAATATCGTTTCCTGTTTAGAGATGTAATAAACTGATGATTAATCTCATCAAGGAAACGGAAGGAACCATCTATCCATGCAAAATAGAACAATAATTACCTTTTTAATATTATGGATAAACCTCAATGACGAGAAATAAAAATTGTTAGGTCCGGAGGAAGCTAGGGGTCAATTCATCGCACATATAACTGCTGAATTGCTATAGAATAGGGATCTAACTATGTATATAGCTATAGACCAAGCTTACCCGTAATGGATATCACCCGAGTCCTAACAGTATAGTTTTATGAATAGACAAATATCAAATTGGTTTTAAATGAGAAGAAGCGATAATAGGTAAGAATATGAAAAAAAAAAGTGTTCGATTGTAGTGAATTAGAATTTTGGATATGGTGATTCAATCATGATCTGGGAGCCTTGTACTATGTGAAAGACTTTGTCTCCATTACATTCTTTTAAAAAATAAAGCTTCTTTAATATTCTGTACCAGGTTTTCTAATGGAAAAAAAATGGGAAAACGACAACAACCTCAATAGCACTAAGAAAAACATACAAGAATGATTCAAATTAACAGACCCGTTTTCAGTTTCCAGGTTATAAATCCAATCCTATTCTGAATGATGGCTAAACTTTGTGGATATTCAGAGCCACCTTCTCAAATCACCCAAATTTTTAAAACAAGATTTGATCATTTTTTTGAAAAGTGATTTCCATGAAATTGTTATAATGAGATGGCTAATCACACACAAAGACTGTCTCCTACGTTTGGTATACACGCCAGTATCTTGCCAACCACCCTAATCATTAAATACGTTGTTCTGTCCTTATAAGAAGAACCTTTCTCTAATTTCTATTTATACAGACTTCTTTTCCGGAGAAAACTCCGAACAAACTAGATTCTGTCATCTAGCAAGTATAACAATTTCAAAGATTTTTAATCATGACTTATAGGAAAATTGGATTTTTACTGGTTTATTTAAAAACTTTAGTATGTAAAGGTTTAATTGTAAGAAAATTGAATTGTCATCTTATTGCTGTGTCAAACAATTGGAAGGCTGTTCACATATAAAATGTGAGCCAACTGAGACCCATTATTATTTGAGTCAGAGACAACAACATTAGACATATTAGAAACAAATCCCGCTAAACCATCCTCCTCACAAGCCGAGGCTGCGCTTGCCCTGGCCATCGAGAAACCATCACCCTCTCCTGCTGCTCGAGTCCAGATCAAAAAAGGGAAAGGCCGACAGGTCCACAGGAGAAAAACAGAGCATGAGAGAGTCCGAATCTCCTCAAAAAACAACGACGTAACCCTTTTCGAAAGCAAGTTTTCAATCACAGCGTTTGACGGTATGCGACAGATGTCCATCTAGCAACAAATGGCTCCATTCATCATTATCAGGTGAAGGAAAATGAATATCTATCCAAGCCTTGAATATAATTAATACACTATCAGAGGTTGCAACGTCGAAATCGGTTGCTGGACTAACGCTTGGAAACCAAGCTTCCACCACATGCACTAAACCTTTGTAAAGAAGAAAAGAAGCACCCCAACCTTTCCATTAAGCGAAATCACTTCTACAACTGTTACTGATTCAGAGGAATCAGAAGAAAAGGACGTGAATAGTCTTTACAGGGCTTACATGTTTCGCCTTTGTTGTTGATTGACCAAGTTTAAAGCCTACTTCCAAACGTTATCATTTTTTCCCCCTTAAATTTGCCAATATAGTACTTGTAGAACTCAAAAATTCAATCAGATTGGCTCCATTCTCACGAGCCCGGGGAATATCAACATGGGAACATGCTTTAATACCACGAATACTTTGATCGCTTGACGAAAGCTGACTGCCAGTTATGTGACAATGGCAATGGCCGTTCACGACCGACAAACTTAGCGCCTAGAATTTTTTTGAGCTAAATAAATAATGTACGACTCTAAGAGTAATTACTAATAGATTGAAAGAGTTTTGTTTTCTTTCGTTTACCTCCTGGGCACCTGTACTCCCGTGGAGCCGTCCCTAGGTGATAGAGAAAGGTACTCCAAATTTAGGCGCTGCTGCTGCTGTCCAGATAGATATTTTAGGATTTTGGGTGTTATAGGCCAAGACCGCCTGTTCAAGAGGCGAAGGTTCCATTTATATAAAATTATACGGGAAAACAAACAATGGATAATGCGGTGACAATCTACAGATTTGGATTAATGATTCAATGATTGGGATCAATCATGAGACAAAATTTGGTGATCGGTGTCACAACAGGTTATGAGCACCACCTCTGGATGTACTGTGGTAATCCGCGAGGACGAAAAAAAGCGCTCTCTGATTGGCCAGTTTTGGTGGGAGTTTAGTCTTTTCCTCCCCCCAATATTTTCGTCCTCTCTTCTCTTTTCACTGTTTGTTTGCACAGAAAGTTTTCAAATATATATCCAAGGTATGAGCACCAGATCCCAGGAAACCGGTGATTGTAATCTCTAGAATTTTAGAATATGCGATTCCCGGTTCCCGGTCGATTTGTGGAGCACGAGCAACAGAGAGTTGGCTAACGATTGAATGATCCACTTTAGATGGCCAACCGAATCATTGAAATGCAAAAGCATTACCAGACTCAAACGAGCAAGCCTATCTATTTGAGAGTACGTGACCTTCTAAAACTGAGAGAGATACACAAAAAAGCAAAAGCAAAAGCAAAAGCAAAAGAGAAATGGAGGTTGATGGATGAATCATTGCTTGCTACAGGTACTAACAAAGTTCATGTATAGGGACCAAGGGCAAAGCTTTACGTGTATCCCTTCTGGGCCATCTTTGCGTTATCTGGAGGTGCTTCTTTTTACTACCTCGGTAGAGCCGTTTTGGGAATCAAGGATCCAAAGAGAGATTGAGTTTTTTTTTTCCATTCTGTGAACATGTATCTGATTCAAAATTGCAAATTGCAAATTGAAAATTGCAAATTCATCTAAAGTCTCAACAACACACTACTCAACATAAAGCCAACTCTTTCGAATTAGAACTCTATGCGAATAAATGTTTTATAGAGGAAAGGAAAATCAGTGAATACTAGACATAGAACTTCTTTTTGTTTTCGTTATTTTCCAGTATAGAGCTGTTTATTTTTATTTTTGGTGTTCTGATTTGGTTGGAGCAGAAACATAATAGATTCAAAAACTTACAATTCAAAGATTGCAACAGATATATCCCGGGTACTGTGGGAACGAAAAAAAAAAAGCGTAGAATATAATTTCTAAAGTAGACTTTAGAATTACGTGATTCTCTGGCTCTGACTCTGACTCTTGCTCTGGCTTTGGCTTGAAACCGGGAATTAGGAGCTAGTAAAGCCATTAACATCGGTATCTATTAGCTGTCTGTATATGCAATTCAAAGTCTCGGATTCTGAACTATTAGCCAAACCAAAGAGAATGCGATTGTCCAAGAGTGTTAAGCTGGTGTTTATAAAACACACGTTGTAATCTCGTGATATTATTCGCTGATTCACTCATTTTGCAAAAATTATCTAAACAAGTTTCGCAAATTGTCTTGCACATGGGACCGATTCTCCATAAATGGAATTAAATGAAAATCGCCTTAACTGAGAGAGAAAGAAAGAAAGAGAGAAAGAGAGAAAGGAAACAAACAAATACACAAGCAAGTGGGAATCGGGTAGCCCGGAGATTTAGCAGATGAGATGAATACGCAATTTGCATTGATAAAGGACCCAAGTATAGCGCAAAGAATTAAACATGGCTTGTGTGACTTGAGACTTGTGATTTGAGAAAATGATATACAAAGTGATGGTCATTCAAGTCATTAGTCCTTGTGATACTGAAACGTGAGGCAAAGATGGATATTTGTGATGGAACTCCCAGTAACATTCATTATTCCAAACAAAGTTCATGGGCAGGGGGCAAATAATTCAATAAAAAAAAAAAAAGAAGAAACCATTCCATGTTGCATCTGTCTTTTCTGTCTCAAAGTTTGTCAAACAACAAGACATTGGTTTTTAGACATTATTGTGAGATGAAAGAAAGCTCTGATTCATTCTGGTTATACTTGTCAGTGTAAAATGTCACACTTACAAGTGATCTCAAACATGAAATTGAAAATAGAAGACACCTACCATTTCTTCCAAGTGTACAGTAATCCCCATTTTTGGTTAGGCAGGTGTTAATTGATTGCAGATGTCAGTTTGAGTAAATTTTACATCCACATGTCTGATAGATTGGGAAAGAAAGAAAGAAAGAAAAGCAAAAAAGGAATCATGATTACTGTTGTTGGTAAAAATGTTTGCTACTGACGATGACCGTTTTCCCCATTTCCCATTTCCGTTGCCGTTTTACCGATTTTGTCCTGCGTTCCCCCAAATTCTCTATTGTTCACCCGATGAAAAAAAGGCTATTTTCACCAGCCAAGCCATTCAGAGACAAGTACTGTACAAATACACATACATACTCTAGGATTTGAGTTTCTCTCATCACCAAAAATCCAAACCAAAGTTTATTTCGTTTTTGGGCTTGTTTTTCGATTTTGAGGAGGAGATTCAGTTGTTCATCGATTTAGGTTATGCGTGAACAATTTTGAAGTTGAATTTGAATTTGAATTTGAATTGAATTCGTGGTCATTTTAAAGGCAACCGAAATCATATCAATTCAAACCTTGTCAAGAGAGATCTGAACTGTGTTTTAATCAATTAATCCGTTCTTCTTGGTTCAGAATACTAGAAATGAGAATATGAGAATTTGAGAACCAAAAAATGAGTAGCAGTTTTAATAGAAATTGCTCAAATTTTTGTATTTGTATTTGTATTTGTATTTACATCTCATTTTTTATAGATTTCTTAATTTGTGGAAACTATTGTGTTAAAAAAAACACACTTGTCAAGTTTCATTCTCCTTAATACTTACATTTCATGCAGGCACGCATCCATTTTTTTGGTTGTTGTTGTTGTGTGGTTTTGTTTTAATTTTGCAAGTGGGTTTTGGTTTTTCACTTTGGGTGGTGGAACTTTAACCAAACTAGAATAGTGATTCTGGTGAAGTAGAATAAAGAAACAAGAAACATTGGTATGTCTATTACAGAAAGCACATCTTTCGAATAGGCGGTGATAGTTGGCGATGTTGGAATGGAGAACTGAGCCAAATGAAAATAACAAACAAAAACAAAAACAAAACGGGAGTGTGATGAGACTCTGAGACTCTGAGACTCACCAGTGGTAATAATGTGTGTGGTTTCTGTTTTACAACTTTCTGAAACCGTGTTTCTCAATCATGGCAAGCAAGCAAAAATAAACCAGAATAAAAAAGTGGCCATTACCGCCTCAGACAAAGTACGAATTGATTTTGCGAGATTGGGGGAAAAAAGTGAAGAGTATATATGGTGTAGCCCAGAAGCAGAGTTTTGCCAAGATTTGAGACACATGAGGAGGATAAAAAAGCAGCTCAACGGTCATTTCCATTTCCAAAAGAAACTTGCCATTGCTATGTATTCCTTCTTCATAATTTTTAATTGATAGTCTGCTCATGAATCGCAAAGATGGGCAAGCGAGGGACACGATATCGCAATCTAGCGATCTGGCTGGACCCAAAGGACTCGTATTGTTAGCATCCAACCTTGTTTCCCATTCTTTCGATATGATATTTCCAAATAAGCTTACTCCACGTCTTACATATCCGAACAGCTCCAAACGAAATGCAAAAGGTGAATTTGGATGGGGGAGATCCACCTTGGTGATGCTCCAAAACGGCTATTCCAGGGCTTTCTTTTTTTCATTTCCAGTGCCGGTTGGCCCAAGGAATGCAAAATGGCCTCTACACATTCCTTTCCTCCATCAAGAGGACACTTTTCGCAACGTGCTGCGGTCCGGCGGCCTGTTCTCTGCCCGTCTGTCGTTTGGCCCTTAGACAACTGTCTCCGGAGTCCCCTGGCCTGTAATGTTTTTAAAGAGCTTCAAAGAGCTCGAGAGCTGCTCGAGACAGCCCCAGGCGCAAAAGCGCGCGAGATGTGCGCGAGATGCGCGCACATTTGCGGGGATATAAATAGCACGCTGCGCATTTTCGCGTCCTTTCTTGTTGAGATTTTGCCCCTTTTCCTTTTCCTTTTCCTTTTCCCTTTCCTTTTCTCTTTCTTTCTCCTTCTCACTCTTCTCTTCTCTCTTCTCTTCTTCTCGTTCCCGTCTCCCTCGCTGTGGTCACTCCCTGCCGTGTTCTCTCGTTGCCACCGTGTACCACCATCGCCCCAGCTAAATGCCCTTGAAACTCTTCAGCAGAAAGAAGGGTGGCTCTGGATCGGGTGCAGGAGGAGCAGACTCTCCCTCCGCGAAGGCCCACAAGAAGAACAACAAGTCGTGGTCCGAACCCACTCTGGGCTCGTTCGACTCGCTGCCCAAGGCCTCGTCGTTCTACGACAATGGCGCCCGCTCGCGAAGCAGCTCCATCCTGCCGCAGACAAAACGCCACTCGCTTTTCGCTACGTTCAGCTCCTACGATCTCGCGGAACAGAACCGCTCCAGAGACGTCGCCGCAGACGACTCTGGCAAAAAACACCACAGCTTCCTGTTGCGCTCCCGGAAACGACGCTCCGACGTCTCGCTGGGCCAGGCCTTTGGCAACAGCTCCTCGACAATCGCAGAGGACGAGCGTGACGAGAGACAGGAGCAGCTCCAGTACTTCCAGAGACGATCGTCCATGCCGCTCTACGACTCCAGCAATTCCACGGCAGCAGCACCAGCAGCAGTGCCAGCTCTTGGAAGAGCCCAGGGCCAGGGCTCGCCCTTGAACTTCGACGAGTCGTGTCTGTTGCCCGCGAAGGACCGCTTGCAGGGCCTGTTTGCCGGCAACCAGAGCGAGCGAGAGCTTGTGCGAAACCCCTCGGCCCTCGAGACCGACAGCAGCTTCTACAACTCAGACTCGGAGGATAATGGCTCCATCATGCCCTCGCCCACGCTCGCCACCACGCCGGGCTTCCCAGGCTACGCTGCTGGCTACGCTGGTGGCCTCGCTGGTGGCCTCGCCGGGAAGCGTCAGAACGAGTCCTCGGACGACATTCCACTGGGGTTTGTCTACGAACGCTACTCCAACTCGGACCGCTTTGCTGCTCCTCCACCGCACAGCGCGGCCCCGGCCAAGTCCTGTCTGAAAGGAGCAGCGGCTCCTGCTCCTCCAGGCGGCCTGGGCCATGGCCTGGGCCGGACGGGCTCGTTGCTGGACGCTGAGGCCCCGTCCCGTCGCCCCAATCCCATAGTGTCGTCTCTCCACACGCTTCACGACCAACTGCAGCCCGAGCCTGCTGCCAAACTCCAGACGAGACAGCCCACGCCAATCCAGGAGGAAGAGCCCGTTTCGGTTTCCGCCTCGGCCTCGGGGTCCGCCACGTCCTCGTCCTCGCCCTCGTCGTCTTCCACCAGAGTCAACGAGCCCGGCACGAACGGCAAGAAGGACCAGGAGAAGGCAATTCTCGAGGCCGACGACCCGGTCTACGCCTACATTACAAAGTTAGGTTCAACAGCAGACGTTGCCCCCACAAAGACGCCAGCTCCAGCTCCAGCTCCAACTCCAGCAGGTGCTCCAGCGGCCGCAAACACGTCTGTCAACAGCGTGGCCGGCTCTGGCGACTCGGGCCTGTCCAACGAGACCTCGCGCTCCCAGCCAGAGTCCGTCTCGCCGCCGACCTCCAACAATACCGACTTGCGCTCGTTTTTCTCGTCCTCGCCCCCAGCCGTAGCCCTAGCCGGTGCTCCAGCCGGTGCTCCAGCCTCTGCTGGTGCTGGCGGTCGCCTCGGCCGCGGCAATCCGCACGCAGACGCCCTCTCGCTAAAGTCCAACTCCTCAGAGTCGCTCTCGCTGGCCTTCAACACGACCAGATACAGGCCCGAGTCGGAGCCTCTTGCCCTGTCCCCGTCCGAGTCCCAGTCCCAGTCCCACAGCCCAATCTTGGTTGCTAAGCAACGGCCAACTTTGCCCAAGCTGAATACGAACACCGGTGCAAACCACCCCAGCGCAATTCCGCCCGCTCGTCTCCAAACCATGCAGTCCCCCGGCGACTCGGGCACAGACTCCCCTTCAGGACCAATCTCCTCTAGTGTCGGTGTCAATGTCAGTGGCCCTACCTCCGGTGCACTGACCTCGAGCTCTTCAGCAGTGGGCCCCGTGGGCCTTGGCCTTGGCCTAGGTCTTGGTCCTGGCCTCAGCTCTGTCTCATCCTCCAGCTCCCAGCCCGAGCCCAACAGCAGCGCAAACGAGTCCTCACAACCCCTTCCTGCTGCCTCTCGGGCCGCGTCCAGCGGGCCAATCTCCCCGAACGACTCCCACTCGTCGCCAGCAATTGCCTCCCCCATCATCTTTGACTTTGATATAGATCACGACAAGCCCGACGAGTTTTTCCAGGCCAAGAAACAACAAGAGGTGGATTCCCAAGCTTCCCCCCCTACTGGTGCTGCTGCGCCAAGGCAATTCATCAAGCATAGGTCCGACGCTCCAAAACCCCAGTACCCAAAGAATCGAAACATTCCAACTGGTAATGGACCACGTGGAAGAGGCAGAGCCATATCGCCTCCCTCCCAGTCAAATACAGTTTCTACTCTCGAGCTAATGCGAAGCCGTCGTGGTGGTAACGGTAATGGCATCTACAATAACGCAAGTTACATGAGGACCACTGACTCCCCAGTTTCAGATGCTTCTGGCCCCAACCCAGACAAAGATGCACATATTGCGGAAGGAGATGCAAACGCAAAGGGCAATCCAAATGGCAACGATATTGAGACTTTGTCCTCCCATTCCGTGGAACTTGACCCTCTTATTGAAGATGAGGGTGATGACCTCAAGAAGGACAAAGAGGAAGCCATTACCATGCGTCGTAAACAGCAGGCCCATCTTGCTTCCTACCGACAGTCCATGATCAAAATCACTGGAGATTCCGAAACTGGCGAATATTCAAAACCTTCTCTTGGCGCAATTGTTGCGAGACAGTCCTATATCAACACCTCTTCTTTAGGCCAACCCCCTGCAAATGATGAAAACGATGATATCCCATTGGCTATATTGCAAGCGCATGGATTCCCTGAAGGTCAACAACAGAAACAGCAAGAGAACAACAGACTCAGTTACCAGGCCAGGCGATCATCTGTTGGTTCCAAGCTTGATTTGTATACAATGAGGGATACAGATTCTCGTATCCTTCAACCCCCAAGCTCAACTGATATGAACCGCAATTTCAACGAATCTGGTGGATCTCCTGGTCAGATCCATAGAGATTATCACTCACGAAATCATAGCAGAGATGTTTCTTCGGAGCTGATTTCAAATTCGGAGGCGCTGACTGCTGGCCGTCGCACTCCAGGAACCATTGCAGGCACCATTACAGGTACAATTACAGGAACGGCTAACAAGGGACCAAGTCCAGTGGAATTGACAGAGCCACTTATAAGTAGATCGGCATCTCCATTGGTAAAGTTGGAACCACCAAGCCGTGGTCTAATGAGTGTCGTTGCAAAGGAGAAGGAAGAAAAGGCAAAGTTGAGAAGTTCCATGATCAAAATTGCAAATCGGAAAGCGGCTGCTGGGATTCCTATTTCCCAATCCGCACCGTCCCTTGGTTTTAACCCTTCAACTGGTGCTGGCAACAGCAGCAATGGGTTGATCAACTCTGTATCCTCTCCACATGCTCTTTCGTCGATGGGCCAGCAGCAGCAGCAGCAGTACCAGCCACAGGTTCAGACAATGGCCCAACCTCAGCCTCAACCTCAGCCTCAGCTTCAGCCGCAGCCGCAGCCGCAGCCCCAACCAGCCACCTCGGGAGGATCTGAAACGAATAACCAGATGCAGGCTTTAATCCAAATGCAAATGCAATTGCAAATGCTCCAGATCCAACAGTTGACAAACCACCAGATCCAAAATTCTTTGGCCCAACAACAGCAAATGCCTATGGGAATGCCAATGGTTGCTCAACCTTCCATGATGAATATGCCTGGAGCTGTAGGCTCTCCTGCCATGATGCCTGTTTCGCCTGGTATGGACGCAATGACAATGTCAGCCGCTCCCCCTACAACTGTAATTGCACCTACTCCTATTGCTCCACCCGTCATTGCTACAGAAAATATGGTTTCTGCTCCTCCTCCTCCAGTGGTCGCTGCCACTCCGGTCCCACCCATTACACCCACTGGAATCCAAGGAGGTCCTCAACAGCCTTCTCCGCCAGTTGAAGTTCAATCTCAGCAGCAGAATCAAATGCAGCCTCAGCCTCTGCCTCAGCCTCTGCCCCAACCTCAAGCTCAGACTCCGGTTCCTGTTCCTGTTTCCGTGCAGCCAAAATACCCACCCATGTCCCCAATGGGTTACAACAATTCTGCATCTCCAAACGTCAATGTATTCCCTTCTAATGATTATGCTCCTTCAATTGCCCCTTCGGAAAGATCTACAATGTCAAGAGCTTCCAGAAGATATAGTCGCCAGCCGATGCCCCATCAGCAACAGTACTACCCTCATTATTCCCAACAGCAACATCAGTATCTGACCCCCCATGGCAGACCTCAATCTTTTATCCAGCCTAGCCATCACAGCATCTATGCCCAACCCGAGAATAATCCAAACAGATACTCCCAGGCTTCATTTGATGGGAGATCGATCTATAGTCAACAACCACCACAACACCAACCGCAGCAGCAGCAGCAGCAGCAACAACAAAGACACATGCCACCCCGGATCCAGAGTCCCCAAACGGTTATTCGACCACGGGGTTCTACCGCTGGGATGAACATGGTCTCGCCACAACAGCAACAACACTCGAGAGGTGAAGATATTTACAGGCGGCAAACTCCTTCTCATTCTGGCTCCATTGGGTACGGAGCTGGAATGATGAACAACATGTCGATTATGCATTCTTCAACTCCACCGATCAGTGAAATGGATGAGCTGTCACAAGTTGCGAAGAAGAAGATGGAGTTGAAAAAGAAATGGGAGGCAAGAAAGAGCGTGTTGATTTAAATCCATCACATTTTCCCCCTATCTTTGATTTCGGTTGCAAGATTATTTTGAAAGCTTTTCTTTTCTTTTCTTTATTTTTGCTTTGTTTGTTTGTGCGCGCTACAACATTGCTATACACGCTCCCTTGGATTTTTGGGCCATTCCATGTTTTGGACGAAGAAAAAAAAATGAAGCTAAGAGGGAGAGAAAGAGAGAGAGAGAGATTTTTGTTGTCCCCCTCCCTCACATTTTGTTTGCGCTTGTTTTTATTGCATTGTACCCAATAACTCATTCCTTAATCATATTCAAGAGCACATATAAATTTTCCACTAATTGCTTTTTTTTTTCACATTTGAATAAAGAACTGAAAGAAAGGGATAAGAAAAGAAAACAAGAAACGAAATGAAAAGGGAAAAATAGAACAGGGTTCAAACTGCTTTTTCTCCTGGATCCCTTTTGCTTTTCTTTCTTTCATATTATCCATTTTTGTCGTTGTTTTCACTCATTCATTCATTTTTTTTGTTTGACTTTAACGTTCAGATTTTTCAAACTTTTGCTAATGTCTTCTATAATCTCATATATCTCGTTTGATATTTCTCTACTTTTTGTTTTTTTTTCATTCTCCCCTCTATATATCTTTTTATTTATGGGCAAATCATGTTAATTATTCATCTCATTCATTTAACTTCTTTTTTCAAAACATCATCGGGACTGGATTCTCAAAAAAAATCCTGGCCCCCAAAATGCCACAAACATACTTTTATCTAGAAACCCGAATCTCAACAACTACTTATTGTCCTTCTTTTTTTTTTTTTGTTTCTTCTCCCAAGAATAAAGTTGATCAAAAATAAATACCGAGAAGTCCAGTATTCTAAACTTCTACAGCTAATAACTAATATAGCATATCTCAATTATAAGAAAGGTAAAACGTAAGAGTGAAATTTCACTAGTTGGGGATGGTTTCTGTGCATGGTAGTGCTCGTCACATGACCACAGCATCTTGTCCTAATCATCTTTTGCACCGCTGTTTCCAGTCTTGAACCTGAACATGATCGATTTAAAATGGCCCATCCTGGGTATAATTGTAAGAAAACTTGGGGTTTGAGCAAACGCTTACTATTTTTGCTAACTATTGCTACTTTTGGATAGATCCCCTCGTTTCTCATCTCGTTCATAGGATACTGTGCCCATTGGTTCGTGTTCCGCCGGTTCCTTAGTACGGGCCAGCAGGTCTGGTTTGAGTTTAGCCTATCCATGATTTGGGTCTCCTATTTTTGTGCCATTTTGAAAAACCCGGGCTACGTTCCTGCTGGATTTGAGCCGGGACCAGGAGAATGGCGACGATGGTGCAAATATTGCCATGCTTACAAACCTGAACGGGCTCATCATAGTAGAATGATGGGGCGATGTGTTCTTCGTATGGACCACTATTGTCCCTGGACTGCAAACGCAGTAGGATTTGCAAACCTGCCTCACTTTATCAGGTTTCTGGTCTGGGTCGAAATCACTACGGGATACGTTCTCGTCTGTCTCGCACGCCGGTGCTACCATTTCTATCTGGATGCGGACCTGCCTGCGTATCTCATCCCCAAGTCCGAAATCGTGTTTTCAATCCTTCTCATCCCGTTCGACCTTTTCGTCCTGCTCTCGGTCTTTATGCTTTTTCTACGATGCATCTCAAACATAGTGGGAGGGAAAACGCAGATTGAGTCCTGGGAAGAAGACAGAATCGCTGCCCAGCTCAGATACGGGGTTCTTCAACGCAAGATCCAGCCTGCGCTGGACAGATATTTCGCAGATTCTGGGACAGAACCTCAGCGAATAGAGTCGATGGACGACCTACTGTTTCCCTATGACATCTCTGCCTGGGACAACGTAACCGATGCCCTAGGGCCCTTCTACACGTGGCTCTTACCATGGGGTGCACCCCAAGGTGACGGACTCAGGTTTCGCAAGAACGAATGGCTGGAGCCCGAAATTGGATTTGGACTGCCCTGGCCTCCAGATCACGAAGATCAAACTCGGCCCGTGCATGAGCTTGAACCCCAGTTTGGTGACGAGTGCAAAGGCCGTAGTCTCTTTGATAGACTGTTCCATAAGCCAGATAGGTCTGACTATGCCAGTTTAGGCCGCCGGTCTGATAGTCCCAGCTCTATTTCCAGTTCTAGTTTAGGCACAGACGATGCCTCGTGGTCTCGCCGGCGCCGCAAGAAGGATGACGATTACTACCAGCCCGATACGTGGGAAAACTGGGAAGGCGAAAAGTTGGCGGATTTTGATGTTCAGGTTTGACAGTTTGTATAGAATTAAGCATAGGCGGTTTTTGTTATTTTCCATGTTTAGGGTAGGCATATTGAGGTAGTTGTGTTTTTCTTCCAGCTCTCACCTCCACGCTCAGACTCTCCATATCGCCAACCACACACTCAACCAGAGTTGTAGACATGACAGAGACCAAAACACAGGCACCAACGGCACATGGCCCCCAGCCGCCACCAAACATGTCTCCTGAAGACGCAACAATGACATTACACAGGCAAACGCTAAACTACAACGTGGTGGCTCGCTACGACCCTAAGATCAAACAGCTATTATATACATCCTCGCACTGTGTTGTCTATGAGTATTCTCTCGAGACAGAAGAGTGGGAAAAGTCCGAGTTCCAGGGCGTCCTTCTCGTGTATTCCAGGAATTACGATCCTCTTGACGGTACAACTGGAGGAGGAACTCCATCATCCACGGTGCCTGATAGCTACGCATACGGCATCATCGTCATGAACAGACTCTCACCCCAAAACTTCTCTATTGGTGTTATCCCACGAACGATATCGCATGCGAGGAAAATAGATGAGATGGAGGCAGAGCTGCTGGGCGACATTTTAATGGTCCGGAATAGTGAGGGCAAAACGTTTGGTCTTTGGATATTCGAGGAAAAGGATAGAAAGCCTCTTGCTGATCTCGTTGAATATTGTTTAAGCAATGAATCAATTGCAAATTTCTAAACCACAACTTATCGATAACTTACATTAGGTATATAGGTATACTTAAACACACATTAATAATAATGATATTGCCACACGGATTCGGGATTAGGTTCTTAAAGCATTTCTTCTCAATGCTCATTTCTTGCCCTTTTTCGCAGGCTTCCTTTTTGCTGAAGCTCGGGCTGCTCCAGCTCCAGAGCCTGGAATCATTTTATCCGCATACTGCCCAGGGAGGGTTTTCCCTGCCGTTTGAGCTGGAGGCGAAGATAGTGTAGCATGTCCAGGAAGCGTTTTCCCGCCAATGCTGTTTCTTTCCTTTTCCTTCTTGGCCTTGTTGTAACGCCGTTTGTTTGCTTGAGAGTTATCCTTCATGCTACCTGGCGTAGAGCTTCTAGAATAAGTACCGTTTGCGCTAGTTGGAGAACCTTGGTCATTTGGTCCCCGGAAACCCTGATCTGGCGAGCCCTGACCAACACTAGGGAGGTTTGCCTGTCGCTGCTGCTGCTGCTGCTGCTGTTGCTGTTGCATCATCATTTGCTGTCGTTGTTGTTGCTGCTGCTGTTGCTGTTGGATATGAATCAATCGCTGCTGTTGTTGAGCCGTGAGTTGTCTGTTGTGCATGTTCACAGCCATGGCTTGCCGTTCCCGTCTTTTCCTCCGCCATTGCTCAACAAAGCCAAGACGTAAGAATTGGCCAAACGACGAGTCTGCTGTCGTCGCGTTTGCAGACCGATGTTCATCCATAACCAGCATGAGCTCTTCATATTCACTGCTGTGGTGGGGCAGGTCTTCGTGTAATTGTCTCGGCTCTTTGCTTCCTTCCTCTCTGTGAACATGGATTGAAGAATTATCAATCTTCTTGCCAGTCTTCCTCAGCTCCTCTATTGAAGGGTATACCGTTTTCAGCGGCAACTCTGGGTATAAGTAAGGATTAAGTGGGACTGAAAGGTCAACATTGCGGTAAGTAAAGTTTATAATCTCAGATTCCATGCTGGTTGCCAACGGTTCCGTTAATTTAAACGGGTTGGAATCAGTCATACATAACAAATCGCTCCATATGGTCATATTAGTAGGTCGTAAAATAGTTCTGTACGTCTTGCCTTTTTTTGAGGAGCTTCCCGGGGCTTCCTTATCTTTTTCTTCTTTTACAGAAACCCCTTCTCCTTCTGCTGTTTTGCTATTTTCTTCGTTTTTCTTTTGATCTTCTTGTGTACTTTTTGGCCCATTGTCTGAATGGACATCCTTACCATTCGTATTTCCTTGCTGTAAGTGCCGATGATCCACAACATTTACTATTATGCATCCATCGTAGAATCGAATATTCGCTTCTCTTAAAACTTCCGCTGCTTCGACAGGCAGCTCTTGTCTTAGCATATACTCGATAAAAGTCTGGTAATATTGTTAGCACAATCCATGAATGCTTTTTTTTCGCATTATATTGAAATCATCAAGACCTCGCAAAACCTACTTTGATAAGGGGACTGTTTCTTGGGATAACACCATCCTAAACATATTCAGTTAGCTATGATGCTGATTAAACCCAAAAAGGTAAAAGAAAAATCTTGGACTTACTTGATTCCCAAAACGAAAATATGTTGGATGAATGTGAAATTCGATACTGGCAGGTTGATCCGCAAACTTTGCCAATATTTCTTGAGCAGTTTCAGCTAGAGAAAAAGAATAAAAGAGGAAAAAGACAAATGTCGGTCAATATCCATGTTCACGCTGTTTAAACATTCACGCTCTGTCTTCATCAGCCATACCATATTCAAACAGTTTCCTTTTAGTGCTAGCAAGCTTGTGATCATTGCTACTTGAGTTGCCATTTCTTCTCTTATCCTTGGCTTTTCCATTCATATTCATAGCTGATGTTGAGCCCATGGCCGCGGTCGTAACAGTGGTGGTAGTACTACCATTTTCTGGATGTCGCAACTTGATGCTTATCTTATGAGGTCTTCCATTCACGCTCGTATTGTTGTTATAGTCATCTTCATCGTCATCGTCATCCCTAACAACTCGCTTTCTCTCTGAAAACCTCGTTGTAATGCCTGTGGGCCCTGTACCTGTTCCGTTCATTTGTTGAGAGTACATCATTACCTCTTCGTTTTTACTATTACGCCATAAAACCTAGCAAAACAGTTTAAAAATGGCCAAATCGTCCGATCCTTACAAATTTAACTAGAATGTCAATGTTTTCAAGCGTGATGCAAATGATGGCCTTCTATCCTCGTTTTGCTCTACTTGCTGCTGGTGAGTACCTAACAAACCAATTTGGAGATAAATTATTACCCGGACACTGGGAATCTTTGATCTAGTTCTTCTGGTCAAGTCCCAAATTTCCACCCCAATGGCAAGCAGCTGGTATTAACAATCTCGCTAGATGTGAAATGGACAAATACGGCATAGATCATTTGACAGGGGATGGCAGCATACCCCAACTACCCCCCTGATACTAAACGTACTATTCTTTCTTCTGTGGAACACTACGGTATATCTAAAAGAGAGTGAAATATTTATGAAAATTGGTATCTCCCCGACTTATTTTGACAGGCTCTCATTTGGCCTCGAAGATTAAAAATAACTGAAGCTCGGGGGGACGTTTTACGTTTCGTTCATAGACTTTAGCGAAATCCAGACTCCTCCTCCCCCAGCGAGGGAAGCCAAGAGACCAAGAAATCCTGCTATACCGTCTTCACTATTGAGGTACTCGAGATTGTTTTTTGATATGACAAACTCTAGAGAGTCATGTACCAGGGTGTTAGAAGCGGGATTGGTTTCACTAGATATGCAGTTGTGTCAGTATTGCTTGTTATTTTCCCAGGCTAATTGAACAACTCACGGGTTTGATTTAGGCAATTCTATCAGTTGAAGCTGGTTATTAGGTTCTGGATTGCTATCAGTAGTGGTCTGGGTTTCTTTCTTTGGAGCCTGCCGTGAACCCCTTTTCATTCTGGATAGAAAATGTCGCAATTGATGCGAAAAATCTTCTTTGGTGTCATTTTGGGCTTTTGGACTGGCCAATTCAAGCTCCTTTTTAAATTCCCCTTTTCCCTCTTCCGTTTCCAATTTCATCATCTTTACGCCCAGCAACAACGTTAGTTCCCTTATTTTTCTCGCCAACCTGTCATTTTAATCTTACCCAGTATAGGCTGTCAAGTATGAGATAGCAAAAACGGATCAGATATCGTAAGATTTTAGCTACTCGAAGCACCACATCATCGTCCTTGTCCCCAGTTTTAGACGCCTCCCGAAGAAATTGTTCAGGATCATCCACAAATGTGAACTCATTTCGGTGACGTTGCTGGTAACGCTTTGGTAATATCTTTGTTCTCCAGTTATTCCATACTCCTTTTGGTTGTGGTTGCAACTGTTTCCTTCTAAACGAATAATAAGCGATAAACTGTGATAAATATCTAATCACCGTTAACAGCGTGTCCCTGCCTGTCTCGACTATTGGCAGTATCATGCTGATCTTGATCTTTTTCATTATAGATAGGGTCATCATTGCAATATTTATTGCATTTTTCAGTACTTGTAGCTGTGTAGATGTTAAAAATCCCGTTTCTCCAAGATAATCCAAAACTTGTAGGTGGACTGGGGCGTCTTTCTCCACTCTAGAAACCTGCTGCTCGACCTTCAGAACGCTGTTGTTTACTTGTGTTGGTTCCATGTTGATTCTGGCAAAATGGAAGATTTTGGATTCTACAAAAGAGGAGAAAAGGGGTCAAGAAGCCTGCCTGACATATAAATTCGTGGCAAAGTACCATGGAATGGAAAACTGGCTAGAATAATCTTCTGCACCTGCTGACCTTGAAGATGATGGCTATCCATTCCTTTTCTATTTTTTTGTGCTCGACGCTCCTTTATGTATTCCCAAGTTTTGGCCGATCTACAAGTTCTCATCAAGATGGGTGTTCTGCCCTTCTTTCAAAGTCTACATGTCCACAAGACTAGTTCACGCAGTTCCATTCGAAAGCAAAATATGTGTGATAGAAAATTGCACTTGCTTATACTTTTAATTAAAATTGATGTGATCCGATGGCCTATATCGACTATAAAATGGCACTTGGTTTATCTCTAATCTTCTTAATTTGCCGCAAGACATCTTTTCTTCTCTTTCTGGCACCATCAATCCACTCTTTCCTCCTATCCTCAAACTCAGCTTCCCATCTTTTTGGTGTTAAATGGTTATACTGATTCAGCTTTAAAATATGCGCCTGGGATCGTAAAAAAGGGGATTCAAAATGAGGAAAGAAAAGACCCCTTTGGACAGTGGTTACTTGTAAAGTCGTCGAAGGCTCTGGTTCTGACCTAGTCAAAGCTAACGTACGGTTTCTCTTATGCTGCTCCTCCTCCTCCTCTATATCATTTTCCATATCGATATCCGAGTCATCATCTAGTGCAAGCGTGAACCCCTTTTCCTTTTCTGTTGGATTAAGTAGACCACGTAATACCGAAGTGCTGTTGGTGGGTGGCTCGATGGCAGAAGACCTCTCTAAAGGTACTGTTTCTCTCTCCGCCTCGCTCTCGTCATTTTCATCACTACTAGGATCCATAAAAGAAACCGTTTTATGCTGTTTTTCTGTTCTAAGGTTGTGCTCTATTGTTGGAATGGTTGATCCTTCCTCTTCATTCTCAGAATCGGTCTGTGGTCGTAGTTCGTAATCAACTCCAGCTCCTTCTTCTTTATCCCCATTTGACACTGGTATACTCATTTTCTGGTCAAAATCAAAATTCTTTAAAACATTATCTAGAACTTTCTGAGTCTTGGAATGATCCAAAGCCATCTCATCATCTTCCTTCTGCTCGAACTGAGGCTCCGAAGTGTCAGTGCCAGTTTTGGCTATATGACTTTGAACTTTTGCGTACCGCAGAATGGATTTGTCAATTCTCTCAATTATATGATCGCTGCCATCTTTCCATGCTCCATTGAAATATCGGTGGGTCAAGTCTTTCAAATTTTTGTTCTTTTTCATGCCCCATAGTTTCGTCTTGTTGTTTCGTAGTGTCTTCAAAACATGTTTCAAAAAGACCCTATAAGTAACAGTTTTGTGATCTCTCTTAGAGGTCCGTAGCCTTCCACGCAATACATTGGATGAAGCATTCTGATCCCTAATAGCCTTACGTATCCGCTGTTTTCTCTGTAGAACCAACCGAGAGTTGTCTTTTCTTTCGTTATCTTTTTTCCAAGCATCTTGAAAGTCCTGCCTCGCAAGGTCCACTGAAAGAGTGGATCCTTTGAATTTGACACCATTGAGGGAGCTCTTTAGCCGCTGAAAGGCCTTCAGGTCCAGTAGCACAGTTATAAACCCATAGTAGTTATCTAACGTTGGCTTCCTCCTCAGCTCTAATGGTTTGATTATTTTGCCAAACTTTTCTATCCGGGATTCAAAATCTTTTGGAGACTCTGCCAAAGCTGGTGAGATCGATCCTATATGTATCCGCCGCTCGGATACCTTTGAGTCTGTTTCAGACATGTTTGTACTTTTTTCTGTGAAATTTCGCAGATAATTTTGAAGTTGGCTGAAAACCGGGTAATTCACATCACTTTTTTTTGGCCATGGGTCCTGGATCTGGTCCAGCGAATAGTATATATGGTTGAAAAATCAACTAATTATCAATCTCCAACAGGGGCACATACAGGTGTTTATGTTTTCTTATCAAATCAAGTGTCAACTAATAAAGGATTCGGATTATAAACAGCAATTGGTTGGTAGATGAGGTGTCAAGCGTTTATGCTTTTAGATTTAATACTCGACCCACACCAGGACATCTCAGAATATGTCAAAGATTAGGAATACAAGATTACAATAGATATGCATATTTAGAATAATAGTGGTTTCTTACTTTAGGACTGGATTTACTGTGATTATGTTTGGCCAAAGCGGTATCTTAATTCTTATTTTATCATATCTAAAGGATTTCTACTTCAAAAGAAATCCTCTCTTCCTAGATTACTCATTTGAATTTGAGAGACTAATACAATGCAATTAGTTGTCATTTCTAATCCAATCAATGTAAAAGAATCTTACCATTTCAACAGCACAAGCTCCCCAGTCTTCCCCATGATTATGCATCCCAGGCAGTATTCCAGCACGCTGCTGGGCTTGTTCCTCCGTGAGACAAGTCTATATCTTGTATTAGTATAATATTCCAACTGGGTCTTCATGGACAAGCTTCATACCAAAATACCAAAAATGACTGGAATATCAATCTCATCTTGAAGCCTCATGAGGGCATGGGTGACTGAGTCACAAATATACTCAAAGTGCATAGTGCTGCCCTTAATGAGTGTGCCAATTGGGATAATGGCATCAACGTTCTTTCCTTCTCTCTTGAGTTTTTCGACAAATCTAAGCAGATAAATGTTAGGCAAAAGTGGATGACCATCTTTGTTCTTCACTGCTTACTTTTTCGATCCGAAAGGTAGTTCAAAACTTCCTGGAACAGACTCCACAATAATATTCTCTTCCTTGACGCCCAAACTTGTAAGTTTTTTAATAGCACCCTCTACAAGTGCATCAATCACTGAGCGATTCCATCTAGCATGAATAATAGCCACAGTCAGTGAAGAGCCTAGAGTCGATAAATTAGTACGTCGGAAATATAAGCATGTGGTCGTTCTGGTATACTAACCATCATACTGCTGGTCAATTGATCCAAGTCCTTTAACAGCCATTTCGATGAGTGAAGAAGCAACTGATGATATTCCGAGTTAAGAGAAAAGAGTTGAAGAAAAGATTGGTGGTGCCCGCTGCCATATTGTCCGATATTGCAGAGAGCATGACTAATCCTTACCTAATTCTGACTCAGGCATTTATAAAAGCCATTTCCCGCCAACGATGCAGATTGTTCAAATTGCGTTTCTCTGTGAAGCCGGACAAATACACACACTTCTATCTAAGTTGTTGTTTAAACTGCGTCAAAGAAATTTAAACCTCAGCTAATCTCCAACGCACCCCAATTGAAACAACGAGGCGCTTTGGGCTCCTCCAATTTCTCTCTCTATGGCACTATTTTGTTCTGCTCTTCAAGAAATAGATTATGTCTAGAGTTTTCACTTTTCATCAGCGATAACTACTGTACACTGCTAATTTGGATAGTAGTGTTAATCTCAATTTGAATTGAAAAGAATCTAGCCAATGATTTGGATAAGTCAACTGCAGCCCAAGTCTGGGCTTTCTGACTTTGTGTGTTTAGTTTATTACAAAACAGATTGTTAAGATCTCAGAGTTCGTTTGGGAATAAATAGGCCATCCAATTATTCCTGAATTTGGTCCTTTGGGTAATAATGCCTAGTTGTGGAAGATCTTGTTTAGCTTTCCTTATAGTTGGGAGAAAGAAACCTGAATCTCTATAAGCAACCCAGAAAGTATCTTTCATCTTGTATCGATCTCGTTTAAGGTTACAGTAAGGATCAATTACGGCATACAACGGTGAAAAAAGACAGAAGTCAGAATGCATATCGTTATATCCTACCGATGGTAAACTAGAGAAACGTGGGATTAGGTCCTAAAAATGCCCTGGTCTGCTTTCTCACTTTGGACGATACCTTCAGGCATACCATCAATTGTCTCGCGGATAAAAATTATGGCATCATGGAAAAATCTACTACAGGCATATGAACTGTCCTAGCAGCTTTTTTGGTCCTCCACAATTGCACAGGCGCGACAAACGAAGAGTTCCAGCAACTTGTGAATGGTGTTGTTACTCCTTAACGGTCGGAGAAAGGTCTTTCATCTTTTCTTTCGTCTGTGTATGAGAGTGTATCAGTGATGAGAACAACACATTCTTGTGGGGACAGAAGTCGTGGATAAAGGCGTCAAGCGTGGTTTTGTACAGGGAGATGTAGAAGTCTTCCAAGGTTATGCTCACTCGTCTTGGATGCGGTTATTTTGGGGGATTTGAGTAGTTTTGGATTGAAACGTTTATATGTTATCAGCCAGATACGCAATGGAAAAATGGATAGAATATAGATCGAAAACTTAAAGACCCAAGGCACGACCCCCAAGTAGCCGAGAGAGGTTCTATGTTTACAAATTGTTAGCCTCGGATGGATGATCCCTTCACTCTCTAGTAGTGAGGCTTAGACAGGTCTGTATAAGTAGCCCTTCTGTCCCCTTATGGAGAGGAATCAACGAATCCCGCCTTCTCGAACCCTTACATGGGAGGTCTTGCCCCGAATGAAGAATTTTAATTTTCCAGGGCCCATTTAACAGCGAACACTTCTTTCTCGACCGGGGCCCAGTTTCTTTGTGACCCGGAGAACTTTTTGGATACACCACGGGGCGCATTCCCCCTCCATCATCCTGGACTAGCACGACACTGACAACATCCGCACTTAAACCATTGAATCCAAAATTACATTATTTCCAACTATAGGTTCAACTATATCGAATTAAGAATGTATGGTTGAGAACCTCCAACAAAGAGTTATATAGGAGTATTAATGCTATGTGTAAGGGTTTGGGGATCTATACGTTCACAGTTCACACACTTCCTTGATGATGATCCATTGCTATGTAGAAACTAGGCTACTTATATAGAGGAATGACTCGGCTAAAACCGGGATACCGTGAGGCAGGGACATCCGTATCCTAACACTTTGTGTTAAAAAGTTAGAACTCTCTTATTTCGAGGCAGAAGATTCTAGGGATACCGGACAAAATTGAAGACTTTATAAACTAAGAGGGCCAAGACAAAGTATAAGATCTCAAGAACTACAACTAGGCATCAAAAAAGGCTAAAATTTGGAGGGTTGGCCGAGTGGTCTAAGGCGGCAGACTTAAGATCTGCTGAACGTAAGTTCGCGCGAGTTCGAACCTCGCATCCTTCATTATTTTTGCTATTCATAAAAGAACAATGCTGAGCATTTTTTGTAAAGAATTCCCTTTGAATATCTAATCTTTTTAGCTGACAGCTTGACAGTTTTACTTGTTTACTACAATTCTAATTTCCGATTACACAGTGGCTATATTGTTGCAATTTCAATACGCTGACGTTCCCAAGTGGAAGAGAAAGAAACGATGAAGATTCAATTATAATGCGTTTTCTTTCTAATCCAATCTTCTTGATACTTCTCGAATTTTTGCTGGATCCTTAACAAAGATCCAAGTAAAACAAAATTACTCTATTACTTCAGACAGCTAAGCATTGAAACTCTGCCAACCTTCAGTCTTCATCGTTTGCAACTGTCTTTATGTCAATCAATTCCCTAACATTTTCGCAAGCTTCCCAACTCACAGATTATATCTCTTTAGTGATTAAACAGGCTTGACTAGCTTACAAAAAGACTGCTTTTTCAATAACCATGCTGAAAATAGTAGATGAGTCTGAAGAACGCAGATTAATTTGGAGTTTAGTATTATTTCATTTAGAGCATCAATTTCGACAGTTATCCAAGATCAGAATTTCCCAGAGAATTAGATTATTGATAAGTACAAACTATTTAGCCACAAATAACACATCAATTCAGTAGAAGGGAAAAATACAATTACTATTAGAGACAAGGCCAGCAAATTGCTGGACCTATATAATTTAGAAGACAAGAGACAAAACCAACACCGCCTATCCTGTAGGTATTTCAGTGAAGGGTTAATTAGGAAGAATTAGATATTACTATTTGGTTTTGTCCTTATGGTTAGGAGATGCTCAGAATTAAGAATGTGGATGTGAATGTGAGTGTGAGTAAAATGAGGTTTAATGTCCAAGAGCGGCAACACCTTCAGGTCCAAGAGCAATAATGTTCTCTGAACCACCAGTATAACTGGCTGATGCAAAAGATATCTCCTTGTTATCCAAGTCAAAAACGGCATAAACACCTCTTAGGAAAGAATCTCCAAGAATTTTAGTACCGCCGAGTCTTTGGCTATCGATAGCCAAAACTCCACAGACATCTTCTGATCCAATTACAGTTCTGCCAACTGGACCAATAAAATTTTGAAGTGGAACAGCGATTTTCTCCTTGCCGAAAACAAACTCAATTGTTTCGTCGGTTTTGTAATCACAGCTTAGAGTGTAAAATCCAGAGAGGAAGTTGTATGAGCCACCCAGTTTGCGACCAAGTGCTCTGTAGACATCGCTATCAATGCTTGTCAAAGTAGAACCCGAGTCTACTACGTACTCGTCGCCAGCATTATAGGTATCGCCATCAAAGTTGATCTCATCAAGAGTGACGCTAAGTCTGGTGTCGCTAGTCACTGGAACAGTTTTTAAGGTACCCTTATATTTTGATTTGTCGACGCCACCAAAAAGAACATTGCCAGTTTCAGCTTCGAGCGAATTCAAGTACAACGAGTAAATTCTGGATTTAATTGCGCCTGAAGTAACTAGAGCTCTGGGCAAGTTTTCATAATGCTTATGAGTTGAAAGTGCCTCATCGGTATCAAAACCTATTCCCAAAACGCTATGGCCACGGCCACCGCTTTTGCCAATTGCAAAGGAAAAGTCCTGGAGTGTCGCATCTCCAATGGTGACCACATCAGTACCCCAGTCGCCTCTGGCGCCAGAAAGATCCTTATATGCAATAAAGAAGTCAGAGTTATTGAAGTTGTAAGTCGAGGATTTGGAAGAATCAAATGTTCCGAGGTCTTTGCATTCTTCTGTACAGGAAGGATTTGAGTCAGAAAAGACCCAGAAATCTGAAGATCCAGTATCTATCACAACCTCGACCTTTTGTGGTGGTGTCCCAACCTTCGTTTCAATACCGTAGTAAACTTTCCTGTTTACCACCTCAACTTCATGGGTATCGGATCTTTTATGAACAATAGAATCGCTCGCTTCGTCAACTGAATTCCTATTAAAGGGAAGGCGTACAACTCCTTCAAGAGCGGAAACTGATGTCAAACCAGCCAAAAGACCTAGTGCATAATTTGCTTTCATGATTAAAGAGAAAATATTAGATGGACCCTACACTCAAAAGACGATTCTGAAGCTCTGGGATATGCTTAAACGGCCGGTCCAAAAGTCATTACTCCTTGTATTTATACAATGCTTTAGTATCTTTCAATGTTGTAATAAATTGGTTAAGAAGAATACTGTCTGAGAAATGTCCAGTTACACGATATCGAAATTGCAACATTGAATTCAGTTTTTCCTAAATTCTCTTTATGGGGTGTACCGTACAGAAGGTTTATGCATCGAAGACTGTTGGGAATGGTTCACAATACTTTACCACAACTCTCTTCAAGGTATCAATGGCCTGATATCAATTTTTCTTATTAACTCTCTCTTGGTCAAACTAAAAGCACAGATCAAGCAGCAACTCCTTGTTGCCTGAAATCTAAAGAAGGGGGGTTGCATATTTAAAGTTGAATGTTGTTTGTCACACAAAATAACGATCCAAACCTCACCTCTCCAAGCTTGGAAATGATTGAACAGTCGCGGATTTTCTAAATGTCAAAATTGCTTTTAAAATCCAGGGGCAAAAGGCTTCATTTATGCTAGTTTCACCACACCCATTGCATTCAACTATTATTTTTACTCGTCTTCCTGATGTTGAGCTTTTATTCATTTGTAATGTTCCTGTACAAAACATAAATTTGAAGCTAATATTAACTGTGTAATAATACAGAGAAACGTGGAAGTTGATAATGCTGGATCATCTTTGAAGTTTCCATGGCATCTGTATGGGAAACGCACGAATCCGTTTTTGGACCTGAGGCCCTTTTTCATCTCTGATTAACGTTTTATGTCTATTTATTATTTAACAGCAGTATGTCTTACAAGTCATGATCTCTTTTTACTGTTGTTGTCAACAAAGCTTGGTCAATTTCCTACTTAACATTCCAGCAGTGTTCCCCAAGTCGTCTAAAAGTACGGAGAGAGCGTTAAAATTTTAGAGGCTAGATGGTAAAGGGAAAAGGGGCATATTAAGGTACCAAGATCTTACAAAACATTTGGAATCTGGAACAAACTTTATAGGGTCTAATATAGTTTGCTGTGAGAGAAGAGTGAACAACGCCGTAAAGAAAGGAATCTTATGATTCCCAGTCTATTTCTGATTGCGGGTTGGTCCAATTGCTAGGAATGGCTTGAAATCTTCTAACTCAAATTACGTGAAGAAAAGCGAGAATAAATAAGAAATCCAAGGTTATAGGATGCGTTCATAATATTTTAACGGAAAATAAATTGCCTGTTGAAACTCACCAACGCACACCCCAGGGGCGGAATTGGTAGGTTGTGTGTTAAGAAATATGGAGATGGCATATAATAGGAGAAAATAGGAATTGAAATAAACCTCATTACAGACTTTCTGGAAAGTTAGAAAATGTTTCGAACCTGCATTCTATTTTTTGCAGGAAGAAGCATAATCAAACGAAAGTTGGGGCATCTGATTTCTCCATTAAGTATGTTTAAACAGAGAAGCTATTGTGTAGACTATCTTTTGGAACAATGGTTTTCTTAAATTCTGGAATTCTTGCTCTTTAGGGTGGGACGGTGAGTGGCGGTAACATGAGGATTCCAATAGTGGAGTTAAAACTAGAAAAACGTTTTAAAATCTTGTTCCTAATCAACCATTCCAAATATTAATACACTCGAAATCTGTTTTGAGTATTTGAAAATTACTCAGAGAAAGTACAAATCCGTGCCTTGCTTTTGTTTTGATGCTACATCTCTTACATACCAATTGTGATTGACTTTCTAGACTCAGACACAGTTATCCACAATCCATTACGTTCAAGAAATCACTCATTCCTCTCAATCAAAAGACAATCTAGACAAAGAGGATGTGTATGCAATTAGCGTTATGATAATAAAGGCAGGCCTGCAAGTTTTCAGAATCTATGTAGTGTTCATTATCGATCCCCTCAAGTTTCATAAACAGTAGCTCCCTGTACCCATTTTTTGGCGATTTCGTCTTTTCTTTTCTTGCCAGGGCCCCATAATCCCATTGACCAGAAATGAGAATCGCCCAAGGCAGGAGGCAAGTCCTTCTCGTTAGTTTTCAGGTCTTTCAACAATTTCGAGACCGTGAGATTGGGAGGCAGTTGAGGCGCCATGGCCGCATTTGCCAATTTTTTTCTCAGATTAATCTCTTCTGCATTGCTTGCAGAATCGACTTCTTCCCAGGTTCTCATTGATGGGTCAATTGGACTCCACCTTTCATTTGTCCACCATGTTTTAGACCCCGTCATCTCTTTGATACGAGATACTGCTCTTTTGAAAGCAAACTTTTCATCCTCGCCTGTGAATGCAGAAGCTTTTGTAAAATCTAGGCTTTTTGGACTCTGGTTTAAGAAACCTTCTCTATCTAGAGCATACTGTTCAGTAGCGTAATCACCCATGTTGCCTGTGTCGTACGAGGCAACGTTTGGCCGATACGGATTTGATGCATCAATGTGGGCTCTTGCAAAGGTCTCTTGGGTTTGTGCGTTAATGTCATCATCTGTCTCTTTCTCTCCGTTAACCTCTTTATCGCGAAGATCGGGAAAGAACAAATTATCAGGGTTGGCGTGAGTTCTTAATGCAAGACGACATTTCGACTCGTAGAGGGCGTCTAACAATGTGATGAACCTCCTAGCTTCAGACTTCATCGAAGTTTTCAAAATAGGAACATCATCGAGTATTAGAGTGTGGTACTTTGAAGCCAAAGTTATATAATCTGCCGATGCCAGTGGTCTTTGGCAAAGTTGCTCAAATGTGAAAGCGGCAACACCATCGAGCGCCCACGGCACTTTTACAGATCGACCATAAACGTTGATGGACTCTGGAACGCCATCATTCGGGCTCTCCACAATATCTCCCAATTTGGTGTACCAATCTCTGCTTGTTGTTTCCATGTCCTGGTCATCTTTCACGGTGACCAAGTATGGGAATGAGTTGTATTTTTTCCCATTCTTGCAATTTTCAGCACTAACGCTATAATCAACATCACTAAGTATTATTCGATAGTCCTTCGTGCTCCTCATGTCATAAGATTCACATCTGGATAGAAGAATATCATAAAAAGATCTAAAGTGTTCCTTCCTGAAATCGGTTGCGTACAGTTCTGCACAATGATGTTAGTGTCAAAAATACGAGCTAATATTTTGAAAAGACGGATTACCTTCTGGTAGTCTGTTTGAAGTTGATACCAGCACTCCTCCAAGTTTAAAGAAGTAGGTGAACAAGATTTTGATGATATTTGCAGAAGATCTGGTCACCATAAGTTAGGCCCGATTGAAAATTATTAACGAGAGATGAGAAACTCACATGTCAGGAAGCATAAACTCGTCGAGGATGAGAATTGCGCTCCTATCCATAAGCTCATGCGCAAGCTCAAGTAGGATAAATTCCTGCTCAAGCCTCCATGATCTAGAGTTGCTTATCTGTGCTTTTCTCTTGTTTGTGAGCTTGAAGATTTGACTATAGACAAACAACATAAAGTTATTGTAGTGCCATCGCTTCTTCAAAGGATTCGGTAAGGACTCTGCAAATATGTCCATCAATAATGATTTTCCGCATCCACTTTCCGTTGTTTCCTCCATCCTTTGTTAGTTGCAAGTACCACAAGGTTGGATTGACAGGGCTTGACTCACACTTCACCATGTATCTGTATGTAGTTGTTAGTGTGTTAATTTTCAGTTACAAATCTTGGAGATTCTTACCATTAGACCTTGAGGGGATGGGAACTCCTTCAGCTCTTCTTCATCAGTAAGAACTTTCACCAATTCCAAGCTTTCTTTGGGTTGCGATAACCATGCCCACTTTTGTTGTCTTTCATTTTGTATTTTGCTGTCCTGTTCAATTGTTACTTTTAAAGTCATCAACCAATTCCAAGCTAAAACCAGTTAGCTGGGCTTACCTCTACAGCATCTTTTAGCGCATCAACCTTCCTCTTGAAATCCACAGGAGGGGTATAGTCCTTCACTCGATAGTACAGTTTCTGGAATCTAGGTGTCAGTGTTAGAAGCGTTGAGAACAACGGTATCAAAGTGTAAATGCGCTTACTGAAGCGCTGCTCGATACTGAGAATCATCATGTTCTAAAATCCCCCTTGCTAGATAGCTCTTGTACAGCTCAAGCGGATCGGTGATCGTCGGCGATAAGGATGCCTGAGTCGAGTAAGAATCTATGCGTAAAGAAGGGTATCCGTTGAAAGAGCTATATCGGCTTGCACTATAGTATTTTGGTACTGCTCGGTGGATCAAAGCGCCTTTTGTGCTATGCGATCGATAAGTCGGTATTCCAATCCCTGTAGGACCTCGGAGGTTACGAAGAAGACCTCTGTAGATCATGGTGTGTTGGTGGTGCCTCCGTTTTTGCTTTCGTAGCAACATTTCTCGGTTGGTTCACGAAATGGAATAAATCGGGATTAAATAAGGAGCTAGAGCGGATGAGGTAGAAGAGAAAGGAACAAGAGAGAGAGAGGCAGCACGCAGAAGCGAGGAAGGATATAAGCTTCTATGAAATAGACCACATAACTAACACCGCACGGAGATCGGTTAATGATAGTGGTGTGTTTTTTTTCATTTTTATTGTAGGTATCAAAAACAGACCCAACTCGATACTACGGCATCAGTAAAAACAGAGAATTGGCCAATAGATCCACTTGGTCCCGCTTACAATACTGTCCAGTTTTGCTGCTGGCCATGCCGTGGATGGATTAGTCCACCGGAATATATACGGCGGACCTAATGTTTGCAACAGGCAAGCGCATAATAGGCAGTGGCACTTTTCGATCAATATCCAACAGAGCAATAGTTATCAGATTAAAATACACATAAAGCTACATATATACAGGTATCGCTGATATATAAACAATAGTCTTAGCATGCACTGCTCGCCGGTCTCGTTGTTTAGAATATCGTCAACCCTTTTCTTGGCACCTACAGCTATTTCAGGCTATACCATGAGCAAAGGGGCTTCCAAAGTTCACCCAAGACAAACACCAAGTCAGCGTTAAAAGCCATTTTGGGAGTACATGAAAGTGCCAGATAAATAAATCAAGGGTCTGTCGTTTCTTCAACTACTTAAGACATTGTCGTAGCCCATGAGCACGCTATGCTAAAGAGAGAGCTTTCTATCTAAACGGTGTAGTAGTGCTGTTCCTATGGTTCGAGCGACTCTACTGAGGTGGTTCAGTTCACGGAAATACACTCTCGGTACCGGCACCAAGAGCGATCTAGCCTACCCTCTTCGTCGTTGATAGATGATTAGGCGTCAACCAGGGCCTTCTGCCTTCTGGTCTAGCATATCCCAGTGCAACCAAGTGCAATAAAAAGCTATCTCATCATTATTATTAACATTCCTTTTAAAGCTACTTTGCTTCTTCGTTTAGTATCTTTTTCTGTTGCCGTTCTGCTTTCCTTTGTAAACTTTGTAATTCTTTCCTCCGCGCCTCTAGTTTTGTCCATCGTCTCTTCCATTCAATTAGATAATCTGCAATAACGTCGGCGGTCTCCTTCCAGTCCACTTCCTGTTCCAGCGTGTATCCTCGTAGCTTATGTAACAGATTTGATGGCTCCAAAGGATCGGTTGTTGAAGCTGGATATGTAGAGGAGTAAGGATATTCACTATTCATTATTACAAAGTCTTTCTGTGAGGCTGATGTGATTGGCGCTGGCGTTGATGTAGATATGGACGCTGATACTGATGTCGACGTTGTCCTTGACGATGAAGATGAAGCCGAGAATGGTTTTGACTCGTTTTTCTTTCTTTTCTTCAGGCGCAGTTTCACAGATGGAGGTGTTGTTCGGTCAGTGCCCGAGTTGTCCTCGGAGTTGTTATTCGTACTACTGGTGCGGACAGGGGATGAAGAAGGTGAATGCTTTGACAAAGCCCTATATTTACTGGGGCTATATCGTAGAGTTATGTGTTTTGAGGGTTTTGCATGTTTCATAGTTCTTGCAGCTGAACGAGTATTGTAGCCCATTTTGTTTGGCAAAGAAGTAGTAGCTGGAAGAGAAAAAGAGGGAGGAGAGAGGGTACAAAATGTAGCAAAAATGTGGTAAAGCTATAATTTCCCACAAAACGATAAACAGACAGGCTCTGATAGACGAGATGAATCTTGATGATATGGGTTCAGGTTCTGGGATATGTTCGATGGAGAAGGGAGAATACACGGGTAAAAGCAGGCTTTCGCTTGGGTGTGGATTAGGACAAAAAGTGAAAGTGCGAGGGCAAGAGAGGGTTTAGAATTAAAATACACACACAGCACTGTGCATGAAACAGGAGCACACCAAAAACTTTTCGCAGACCAGCAGACCAGTTTTCAGATTATCAGAGGGATCGGACAGTTCGTGCTTGGTAACCGCTGTGATGGTAGTACGGTGTCTGTTTGTGAAGGAGCTGTTTGATCTGGGGCGTCAAAAGCTTCTGTTGGTGGTGCTTTTGTGTTCTGCTGCGGGCCGACTCTTGTGTCTGTACAGTATTAGATATGGTCTGGCGACTTCTACACTGTTGCTCTAAGCTGGCCGGTGCTCAAGTTCTATATAGTCTAGTCTAGTGTTCCACTATTGTTTCAATCGTGGCCCGTTTTACTAAGCTTAAAGTTCGGAATAACAAAAAAAAAACAGGAGGACAAAAGGCAATGCGTAGATGGTAAGGCTGCAAGTTCCTAGTCCTTCCCAATTAGATCAACCCATGCTTGGCTTTCCAACCGAAGAAGGAACAGAATTAATAAATAGCGAACATCTTTTAGTTGCAAAACCCCGCCAAGGAACAAACTGCGAAAATCGTTGTTAATCATTGAGTCTGATATTCATAGGTCTGTATGGTTGCTGGTTTTTGCTCAAAGTTCAAAGGTGTTTGAAAATTTTGCCATCTTGGTTTCCGCCACAGCTAGAACCCGACAAAAATAAAAATAAAAATTGAAGCTTCTCTTTGCTTCCCTGTTCACCATTTTATAATTTTGATTATTTCAAAACTATGAAGAAAGACTGTTAAAACTCAACTGCTTTGATTTTTCTTTTTTGAAGATTAGTATTCTAATACGTTCCGTTCTAGCATCATTCCCATGTGTTAGGTACTGGCACTACGATATAATAAAGAGCATAAGAGATCTTTTTTTCCCTAATTGGTGTGCACACATGCATTTGCTTCAGGGAACCCGAATATAGAAGGATAGAATAGAATTCTAATGCTAATGTTAAAGCTACTCTTGCCTGTCAGAGTGGGTAAGAAATTAGGATAATTAATGCATTGCTTATATATGAGTTTACTATAGATCATCGAATCTTGAAATTCCATGAATATGTTTTTTTTCAGATCGAATCTGCTTTGTACTGATAGACGTTTCTCTGAAACTTTTCTTTGGATTTGCCTTCTGTTTGGGCTTCTTTTTTCTCGGTTCTTCAATCTCAGAATCGGATTCGGATTCAGATGTACGCTCAGGTTTGTTAGTCTTCTTCGCCTTGTTGTCTTTGTTAGTACAGGAAGGAAGTTCAATCTCGGGAATTGGACTACTGTCTTGATCACTGTCATCATCATCGTCATCACTGCTTGCACTAATCTCCAAATCACTCTCATCTTCTCCAGATTCGCTTTCACTATCGTCACTGCCATCATTCTCTGTCGCGCTTGATCCGTTTTTCTCATTTATATCTTTCATATTCCATATTTTAATGCCATCCATGCCTGCAGTTACCAGTCTAAATTTATAATCCAGATCCAAGAACGATACCTCATCGTGTTTGCTGTGTATACGTTGTTCTAGTACTCTGCCCATCTTGACATCAACCTTGCGAACAATTCCATCGGCGCCTCCTGCGAAAACAATATTGTCATTGTCTTCATCGATATCTAAACTGGACACAATGCAATCAATGCTCTCCTCACTCAAAGATATCCGCGATATCTGGTCCTCCCAGTTATTTTTTGCCGGAACCCAGGTTGTGAGAATCCCACTTGCCATCCCGGCAACCCCCATTTTCCCATCTACAGGATCAGGGAAACATAACGATAGTAGTTCATCATCCTGATGGTCACTCTTTGCGACAACTCCTTTACGAATGTCCAAATGGGCGAGCGTCGTTGATCCACAAGAGAGATAGTGGTATTGATTTAGATGCGGCATTGCGATAATCGAGCTAATCATCTCATCGTGAACCTTGGAATATGAGTGTGTTTGTTTCATAGTCCTTGTGTCAAACACTTTTACTGAGGAAGATTCCGTGCCTCCAACCAAAAGCGGATGTGTTATTGATGTTACCAGTTTGGTAAAATCCGATTTGCTCGCCTTTTGCAGTTTTGCTATAACCTTTCCTGTTTCTGAATCTGCCTTTTTGATAACTTTATCGAGCCCTACAGAGTAAAGTGTCTTCCCGGTAGCATCAAATATAACCGACCTGCAACTCCCTTTATGCCGCTTTGTCTTCCAAGATGTGACAATTGGCGATTCCTTCGAATTCTCGTCGTCTTCTAGATCATACAAGAACCAAGATTTCTTTGGTTTACTTGACTTTCCATCTTTGATAGTTTTCGATTTATCGTTCTCGTTCTCATCATCTTTATCATCAGTGCTTCCATTTGTGCTTGTCAACTTTAACCTCTGAAGGTTTTCCAATAGCTCATCGTCATAGCGGTTTACATAAATATGACCAGAAGAAAGGCCTGTTGCGAAAACTGGTGCCTCGGGGTGAAACGCTAGAGAAAACAAGGGCCTTTTAAAGCTGATTTCTGCCAATGGAGGGAAAACATTGAACGATGTCTCAAGACTTAAAGCTCTTCCACCACTCTTTCCTCGTCTTCTTTTGCCCATATTTTTTGATTTTAACAAAATCTGTCCCAATCAAGGAACTAGGGTCAAAATTTTGTTAACTACTGGAGGCTTGGGAACAGTTACCCGGACCAGTATCGTTTTGTTTGAGACTGATGGCAAAGGAGCTGAGGGAGGCTCCACGACTAACAGAACCTCCTCGTAGAGTTACAATGGCAGGAGACCTAGAAGATCTCGCGGAGAGGAGTGCCCAGGAGTTTTCTCCCAGGTGCCCAACCGACCAGTTCCGAACAGAAACGCTAGCAGAGGCAGAAGAAACATTTCAAGAAGAAGACATCACAAAAATAATCAAAACTCTAGATTACCAGGCCCTGATCTGACCAATTCGGCGGAAGGAAAGGATTCAGCACCAGCGACGCACTGTATTGCTTAACAAGCGGAATCAACAAAAATGAAACAAGTTTCGTCATGATTGACGTGGTAGGAGCGTTCAACAACATAGTACACCGCAAATTGTGCAACAAACTACTGGAGCTCAAGGTGGAGTCTCACATAGTCAATTGGTGCGCTAGCTTCCTCTATAAACGCAAGGTAACTTTCAAGATCAACAATCAGATCTGCGACAAAACTTTCGAACCAAACAACGGTGTCCCTCAGGGTTCACCACTATCGCCACTCCTCTTCTTTATATATAGCGGGGATCTTTAGGAAGACCGGGAAATTTGGGGGTTTGTAGACGACATAACTCTAAGGGTATCAGGCCCTCCGACCTACCGAACACAAAGACTCACCGTAGAATTAGAAGTTTGTGAAAATAGGGCCAGAAACATTTTGACTACGGCAAAAAATGCCAAATGATAACCATGCATGAAAAGAAAAAGTCGGACACAATAACATTAACCCTGCCGAATGGTACAATCAAACAAGAAGACGACGCAGTCAAAATATTAGCCTTGTGGCTCGATAAGAAACTATCTTTCCAAAACCACTTCACTCAAATAACAGGAAAAGTAAAGGGCACAATAACTAGACCGAAGAATATTACCAAAGTAAGCAAAGGATTGAACGCCAAAGCCACGTTGCAAATGTACCAAGCGTGCGTAGAACCACAACTGTTTTATGGATCAGAGGTGTACAACACCAAAAGATACGTCCTAAGTGACAAAAAGATAGACATCCTCCAGAATGAATGCCTAAGAAGAGTGTTAGGTCTCCTTAAACCAACATTCACAACACTTTTAACAATCGAAAGAGGCTGCCTTCCTTCCCACATAAAGTTAATCGAAGTCAATTTGATCAAAAAGGGACGATTCATCCTGAGCATTTCCCCAGGAAATCCAGCAACTATAGCGATACAACAGGAACTAAACCAGAAACCTCGAGAGTGCCATCTTGAAGAGATGCTCGCAAGAACCAGCCGGAGAGGGATCAAACAAGCACTAGTAGACCTCACGAAAGCAGAACTAAACATAGATGAAGACCCATCAGTTAAACAAATAAAACACACGAGGAAAAAGGCATGCCAAAGATACGCCAAAGAACTATGGGAAAAAGAGTTATAATCCAAGGCGCTAAACCCGACTTACGTCCAGAACACCATCCAGATCCCGCAGGCAAAAAGCGACGTCACCTTACAGAAGTATTTCACCGAACCGAAACCCATTATCTCGGCCTTGACTCAGTTGTTGAGTGGCACGAGCATAATCGACTGCAAACTCAAGAAGTTTCTCTTCCAAGAGGACGGAGCGTGCTCGTGGGGGCACCAGGCTCCCAGCTATGACCACGAGGTCATGGAATGCCCTTTGTGGGCAGAAGAGAGGAAAGAAAGCGGGTTGGATCTTATCCAGTCCACACCAGAAATGCTCAACCAGGAGAACCTACCCACGCTTGTAAATTTCTGCAGGTGAAGGTATGGAGTGGGTAACCCAAATACCTTACCTGCTAATGTGAGCTAACTCATTAGTGGATTAGTTGCGACGCAAAGGTCGGGCGCGGGCCGTTTTGTAGGTTACTTCTTTCTTCTTCCCCCAGACGAAGCCAGAAAAACAGATATAAAGCGAAGAAAGCTCAGGCTCCCCAAAGTTTCAGAGCGGCCCTTTTTGGACGAGTACGGTTGTTTAGCATAAATAGCCTAGGCGCTGTAATACAAACGATAAAAAAGAAAAAAGAAGGAGCTGAGCTGAAAAATGTATCTGTCTAACATCGTTCGATAGTAGATGAAAGCATCATCAGTCTCTTCTTTCGCTTTGAAATTCAGTGTACATGTTTGCAGGTAGAGGACTCAAAGTTTGTTAAATTTCATGATGAGCTTGGTGGCAGAACCCTCTCTACTTCCTGGTGTTTATACTATTGTGAGACGAAAAAGATTCAAAGGTTTACCAACAAACAGCTCTGTGAGATCAAGCCTTCGGGGTTTAGATTTCGTCCTGAAGAGCATAAATGGTCAATTGAAAATTGGAAAAAGAAAGCACCCACGGTGGGATTCGAACCCACAATCTTCAGATTAGAAGTCTGACGCCCTAACCATTAGGCTACGCGGGCTTTGCTGATATCTGTGACGATTATTGCTCTGACATCTCTATACTTTACCTTCTTTTACAAACTATATCCTTTTTTCTCTTCTTAATGTTATACTTTATCTTTTGTTCTTATTAACGTTATGCTTCTTTTTATTTACTTTATTGCAATCTTGCTGTGATTACTCTTTATTGTTATTGATTATCTTTTCTTTCTTAATTGCTATCAAGCTATATTCTTTTCTTGCTAGCAATAATCTGTTATTGAAACGTTTACCTTTATTATTGATCATATATGATCTTTATTTCTCGTTGAAGTCTATATAAGGGCGTCTTTTCGCCACTTTTTAATAAAGGAATTAACAAACTTTTCTTCAAAATCACTTCCGTGATAATATCTGGAAGAATTGCGATGGTTATTAACAAAAGGCTCAGTATAAAGAATGTGTGTAATAATGAGACTGAAGCCAAAGAGTATAAATGGAACTTTGTTTGTGTTTCTGGTTTTCTTCTTCTTTAAGTTACTTCATGTCAATCTTTTGAGCCATAAACTTGAGAGTTCAGAACAGAGGTTCTCTCACATTGAAAAAAGAATTCATTCTCTATAAGTTCAGAATAGGAAAATCAAGCTTCTTGTTTTTACACTTGCTCTTAGCCAACCTTTCTAGTTTTAGTTTGCTTTAACAACTTCAATGGGGCATTTTTTAAAAAAAACCAATCAATCATTAGCTTGTTCTTTCTGATTCTTATTGAAGTCTTTACCCTTCCAGGCCTCTATGTCCTCGATACTCTGACATTTGGCAGTTTTTGTTTTTATCCGAAACCCTGCCCTTAATTTTCTGTCCGCAGTAACCCATTCCGTTCTTTTGTGGTATGATCATTTTGGACCCCAGAACCAGGAAAGCAGTTTAAATATCTCTTGAAAAGGGGCTTTATCAAAAAATTGATATGTCCATTCTTAGGCCTACACCATTTTTTTAAGAAGTCGGACATTTCCGCCTCATTGTGTTTCAATTACCAATTCTTCAATGAAATGTCGATCTGCCACCATTTCCTATTGTCGCTTATTGACAACTTACTCAACCAGCTAGGAAACGCTAAAGTCTTCTCTAGGTTAGATCCCATATTTGGCTGCCACCGATTGGGAGTAAGGGAGGAAGATATATTAAAAGCGGCATTTGCAACGCCAACTGGGAAGTTTTAGTGGGTTTAATGTGCTCCCTTTGGACTGTCGGGGCACCAGAAACCTTTCAGCAATGAACTCTCTTTTTGTTGATATAATAGGCAAGTTTTGGTAATTTACCTTGATGACTCTTTGGTTCACTTCTATGATAGATAAATGCAAGAAGCGCTTTTGTAAGTCGCCTGGGAAGCTTTGAAACCCATAAGACTCTTGTCAAAGAGTCTAAGTGCATGTTCAGGGGGTCTCCTCGATCCCATTCAGGAGCTTTCAAATCGACAGTAACAGCCCTTTTCTGGATCCAGCAAACATATCAGAAGAAAGATTGGCAAATATCAAATCGCCTAGACACACAAAACCCTTCCTTGGCCACATCAGTTACTACCAAATATTTGTTCCAAAGCTTGCTCACAATCCCGATAAACAACGTTACAAACAGTAAGTGCAGCTGAGGATCAGAACAGGATACATCTTTGAGTTTTTAAGCACATTCTGTTGCATACATATCGTCTTCTTTATTATCTTTGATTTTCTCTGTCCGTGGTCTCTTGCCTCAAATCCTGGCGCCGCTCTTTATGAGAGTAGCCAGACACAACGTATTCAAAAGATAACAGGAAAATAAGTTAAAAAGGGAAAGGGCTCACGCTTCTACATGTGAATAAGAATCACTTGATAATTCATTCTGTCCTTATTGTTCTACGTCTTTTGACTGCGTACTCCTTAGATCTCAGCGTCATTAGTGCTCTGACGCAATTCCTTCAAAATTGGTAGCAATGCTTATTTTTACTCTTTATTTTGGAAGTAAATAGTATCGTAGGTGCATTTGAACTATCCATCGTATCTGAGTAGCTCTTGTCTTCAAGTTGCGTGAAGGAGATTCATGACCAACGACTCGACGGTTCAGAACAGAGCTCATAAACTCTATGAATGATTTACTCTTATATTTGATTTTTGATTAAGACTGTATCATTTGTATAACAATGACACTGAGTTGTGGTATTTGAAAATTTTCTTGGTGTCAGGATAGTTGCAAATTTAAGTGGATGATGAACTAATGAAAACCCTCTTCAAGTCAGATGTGCTTCACTCAAGTACAGGAACGAACCCTTTGTCACAGCCTATGTGTACGTATATCTGTGGACTTTAAGGAGCTTGCAAGTAGGATAAACCAAGAAAGCAAGTGAAATCATTATAAAGCAAGAAAGTAGATTGTTTAGACCGATAAGTCTAATATGGAATAATCTCTACAAACAATATCCCTCGGACTTGGAAATGGCATGCAACTTTCCGCTCTAGCGGTTTCTGGAGAATCCAGAATTTTAAGCGCCTGGGGCTTTTTTAGAAGACTTGATTTTATCATCATCAAGTACGATTGGCGAGTGCAGAGAGTAGGATTAATCAATCCAAACCTGTGTGCAGCCAAACCCCTTAAGAAAGGAAAATCAAGCCAAATCCAGGCAAATGGATCAATAAAGATCGAAAATGCTTCCAGTATCACCAAACTTGTACAAAGAAGACCGTGTCTAATCTGATCATCCCGAGGCTATTACAATATCCAATTACCAAATTTTTTCAAAGCTGTGAAGCTACGGCAACTCATTGAAATCAGTTCAGCCAGCGATCAACAACGAAAAGAACAACTTAAAGAAGGGCACTTCTTGTATGGAGTGGTAAATGTGTTCCTCTTCTTCATTAGTAAGAAGAAACTATTTGTTACTGACTATAGACAGCTTAAAAACAACCATTGTCCGCTATTTCTACCGCAATGAAAAGTTGGACACAACTCCTCATTGGTGGTAAAGAAACTTTTTCCCACCTGGATTAGTCAGTTCATAGTATCATATTAAGCTTTCTGACTGTTCTCTCCTTTTCACCTTGTTTAATTTTCTAAAACACCTTTTAAGCTTCCTCTAAATCCTTACAGTCGTCAAAATGTACCTGGGACCCATTGGCAAGCCAGTATATCTGATTTGGTAATCACATATTCAATGAGAAACGCAACTATTGATCTTACAGCGAGTTCAAGGCTGTTGAAAAGATCAAGCTAAACATCAACGGGGTGGTCCGAACTTTTGCACATCTTACCAACTGGTTGAAACATACTTCAAGAAGCCATGCTTGACAATGTCTCTATCGCCTCGAACAATAACCCTATCCAAATAACCACAAAATCAAAGATACCAGAGAATAAGAAGAAACCTCTGGAACTCAACCCCTTCCTATCCTATATCGAACTATACATCATTGGCTACAAACCCTAATTGTTTCCAGAGCCGGTCAGTTTTTTATATCAATTCAGTTCAGTAATCAAAGCATCTGATCCAACTTTACAATTACTGTTGCAATTGTATGCAGATATATTCTAATCCAAGCTTGCCCTTCTTAAGCAAGCGTAGCACTAGGAAAACTGTGGTCATGATATATGATCATTTCATTTTCCTATCGCTGTTCACATTTCTTATTAGTCAAACTAAATGACCAGTTTGTATCACCAGTTGGAATTGTAAGATTATCTGGAAGTTGACGTTTGGTTACAAGAAATCAATAACATTTGAAGATTTTCTTTTTTGGTGTCACTTATCTTTTCATAATTATTTGCTGGATTGCTTTTTGCCCACCAAAGAATTTCACAAGTTCCTAATAAACTTGACCGACTTTTCCGGATGGATTTGTCGGACCTTGAGATTTGTTTGGGCTTACTTCTAGAGAGTTTACACAACAAGCGGATTTGAGCCGATGCCTGTTTCAACAACAGCAATACGGTTTTGACTTGAAAAGAGGAAAAAGAAAAATCGAATGAAACTGTAATGACCAGCTATCGTTGAGAAGTAGATAAAACGTTTTTCGGTGGCATTCTAATATCCGGTGTCTTTATTAAAGACTTTCTGATATTCTACAAATCTCTAGTAAATGATGCCGACACACTAAGATAGAAAACTTGGATCGGCAAATCTTGTCCCTACAAACATAACTAAGCAAATAGATCATATATTCTAACCAGCATTGAAAATCTCAAAAGTATATTTATGCATAACAAGTTGGGTGGCATTATCTGAGCTCCCATATTTCCTTTTCTCCACCAGTTCTCTAGAAGAGTGTTTTAGACTAGGTGCTAATGCATGTCGGGAGAGTGTGCTTGGAGAGCCCAAATTTGTGTGCTTTATTGAAAAAGAAAGTTATGCTATAGAAATCGGTGCACCTAGATCCGTAAAACCAAGACTTTTAGGTGTTGTGGCTGTTCTTTTTTTAAGTTCAGATCGAATCTATTTCTGATGACAGAAATCGAATCTAGAAAAGTTTACAATAGGGCCTTCTCGTGACATTTGCCAATACCAGATGGCTGTTCCAAAGATTCTAAAACCTAGTGATTTACGGGGCTGAAGATTATTTCATCCGTCTCGGCGCATATGAGTTAAATTTAACATCGGATCCTCTCTAATGTGGATGCCAACAACCCCTTCCTTGTCAAATCTATTGTCTCGAACTTGAAAATACTTTAGATAGTCCTCATGCATGCAACTCAGTATTGTATTGGAAGAAAAGCGGCTCCAGAGCCTTGATACAGGAGCCAGGTTAGAACCATTGTTGTTTTGGAACTGCTAACGGAAAAAATGCCTGCTATATAGATAGCATCTATTCCCAGCTCACCAGCTGTAAGAAGATGGGTTCAACGGTGGCCTGGATGCTTCTCCCTAGCAAGAGCCAAGATGAAAAACCCCTTGAGAACAGAAACCCTGTTTCCTTGACTTCAAACTTCAAACATCCAGCCCCATGCAGCTCGCCGATCGCGGAAACTCCTGGCATGCGACCTGCACGATGCCTGCATGCCTTTCCGTTTTGGAACACTTTCGCACAAGTTCGTGACCAGAGGGTGTCCGGATGTATTTATTTTTGGCCAAGACCGGGGTCTTTTGGGAAAGATCGACCCGATGGAAAAGAACAAGACCGGGCCTGGTCCTCCATCTATTAATAGGATCGGTATAAATATACACCATACTTCACTTTGATCTTCTTCTTCTTTTCTTTCTTCTCATTCTTTTGTCCAAGAACACAGCAACACAAGCTGGCTATGCTGCGACCTTCCCTTCTCGACCTAGATGGATGTTCGAAACGCCCAAAGATACAGTTCGTCCAGCTGGGACCCAATACGCCCTTGAGACTTGAAAATGTCGATGATACACATAATGACATCGACAAGAACGAAGGCCAGCAGAGCCAATACCAGAAAGAGACTCAGCACTATCAGCCTATAGATCCCGTATCGACATTTCAGAAAACTCCATCTCCTTTAGCTACACAAGCCGCTGGATGGCCATTTGTGAAACCGGTGTCAGCAAGACCAATTCAGCCCACTTCCAAGCCTCTAACCGCTGCGCCAGTCTTACCACCTCTCAGCATGCCTTTCCCTTTGGTCCACAAGAAAATCTACAGTAATGATAATGACCGCGAAAGAAGAAAAGTACTGCCCAAAGCGACCTCCAAGCTTAGTCTCAACACATCATTTTCTAAAACTGTTCCAGAAAACAGTTCCGCTCCGTTCGTAACTAATTTCATCGAGCAGGTTGACAGTGCCTCCAGCTCAAGCTCAAGTTCTAGCTCAAATTCAAGCTCTGTTGGCGACTCTCAGATAGATAATAACAGTTTTTCGTCTGTGTCTTCTCTTGCTGTGAACTTGGCTCCACAGCTTAAGATCCAGGGACAAATCCAACCTCCAGTGTCATGTGTCAAGGAGAATGAAAATTACTACCGCATCTATAATACTCAAGAAAATGACATGGGTCCAGAAACATCAAATGGGTGGTATCACGATGGGCCGGTGGAGGTTGCGGATAACCTCTTTCTTTACTGTGAACCGACTGTGGAAATTGCGATGGACTTTGACGTTGTATTTAATGTTGCTGAAGAGGTTCAAAATCCTTTCCAAGAGCCAGCACCAGATATGTTTAGCAACGTAAAGACCAAAGATTATGAGCTTGACCAATCAACGAGCATAGAAACTGAAATTATGGATTCGGGAACAGAAATGACAAGCTCGACATATCTCCACAAGAAAGAAAAGGGAAAGACGAAGTACATTTCTTTACCATGGCATCACAATTCAGAAATGATTTATGATCTTCCTGTCTTGACTTCCAGGATCAGTCGATTTTTGGATCTTGGCCTACGAGTTCTAGTCCATTGTCAATGTGGAATTTCCCGTTCTGCATCACTGGTGATCGCCTGGATCATGAAGGAAAGAAGCATGCAGTTTGTGGACGCTTTTGAATACGTGAAGGAGAAAGTAGGTGAGATTTGTCCCAACATGAATTTGACCATACAATTGTCGGAATGGGGCCAAGAGCTTCAAAATACGACTAGACACATTGAGAGAAACGAGGATGACTAGTTCTATGACACTTGATTCTTTTTTTTTTTTTTGGCCCCTCCCTCTTACGCAAAAGGCAAGCATCAAACGGCTATCTTCACTTCATGACCTTCATTTATTCTCTAATTATTATTAGATTAGACGTCCGGTTTTTTTTATGGCTTTAAAAGCACGCTTGCGAGCGCCACACTGATTTCTGTTAAAGCACTTGTGATATTGTTTAATTATCCTACTGCATTCCTCTTTCGATCTATCCTGGTTGATGCCTCTAAAATGGTGGCTCAACTTTCTATTTGCATTTTTTTTAAAAAAGGGTAGATATTTATGGATTAATTTGCTGTTTTGATACCATGTATTTCTAGTTGCATTCAATGCGTTCTGTCAATAGATTTACTTGTTCAGTCGCTTTATTTCTTTTTATATGTTGAAAAAAATATCGAATAGCTTTAGCCTGTAATATTCACTATGAAAGAAGTAAGACACGTCACAACGTTGCTATTTTTATTCACATTGGGGTGAATATTCTTGGCGAAACAGTTAAACAACTTGTCAACAATGTGGAGAGCATTTGGAGATTTAAAAATCTGATGTGATATCATGTGCGTACAATTATAAGCATCCAAATGTTCATGGCAAAGAGGGTTGTCCCAAAAATAAAAGGGCTTTATGAATATCAGGATTAATTAGATGTAACTATTCCCTAAACCATATCATATCATATCTTATCCTATCATATCTTTCAAGTAAACCGGTTAAACACAAAACTAAAATGAAGAAGCATGCAATAAAGAAAAAAGTGAGAGCAATTCCCAGTATTAGAGGGATTTTAATCAACGGTCAGCCATAAACAAGGATTTCCGAGAAAAAAAACAAAACAAAACAAAAGGTCCTTAACTAGTTCAGGAGAAGGCCCGATTAATTTGTGGTGACCTCACCCCAAACGCCAAAAAAAGAGGAACTTCCGCCAGTCACCTCTGCGCTTAGGCTGCTTGTCATAGAGACGCTTTCCCAGAAATTATCGTTTCTATTGTTTTGCATTAATGGGAAGGGTGATCTTGCCGAAGTCTGGTCCTTCTGTTCCAGCACAGGCTTGATGAATCTCCAAATCATAGGGCTTAGATGCGAGGAGAGCCCAGACGACAGGGATGGGGAAGTGTCCGTAAATCCGCCGCCGATTACAGGTTTTAGCTTCTTCTTTTGGCGTTTATCTTTTAAAAGACTGGTCTGCATTTCAAGAGATAGTTCGTTGGAAACGGCCTTTATCAGCCTGGTTTGGAGCGGACTGTACTTCTTCAGCAGATTCTGGCCCCAAAACTCCGTTTTGGGTCCTTTCTTCCGCGAGTTGTATGGGTTCTGCAAACTCCGCAGAGGCCCCTCTTTGGCTGACAGAGAGGAAGAGCGATAGTGGTGAAGATGGTGCTGATCCTCCTGGGAGCCACTAGAAAAAGTTGAATTTCGATGCCGCCGCAGATTCGCGAGTATGAGAGAGAGGTCGTGGCTAATGTCCTCGTCAAGTGTGGCCAGGTCCAGGTCCATCACCCCAGGCTCCACATCATCCGTGATCCCCCAAAACCTGGCAGGATTGGCATTACTTCGCGAGTCCAGCTCCAGCTCCAGCTCTAACTCCAGCTCGGAGACCCCCAAGCTGCGGCCAGGGAAAGAGCTCGAGGTTTCTGCCTCCGATATGGTAGATAAGGAAGACGATCTGTTCTGCGTGCGTCGCATCTGTAACTTGAGCAGCTCCTGGAGCAAGTGATAAGTCTGATCGGCCTGCCATTCGTTGATACGAGCATTCAGCTCAGTCGAATGTGCATTTTCAGAGGTAGCTAGAAATTCGCCACAGCCATCATGGTTGGGCATTGTAAAGTGAGGTGTCTCTATTCCATCACTCGGCTGGGATGAGGCTGTCTCCACCTCATCGTGGGCAACATCAGCAACTCCAGTGCCACGGGACGCGGAAGCAGCTGGGTCAGGGGACAGATCGTGGCGAGTAGGTAGGGAGTCTTCGTCCGAGTTGGAGAGAGACTCGGACACTGTGGCCGGGGGAGAAAAGACGATCCATTCATCGTCGGAATCAAACGAACTTATGACACCATTGGAACGAGCGCCAGCGCTGGACGAGTACCTGGATCCCGAGGACACGACCTCCGAGCCGTGCAAAGACTGGACGTGGTGAAGGAGGCTCTGGGAATGGGCTGTGGCCTGCGCCTGTGCCAGGGACGGGGCCGGGGCCTGTGCCTGTGTCTGAGAATTCATGTTCATATCGCTAAGAAGCAGCAAGCTTCGTCTTCCTGTGGAAAAGAGGTGGTACAAAAGACCGGCGCGGCTGATAAGAGACGAGCCTCAACACTACGAGCAGGCACGTGACACACACACACACACACACACCCGTGCACCCTCCACTGGCTTCACCACGCCATCTCCAAAATCACCAGTTCTCCAGCAGCCCGCACAGATCTACTTCTCCATGTTCGCGTCTTCTTTTGCAAAGACCGTCGGTGTCGCGGCCTTTCGGCGCCAATTTTCGACCTCGGTCCCCAGAGCAGCCCCAAGCCTGGCGAAACTGTCCCTGATCGGGAGACTGGGCGCAGATATTGTGCCCCAGACAGCCAAGAACGGCACCGCGTACCTCCGCTACCCGCTGGCTGTGAACACCTCTAAGGATCATACGAGCTGGTTCTATGTCACGGTGTTCGATCCCAAGACCATTGAGTACATGACTTCTGGGAAATTGGGCAAAGGCACTCTTCTCTACCTCGAGGCAAACGCGTCAATCCATCCCTATGAGACTGAAGACGGCCGCAAGGGATCAAATCTCCAATTGGTACAGAGCACCTATCGCACGATCAGTCAGCCTCAATCGGCTTCTTCTCAGAACGAATCTGAACACTAATATATAGGATAGGCAAAAAACGGTAACGGTGGCAAGGGTAAAGTTCAGCGATTAGTTGGAAAAGTTGGTAGTGCTGTCACACGGGTAGTCAAGTTTATTTGTACTTGTAGTATCTTCTCTTTTATAAAATATGTGTTTCCACTCTACTCTCCTGATCATGTCTCAATTTATCCTGGTGACAGGGTAAAGAAAACATGGATTTGGCCCCAATGGTGGGACAAATACCACTTTTGCGGTTATTTTGTAGAAGGATGGACTAATAGCCTTTTTTTTTCCCTTTTTCCTTTTTACCTTTCTCGTCCTCAGTTGACTTCTTTCCAAAAACTGTCAAAAACAAAAACCACTACCAATCCATCCATCGAAAAACGACAATCCACTGATAATGACTTCCATTTATGAACAAGAAGAGCTGGCCAAGTTCAATGATGCTGCGAATATAATCCGCTCCAAGTTGGAGAAAACGCCACAGCTATCCACTCCCCAGGTCCTTATCATCTGTGGATCAGGCTTGGGCGGTATCGGCGAGATACTAAACCCCAACGAACCAATCGTCGAAATTTCTTACTCAGAAATTCCTCACTGGAAACAATCAACAGGTATGCATCGAGCATCTCCTGTGTTTCTTGCACCTTGACTCGAAACTGACCTTTTTTTCCCCTACAGTCCCCGGACATGCAGGCAAGCTCCTCGTGGGATTCATTGGAGGGGACCTCAAGGGCTCGGAGAATACCGAAAAGAAGGTTCCTGTTATCTGTATGCTCGGTAGACTACACTCTTATGAGGGCTACGATTTCAAGGACACTGTGTTCCCAGTGAGAGTTGCCTCTGTTCTTGGAATAAAAACGGTCATCGCGACGAATGCCGCCGGGGCCATCAATTCCTCCTTCAATGTTGGCGATCTCATGGTTATCAACGATGTGAGTCTTTTGTTTGACACTTTTTATCAGCGAGAGATCTAACCAACACTTTTTCTCTTTGTATTTAAGCATCTTAATGTCCCAGGCTTTGCTGGAGCAGGACCTCTCCGTGGACCAAATCTTGATTCCATGGGCCCTAGGTTCCTCGCTCTTTCCGACGCCTACGATTTAGATTTGAGAACTCAGTTCTTCAAGTCAGCATCCTGCGTATCTATCTCCCCCAGCCGCAGAATTCACGAAGGAGTCTACGCATTGTTTGCAGGTCCCACGTTCGAAACTAGGGCCGAAGCCAGACTTCTCAAAGTCGTAGGCGCCGATGCTGTTGGCATGAGCACGGTTCCTGAAGTCATCACCGCAAGACATTGCGGACTCCGTGTGTTTGCCCTCAGCTTGATTACAAACAATGTTGTCTCGGAGCCAATGCCAAAGGTAGCGGACCAGGGCACAAAGAATCTCGAAGAGGGAAAGGCCAACCATGCTGAAGTGATAGAGGCAGGAAAAGAGGCCGCAAAAGATGTCCAGCTTATAATTCAACACTTTGTTAGCCAGCTATAAAAGATATAGATTTACACAAAGCGTATGAAATGTACTGTGATTTGTACTTGCAATAAAATTAGGACTGTCTTGTTGGAGGGAGGTTGGCTTTCTAGTACAGGTCGAAAAAGATCCCTCGTTTCTCCAGTCTACTGGGACATGATCTGGGGGAATATAAAGGAATGGGCCCAGCAACATGGGATAAAAATCCACTCCAGGGTGTCGATTCGACCCACGCAGTATCAGATCGACGATGGTCTTGGTAAAAGTGTAACCGTTGATGGAGGAGTAGGGCTTTTCTACAATGTGAGAGAGGAAGACAAAATCGCAACGACTGGACAGGACCAGGAAGATGTCGAGATTCTAAGAATTCCCTCGAAGATGATAGTTTCATTGCTCAACATGGCGGGCATTGTTGACAAGCTGAAAGAGATGAGTAGCACAAAGATAGATGAACAGGTATCGGCGCCGTTTCAGCTATCGGTGATCAAGGCTTTTTTGCAAGCTGCTCACGGTTCGGAAAGCTCGATATTGGCCGCTTTCATATCTGCTTTGTTTTTGTTACATCGGCACCAGCAAATTTGTAGCGGTCCATCAACCCAGAGTGCACCACTGGATGGGTTTCAAAACTACGTCCAAGTTCTTTTGAATACCGACATTTCTCTTCCCGGGCAGTCGCAAACAGATAGGGACAAATTGCAACCCTCTTTCCTGGCAGTACAGGCTGGAGCAAAATTTTACAGCCTTCAAGCCGGCTTTGAGGCGACGAAAGATAGTTTGAAAGAGCAAAATGTGTCTTCAGAAGTTTTAGAGCTCTTCACGTTCAAAGATTATCTGCATGCTGATGCTGTGGTTCGGTCAAGATCTCTTGAGATACCCTCCCCAGTTGACCCCGAGACATCTACAACTATTCTCTCTCCAATTTTGGATTTTGCAAATCATGATTTGGAACATGCGAATGCGTACTATGTTTTGGAAGAGGATGATGGGTCCATAGTTCTGATGCTCGACTTGGAAAAATTGCATATGAAAAAGTCTAAAGGGAGGGAAGAGGACATTGAGATCTTCATCCGTTATGATTCTGGTAAAGAGCCGATAGATGAATTTCTTTTCAAGTACGGGTTCATTCCACGGAGTGTCGGCATCCCAAAATCCCTCAGCGTGGTCATAAACCCTGAAGATTGGAACCTACAGAATCCAGATGCAACGGTTTACTTTCAGCTGTTGGAACTTGATTCTAGGGTAGAGCTCATAATGGACTACAATAAAAAGTATAACGATGGGATCGTCGATATCATACCTGATAGACTCAAGCAGCTACTGTTTCTAGATTTGCCGCTAAGTGTTTGCCTTGGAGAGGAAGGTGCAGAAGATGACGAAGCATTACCTTGTTTGAAATGGACTGATTTGTCCACTGGTTCAGTCAGGGTAGTGAAAGACGTTGATCAAATCGACCAATTTGTGGCTGGGATCTCTGAAGAGGAGATGCAGTCGGCATATGATGGATACTCAAGATTTGTGAAGCGATTGATTGCAGCCAAGTACGTCGAAATTTCTTCCGGCGCCAAGAATCCATACCATTCTGTTGCCCAAGAGAGCACTAGAAAATGGATTGATTCACAAATGGTTGAGTTTGTAAATATCACAAAGTTGTTTGTCGAGAAAATAAAAGATTAGAAACCATTGCTGAAGGTGTTGTGTATGGGTGAGTTTAATCCTCGGCTAACGGCTTGTACCTTTTCCTTTTTCGTTACTTTTTGACTTTTGTATCAAAACGTTTTGATTCATGTGGAAAGTGTGCAATCTGAAATCTCCTTTTTTTTCTATTTGCGGCGTGCATGAGTCATTCAGCGACCACACTTGGTAGTCATTCAGACATGTGGTGACTCTGAATCATCTAAAGATATTGTTTAGCCATTATTTATGAAGAGGGCTTCTCTATATGTATTCAGATGAATCCCAAGCCCTGACCATATACTGTTGGTAGTAATAAAATAAACGATCTGAAATAAAATAATTATTCAATACTACAATGCTTAAAACTCACAGAATTTAATTGCAGTATATTTTTATGGAAGAGGATCAACAAATAACATAGCGATAGCCTATACAATCAATCGTTTCTGATAACCACTTCATATGTATCATGTCCCACATGTCTCTTAAGATTTCATTAGCTCTGTTTTTGTTCTGGTTGCTTTGACGTCAAACGTGCCCAGCATCCAGTTTGAGCAAACTAGAGCAAGTTAGTATCTGTGCTCCCTAAGTCTTCTCAGAACAATGTATGGTGTTATTCCCCATTTGTCTCTGTTCTTGAGTAACAAGTCTTTGTCAATATGCTTGGCACCTTGAATGGTCCCTAAGCAGTTCTTAGAACCACACCAGCAAGGAAAAGGCCTGTCCATATTCCATTCAGTTGATGGGTAAAAAAATGTCAACTCGTCACCGGGCTCTCTGTCCTTGAGGGCAACGATGCGGATGTAGATGTATCCGTCTCTGAACAATCTCTCTTCAGGAATCATCTGGACGGATGGATCACAAGAGTGGTTCATGTATTCAAACTCGGATAAGAGATCAACATGTGTTGTATCGTTAATTTGCACAGTAGAAAACTTTGGAGACTTGAACGTTTGCGTTGGAAGGAACTTGAGAGTTGCAAGAGTTGTTCCTTTCTTTATGGCTTTGTTTGTGCGCAGGCCAGAGGCAAGATCACCCTCTTTGTAGTCAATTGTGACAATGTCTGAGAAGAGAACCGGGGTTCTAGCTGTTGCTGCCATTTTTTAAAAAGAGATCAGAGAGTAAAAGGTAGTGTTCTGTGTGAAAGAATTGGAAAATGTGAGTATATATGTGTGGCTTGTTTTAGGCTAGCTTTGTGGGAAGAGGAAAGAAGAAGAGCAGTTTTCTCAAGAGGAGTTGAGTCGCTTTTTATATTATTCAGTGTTTACTTTTTTTATAAATCAATTCCAAGGCTATATAGTGTTATTATTGTAGCAAAACCCATTTATGGGGAATCGTCACAGCTTTCCTCGTTCCTCTCAACGAGCCTTGCCGAGGGAAAAAGAAATTGGCAAAATAAACTCGTCGCAGATCTACATCAAAAGTGGGTCAAATCTGCTTCACAGCCGGCGATTTTGTTTTATGTTTCTAGCTTGTGTAAATAATTTATCACTGGAAACTGTTTTCTTTCTAGATTATGTGTTACTGTTGGCTGCGTCTAGTTTTCGCCATCTTCTTGAAGATTGATAATAATAATAATAATAATTCTTTCGGATGGATTGGAACGATCCACTCGTCCTTTTTTCTAGATAACTGATGAGAAACATGTAGTCTATCCATTTGTGCATCATCATCATCATCACGATTACTACCCGCTGATCCGGCAGGAATCTCTCAGCACAGAGAGTGTGAACAGCTGTAATGAAAAGTTGACAGCGCAAACTCATCGAGAGAAAGTATACGAGGCTCAAGAGCAAAGCCCGAAATTTAAACCATTGGCTGGCCTCGGTTTCGTCATCCGCAACACCAAATCTCGGCTGTAATTGGGTTTTCCAGCTCTCCTGCATCTTCCCCCGGATTTTCACTTTTTGAGGAACCTTGCAATTAGACTATTGTGGAGTGGGGCAGCCCTATTGGTGCTGGTCCCTTTTCTTGCACTGGTGCTCTCCTCTTCCGAGTCGTTTCCAGCTAACCGATGCCAAACTTCCGGACAACGCTCTAATCTCGTCGGTGGAATGGCGGTAGTCCTGACACCACGAGCGAGTTGGGGCTCCGCTTTCTTTGGGATAGCAATTGATGTTGGTAAGCTGTATTTAACTTCCAGCTAGCCTCAATCTAGCGCGCTGTCCGATGATAAGTTCACCATCGAGTTGACCCATTGTTGATCTCGTATTGCTATGCTGTGGCCCCTTTGGGAAGTAAACACTTCTGTACACTGATCTGTCCATCTATCCAAAGCATCTTGCTTTATCGACAGAATTGGCGCTAATATTCAGTAGGCGGAATCCGAGTCAATTCAACAAGCAAGCAAAACAGGCTCTATTAACTCAAGCATTGGGGTATAATACCCCAGATACAATGAAGAAAAAGACCTACTTTTACTCTATGGCCGATCAATTGTTCAAACACTGAAAATCTGGGGTTGAGCTAGACGTAAAGCAATGCAATCCTATTGCATGTGTCAGTCCATTTCACTGACACAAGTTTAAGCTTCTTATCGCAGGAATAGTCTGAGTTCAAGTCGGACAGCCAAATAAGGCTTTCAGAGGTCTGCCAGGTACCTATAAAACAGCCTTCGTTTCTGTAAAAATTGTGATTCTCTTCTTTGTAGACAAGACTAGCAATTTTTTCCTGGTCAAGCAATCTTGTGTTTCATTCATCGAAACGGCAAATTACGTATTAGTCACTGGATCTTGCCATTGGCTATTCAGAAACTAAAGTGGACACACATTTTCACCCCTGAGAGACCATCAACGGAGATCTACTACTCCTCATCTAGACGTGCAGAGAAGATCCAATCGCTTTCTTCAGTTACGGATCGTTATTTTTGGCTATTTTAAAAAGTTTTGTTACTAGCTGTATCGTACGAAGGCGAAGCATCAATTTCCATTACGTAGGGGATGAATCATTGCCACCTCGTATTCTTGGAAGCACTAGAATTAGAGGTTGCTCGATCCAAACACACTGAAAACTACCAGATCAGCTTACAACAATGGTTCCAATACTAGAAGTGTCTGTATTGGTCCTTTTGTTTTTTTAGCTAGAAGATACTAGGCATGGACGCATGAGCGAGGAATTCCTTTGTTAGATTTGATTTGTTTCTAACATGTTACTAGTTGGACCAGTTTTGAGTAAGGAAAAGAAAGGCATGGCAATGAACGAATATAGCAAACGAGTTTTGTCGGAATTGTTTACCTTACTAAAGCTAGAAGTTAAAGAAGCACTTTTATATTGCCATTTTCCAGCAAATCAATTTTCAAGTATGAAAGGTGCACATTTTTCAACATTAGTACTGTGCATTAAGCCTCAGTTTGCTTAAGCAAGGATTGCCAACCAACAGGCAAAATGTAGACCATCAATGCGGCTGGAGCAAACTTTATACCTTAAGAGCCTTCAGAAGCGGGAATCAGTTCGTTTGATATCAGGTCTGAGTGTGTCTAGAGATGGCAAGTTAGATAACCTCTTTATGACAGGTAGCACAGCTTGGATGTAAAAGTTGATAAGCCATCAAATGATAATCTACTCTTCACATCGTTAAAAGAACTCCCGTTAAAAGGATATGAACAATTGGAGGAGGAAACACAAACTGGGAGAACAAAATCCATATTATCAGCTCTCATGTTTGTACATTTGTTAGAAACTTTTGTATTAAAGAACAACTAGAAAGCTGAATAGACATAAGGAAAGAAGGGTTAAGGTTTGGGCGCTCTTAAACACACTTAGCCAGATAAAATGGGTGGAAAATCAACTCAAAGAATTATTTTATTACATTACGATTACTTATTCACACACTTTTTAAATGCAAAAATTGGCTCTAGTGGCCTAAAGGTAAGGCGCCGCTCTCCGGAGGCGGCGATTGTGGGTTCGAGTCCCATCTGGAGCTTATTTTTGCAAAATCCAACTTTTTTTTTTCCGAAATTCCAAGAGGTGTTGTTTCATCAAATTTAGAGCTCCGAAGCTAAATGATATTTTTTCCTTCTCTGATTTAGTGCAATTGACATCTCTGTGGAGGCATGGGCAGATAGACATAAGAAAGTCGTGGCCATTATCCATGAAAGAATTCTTTTTACATCCAATGGCTGGAGTACATACTGAACCAACCTGTCTAAGAATAAGATACAAAGCTGAAAACTTTTTCAACCGGAAATAGTGTTCAAACCCTTGTAAGCGGCAGAGATTTCTGATCATCACTTTCCTATGATGACTGATTGCCGTTTGAATCCCTTGTTTCAACCGAGCAGAAAAACGCCAGACTCATAATCATAGTAAGTCCAATTGCTTCCAATTTTACTGACACTCCGTTAGAGAAATGGAGGATAAGTTTACTATCACGAGTAAAAAACCAAGCCCTCTTGTAAAATATGATTGAAAACTTCATTTGTCACCAATATATGCTCCTTTTTTTGTTTACTTAAAGAATGCCAGTCTTCAGATAATAATCGAATGGGCGTGTCTGTATGCCAACACAAAGCCAAGGACAACAACAAGAAAATAAAATGAAAAAATACAAAACATTATTCAATCATCAAATATCTACAAGATTACAAATTTCCATCCAATCCCTCAGACAGTCTCTCAGGTTGGAATGATTTTCTTGAGGATTCCCATCTCGTTCTTCTACCAGGGCTCTTGTGACCAAATGAAGCATCCTTAGTTGTTCAATAGGAACGTTACCCAAGTTGAGAAGAAACTTGAAAGAAATATACTTATCTTTGGCCAGAGTTAAATAGGTAGAGACCAAAAACTTGCACATTTCCTTCATTTCTTCCTCCCTTGCCTTTTTCTCTTCCTCTTGTCTCCTTATTCTTTCGTACTCAAATCTTTTCTGCTCCTCTTCGAATTGAGCTCTTTGATACTCATTTTCATATCTTTCGTCTTGCAATTGAAGTTGAACTGTCTTGGATGAGGATACCGAGCTCCTTCTTCGCTTGGACGGAGTTTTACTGTTGTAATTAGAAGAAGGTGTGGTTGGGCCGGGGGTTGTGGTCTCTCTTCGTCTCTGCAAATCAGTAGCCGATTTTTGCTGGTAGGAAGAGGCATGTTCTCGAAAAATGCAATCAAGTTCTTTCAGATGGTTCCAGTTTCCACGTTTAAACTTTTTACTCTTTTTTAGACCTTTCTGTGTGAAAAGTTAGCACTGGCTTTTCAAGAAAAAGAATCGGTCAGTAACACTTACGATCGGCGAATTTGCAAGTGCCTTCCATCTTTCTTTATCGGCTTCTACACGGCCGGTCGCAGGAACAAAGCGGAATCCTTCAATGTTCAGTAAGACCCATAGTAGGCGGTAGTCTCGTTTCAACTAACAATCGACCGTTAGAGTTTCTAACCCATGATGAATGTGCCTGACAACAACGGCAAATCTACCACAGCTTACGTCATTGAAATGGGAATTGGCCTGTACTTCAGTAATCTCGTCATTTACCTGATTTATCCTCCGTGTGATTCGTTCCTTGACGGGGCCTCGAAACTCGGGTTTCTTGTCAAACTCGCCATCGCGATAGCATTGAAGCAGCTCGTCTATGAAAAGCGGCGAGGTCACTTCGTTCCATACATTTCGAGAGTCTCTTTTAGAAGCAGTTCGAGACCGGCCATTAGACGTGTCTATGCTCTCATCATCGTCGTCGTCGTCGTCGTTGTTGTTGTTTACGTCCGGGTCGCATTCATCCTGCGAAATGGCTTGGATCTCTGGCCGCGGGAGAGTGGCCTGGTCCAAGGGCGCAGATAGGTCCGAATGGAGCTGCCGGTGTTGCTGTGCCTCATTGTGGGTATTGGGAAGGAACTGGACGTGAGCCTCGCTGGGCATGGACAGAACCGAGAGAATCATGGCTCGCTGCCTCTGGTCCAGAGCGTGGTGGCGGGAGATGGCGTGGCCTGAATCCGGGCCTGAGCAAAGAGCTGCCACGCGGGCACGTGACGGCCGCCGCCGGGCTCAGGCGCCGCTCGTCCTGGGAGCTGCTGTCCTGGGAGCTGCCAGGACAGCTGTGCTGGTGCTCCATCGCGAAGCTCCGTCGGTCCAGCTCGGCGTTGGGCGGAAAGTGCACGTTGTAGTCGAAGCCGATCCGGATCGGGGTCGCGGTCGCGGTCGCGGTCGCGGTCGCGAGGCTGTCTGCGCGGGCCGTGCTGAAGGTGCACAGGATGGACGAGATCTTGTTGGCCAGGGCCATCACGTAGGCACTAGTGTCCAACCTGCCAGGCAGCCCAAAGATCATGTGTGCCAATCTCTTGAGCATGTCGAAGAAAGAGTACTCAACTGCTGACGGCTGTTCTCCTGCCCTGGAGAGGCACATTATCACGTCTGTCAGCGAGTTGGCAATCTCAAATAGCTTGATTTGCAGAGAAAGGCCGTTGCACCGGAAGGCAGATTCGGGCAGGTCTGCGGTGGAGGCTAGAAGATCTCTGGCAATGTCTATTGGAAAGGAAGGATCCATGACTCTGTCTCCCTCATCCCCGTCGTTTAGATGGCCATGGAGGACGCTTAGCTGCCAAGTCAGCATCCTAAGCCAATGCTTAGTGACAAGAACGTTGGCAGCTTGAATTTCAGAGTAGGCAACGGTCCCCATGGGCTTTGCAAGCTCATGTTGGATTTGGCCCAACCACTTGCTGGTATCCTCCTCCTCTTTTTCATCCAGGTCACCACAATTAACCTTGTTCCATTCGTTAAAGAACTTGTTTCCCGGAACGCTAAATACCTTGATAACGTTGAGAAACCCGATTAAGATATCTGGGTCTTTTTCGTACTCAGCCTTTGGGTATGGAATTATGGGAGTACTTGTTGGAGACATAATTACTGGAAAATCATACTGGAGACACGCAAACCGCTCGGTGATAAATAGCAAGTAATAGATCTTTTGCATCAAATGTTGCTCTCCCTTTGGCTTGTTTTTGTAAGTGGAGTGCTTGTGCAGTCCTAATATTTGTGCCTGAGAGACAGATTCTCTCAGGTGAATCAGAGCGGTTTTATGGTAGCCGGTTATGTTGATGAAATACGAAAACAAAAAGAAAGAACTTAGCAGGCTTGTATACGATACTCTTTCTCTGCAGTGCAACAAGTGTTTTGATCTGAGGCTCTCCGTAACAAGGTCGAGCATGTCGCTCTGCATTTTATCATCATTACTATGGAACTGGCCACCCAAATAAGACGTTTGAGAAGAAAGCTGGATAATACTACTTGCAGAAACTGCTGTTGCCAATGAATAGACTTGTAAAAAAGTTGTTTCCGCATTTAGTTTCTCGCCAATGGTTGCATGGACATCATCCATGACTTTAACAAACTGCTCTTTGCTCTGTTCCAACCGTTGTATCAGCTCATCTCCAGAAACTACCGGCCATATAGCATAGGACCATTCTTTATATGCCATTAGATATGGAATGATAAACTCACTTGGAAAGAGGCGTAGTTCTGATGGCTTTCTTACTAGAACGCCATCTAGATTCGGAATGTGTATACCAGTAAGAAGACGGCCAACAGCATCGCTGCTTTTCACTAAAGTGATTCCTGAGGCAATAGTTTCCTGAACAAGTCTGTCGCTAACTGACTGTTTCTTTTTTCTGGTTCCTTTTGGACCAGATTTTTGATGGACTTTATTATAGGTGCACCTCTCCTTTCGTCTAGCACACACCAGGCAAGGCATTCCCCCGTCACATCTCACTTTGCGCATGTAGCAGCAGTCGCATGCTTTATGCTTGTTCTTCACAGTGCGAGGACTTTTCATTATCTTTTTGCTTGTCAATAATGGCGCACTCAGGGGTAGTCAAAAAAGTGGTGTTGGATTGATTTGAAATTGGCCTATGATACGTGTCCCACTCAGATCGAGTTTACGGGTATTGGGCTACTATAAAGGAAACTGTGTGATCATATAATGATGGTCAAAACAACTTAAAAACGAGGCTAGATATGCTAGATATTCGCCTTTTTGTTTCAAAGTATCGATATCTGATTTGATTACATGTATCAAAATGTTGAAACCTTCATAGCCGTGGCAGATATACAATGATAGGCAATATGTGCTGGTCAAAAAGCACCAAAACTTATTAAACTGAGATGAAAAGTGCTTTTCACTGTATCCTCAGTCTAATCTTTCATCTAAAATGCAGAGGTTTGAGATGTCTATGCCTACATTCTTTGCATGGGCCAGGTCAAAAAAACAGCATGATAAATGCACCGTTTACATGGCAGTGGTTATCTGGCATTTCAATGTGACTGGAGATGAAAGATTTTACTTGTAGGGGGCAGGGTATTGTTTGCATGCTTGTACTGTACAAACGAAAACATCCTGTTCTTGACACCTCTTCACAAAAGTCACCAGCTTCAGATTATATCTAGCTTTGATCCGACTTCAGCAGCAACAAAGTTTTTCTGTCGGATCCAGAATACCTTTCTATCCTGCTAGAAATATGTAAGAGGTGAAAATTTAATACTTTCATGTTTAACAAACACAAAGCCGTAGCGGTCTAGCTCCGAAAAAAGCCGACAAAGGCCCTTTTCCGTATAGCGAGAGAGTAAACGAGGTCTGAATAAGACATTTCTGGTAGTATTGAAAACCTCTTTGAAATATTTTTTGCTTAGTTATCTTAACAATCTGAATATTTAAAGTCTTCCGTTCTTAGGAGTCCGAACAATCCCGAATGTTTGGTATTCTCACAAGCATTGAAAATTCGCGCAATATATTCACACAATCGGTGCTGGAACAATTAAGTAGTTAAACGATCAACGGTGCAACGACCCATGCACTAGAGCGTTGCGTCCTAGCTTCTCCGACCCCGAATTTTTTTCCTCTTTACCCCAGTTTTGGACAGCTTGACATATCGTAGGGCTCACTTGGAAAAACACGAGAAAGTTAACAAGCGATCTATTGTAGTTGATCTGGGAAAAAAACATCAAACATTAAGATCGCTTCATAACAAACATTTTAACGGAGAAAATGGAACAATGAACAAGAGAATTTCCATTATGGTCTTGTGGACCGCCAAGTGTTTGCACACGAGCAGATCATCGCAGGGCCTTCTTGTGGGGAATGGAATCCGAAGAGCTTTCACATCATACTGTATACACTCGGAATATCGATATGCAATTTGCAAATACCGCGACCTCCCGAAATGCTCCTCGGGGAAGGAGAAATACACGGAACAAATGAGCAGCAATTTTGAACCGAGCAAAAAAAAAAAAAGAAAGAAAGAAAAATACAACTTTTGATTCCTCTTATAAAAAGGAAGAATAACTGCTTCTAAATAATGATCAAGTGGAGCAAAGAAAGACGTTGTATATCATGGACTCATTACCTATCGAACTCATTTGGGAGATTACAAACTCCGCAGATTCATACACAGACATCTACAACTTATCGTTGTGCTCTAAAATCATGTACAACGCGATTGCAACAAGGGGCGAAAATGTAAAGAGATTTGTGACTCAAAAAGACTTGCTTCTAAAGTATCACTCTGAGTCCAAGAAATACAACAATATAGAGTCCCAACTATGTGGAAAGCAGTATACAATCGATTCAAAGCCTAGATTGGTTCAGCCTATGAATGAACCCAAAATTACAAAAGAGATTTCAAAAGTAGATGGAGTCAGGAGATACAGAGAAAATGTTCGCTTCCCTTCTGATATATTGTTAGTCCAAAGCGACTTTGGGTACGGAATTTTTGGAGACGATTCAAGCAACTGCCTCAGCATAGGAGGTGTTACATTTAAAAAAGACCACTTTGCTTATAGAATTGCAGAATTCAGCGAAAATGGCATCAAATCTTGGGTAGAAGATGAACGGAGCGAATATCAATCCGGCCAACAGCTTCAAACACATTTTACCTCAACAGCAGCAATAAAGTATTACAAGGACTCAGTCAACTCCTTTACCATCAAATCGGTGAGATGTATCAAATCCCATAAACTGTGGATATTTGACCCAGAGGAAGAAATACAATTCTTAGACATTAAGCATGCGGGTGAAGCAATCAAGATTTTCAACAATACTCTTTATGTGATAAATAAATCCCAAGTTCAATGTTTTGTCCATAGTGAGACACCCATGTCATTTTGTACCAAGGTGTGGTCCAGAGACATTTCAAACTCGTTTTCACAAGCTACGTACTATCAGAGTCTGGCGGTCAACTCTAAAATTATGGTCGTAACGGGCAGTTCATCGCCATACGTTGGGAAGAATGTCTCAATGAGCTGTCTAGTTTTGGATAAAGAGATGGGCAGAATCCTAGGATCTGTGCCCGTAAGCCAATTCGTCAATGGGTCTTTCAAGCTGGCTCTTACTTCCAGTCATTTTCTTTTTGTGACGAGCCAAGGAGTTTCAATGCTTTCTATATCGTCGGCTCTAAGACAAACGAGCAGCAATGGCTGTATAAGCGAAATTCTCAATCTGGAGCAGCTAGGGCTTCCAGCCTCCAAACATATCGGCACCAAGATTTCGGGCAATGAACAGTACATCATGCTCACATACCATACCACAGTTGCGAACGAATCGTATTTGATCTTGTTGGACAATTTAGCAAACAAGATAACGATCCACTTTCAGCCTTCAACTTTAAAGCATCGATATGGCAAGCCACTAACATGTGCTTGGTGTCTTGACGCACAGGGCCAGGTTTCATGCTTCTCAGAGTCTTTCTTTGACAATGTCTGGACGATAGTGGAAAGAAGCGGCGTTGTTCTAAACACGAGTATTGGCTTCGAAGAGATGAAACCCTGATTCTACAGTACTCTCCCCTTTGCTTTCTGCATTTGCCTTTTGTAACTAGTAAACTATGTTTTTCGCAGGCGTTATATAAATTTTGATACTATTAATGTATGGGCAGTTTCCTTTTTCTTGTTTTCCTCCCTCCACCTGAGGTATAATGTCTAATCATCTAGGTTCTGATGATGAGCCTTCGTGCGGTAGTTAGTTAGCAAGCATAGCGAACAGCTGGGGGATTCCAACTCTGATATGCCAGGGAGGTCGCAAGAGAGAAGCCAGGTACCAACTTTTGGGGGGCTTCTCGACAGCTTTGTCTATAAAGACGTAGCACAAGACAAGGAGGTGAAACCAACAGTGGACAAAACAGAGATGCTGAGAACAACACGAAGAAAAAGAACCAGCCAACATAAAAAGTCAAAGGATCATTCTGAAACAGTACCTCCGGGATTGGATAACGTTGAACTATGGAAGCCCATTCTTGCGGATAGGTTGTATTGCATTTTTGTCGGGTTTAACCCGGGAATAATGTCTGCCCAGAAAGGCCACTACTATGCGCACCCTACAAACCATTTCTGGCGGTTGTTACATGAATCTGGCCTGACTTCCGAAAAGCTCACTTGCTATGACGATTGGAGTTTGCCTTCCAAGTACGGATTTGGATGCACCGATTTGGTTATGCGGCCTACAGCTTCGAGCTCGGATTTGAAAAGGATGGAGATGGAAGAGGGCGTTGGGAAACTGGAGGAGCGGATAGCATCGGTTTCGGTGAACTGTGTATGCATTGTAGGAAAAGGGATCTGGGAAACAATTGCCCGAGTGAAGCGGAAGCAGGCTGCAACGGCCAGAGGCAGTAAGAAGGCGAGAAAGAGCAGTTTCCAATGGGGATGGCAGGACCTTTCTGGCCTGGGAGGCACGTTTGGAGGCGTACATAGGATATACGTTGTTCCCAGCAGCTCTGGTCTGGTCGGGAGCATTTCCAGGGCAGAGAAGCTAGTTCTCTGGACGGCCCTGGGCCAGCACATCGAGACCCTCCGGCAGCAGAAGGAGAACACGGCATGCTGAGAGCTTTTGCCCGGAGGCTGGATCGGACTTGGGAGGTGAGCTCACCCAGTTACATCTCTTCACACAGCATCAAAGACACCCTCAAGACTCAAGACTCAAGACTCGCACCACTGTATCAGAAGAGAAGCGTCCACCATGACCAGAGCTGTATGGTATGTCCCCCGAGACCGCAGAGACCGTGCCTATTCTGGCCCCACGCGCTGACCTCCGGCCTTGCCTTCTAGGACTTTTGTCGGAGCCGTTGTGCTCAACTGTATCAGCCTGTTTTCTCAGGTATACTTCACCGTCATGTACAGTGATCTTGAAAGCGGTATGCTCCATCAAACAAAGCAAAACGGCTAAAAACCTCCAGAATGAGCCCATGAATGACTGACCATCTACTGTTTTTGCTCCCACAGATTTCATCAATCCGATAGATTTGTGCAACAAACTGAACACCATTATTTTGCCGGATGCAGCCGTTCATGCCTTCCTCACGCTGATTCTGCTTTTCAACGGATTCTGGTTCTCGTTCATTATCAACCTGCCCTTGTTTGTTTATAACATCAACAAGCTGTACTCTAACAACTATCTGCTGGACGCCACAGAGATATTCCGAACCTTGGGGAAACACAAGAAGGAGAGCTTTATCAAGATAGCCTTCCATTTGCTGATGTTCTTCTTTTACCTGTGGGCCATGATCATGGCGCTGATCGAATCGGAAGAATAGAAGACTCGGCTCTTATAGCGGTTCTGGCTTGGAGGAAGTAGAGGCCCTGGCTAGGAGGAGCTTTCTCAAACGGTGTAGTATAAAAATTGCCACTTTACGTTCTAGTCCTTTCCCTTCCCACCCTTTCACTTTGTCCCCTTGAATTCAGTACTCAATAAAAACTCTTTTCTTCACAGCTCAGCGTAATGCCGTCCCAATATGCTCAGAAAGTTCCCGCTTCCTTTAATATGGTAACTGTAGGTGCCGTTGCTCTCTGCTTTACCTCGTGTATGGTCAACTGCTTCTAAACCATGACCTGTGTTAAAAGGTCCAACCACAACATCAAAAAGACATGCCTAGTTGGGGATCATCAGAAACGAGTCTGGCCGATAACACGATTAAATGCCCAGGCTACTTTGTCGTGCAATCTGATGTCAAGACTAACGGTCAACAAGGTATTGCCAGACGTTGTGATTCCTAGCAAAAGTACACTTACTTAGATCATCTCTTGTACAGCACTAGAACTCTCTAAGGGACAGACACTTGTCGCCGGAAGGTCTTCTTCATGGTATTTTACCACTTTTTTCTTTGAAAGTTCTTTGTGCTCAAGTTAATTGAACAGCGATCTGGTCATCCCCCATCCCTGTGTTTCTTCAAGACATTTCAAAGTGTTTTCTACACAGTTCGATACAAACTCAGATCATTTGGTCTACTGCTATGACTTGAGCCTAAATGGAACGTACTTCAACGGACGTGTAATTGGGCGGCACAATGCAGTTTTACTGACCGATGGTGACGTTATTGGTATTTATGCTCAATGTCCTGCCAATGATAAACCGACAACATTAACCATCATTTGTCCAGAGATCACCAATGTGATTAAGCTTACATTCCGTCACACTTCTCGGTTTCTCACAACTGGCAAACCCAATTCTGAAGCTGCGATAGACACTGATCTTGACCGCTATTTGCTTTCAAGTCGCGTGCTAGGAGTTGGAACATTCGGAAGAGTATTGGTCGCCACAGAAAAAAGCACCAGGAAACAAGTGGCATGTAAAGTTATCGACCTGGTCCGGCATTCAAACAATAAGAGGGAAATAAAGGAAACAACAAGTTTCTGCTCGGAAGTCAACATCTTCAACTTGAACTTGTGCCATGTATGCCAAAACAATTCTCTCGATAATGTGAGATGAGGGCTAACTCCTAATTCTTCTGTGAATAGCCTAACATAATCTCAGTGTACGATATCTACCGACAAGATAATAACGTGTGAGTGAATGATATGACTTACTCTACAAGGAGTTTAATAACTGATACGCCAAAACATTATAGTTATATTTTCGAAGAATTGTAAGATTTCAAAGATATAGCCAGGTCTATTTCTGGAACCTCTAACACGAAAAGCTGATAGGATTTGTGGGGGAGATCTATTCAGTTATCTTGCACAAGGAGATGCTCTTGTAGCTTTACAAGAGTCTGAGGCATTATTCATTGTGTATCAAGTTTTAAAAGCCCTCAGATATCTTCATGAGAGAAACATTATCCATCGTGACTTGAAGGTAAGAGCCTCTCAAGATCCGTTTTCAACATTGCTAACATTAATCATTAGCTTGACAACATTTTGCTGACTTCTCCTTCCCCTGGCTCTTGTGTTGTTTTGGCAGACTTTGGGATTGCCAAATGCCTGGACTCTTCAAGAAAAACTTCTGGGTTAAAAACCAGGCATAGAATGAACACTGTGGTTGGGACTCCCGAGTATTGTGCTCCTGAAGTTGGCTTTGGCATCCCAGAAGCCCTCCGTAGAGGCTACAACTTGAAATGCGATATGTGGAGTCTTGGTATAATTGCCCATATAATTCTGTCAGGTAGTCTCAACATCTGTATCAATTTTTAGGGTCTGGAAGAGCTCAACTAATACTGTTCACTATTTAGGGATATCGCCTTTTTTTGAAGATGGAACAGAATCAAAAATAATAAAGGCTGTTCGGTTAGGCAAGATATCCTTTCACCACCCCCAATGGCAGACAGTATCTTCTTCTGCAAAAGATTTTGTGAGGCGATTAATCCAAGTTGTACCCGAGAATAGACTCAGCGTTGAACAATGTTTTCAACATGTATGGATTAAAAAGAACGAGCAGGAGTTAGAGCGGGTCTATGAGGAACGTGTTACTAGGCGTTGGAATAGGACATCTCATATCTCCTTGCAACACTCAGGATACGTATCAAAAGAGTCTAAACGTCAGCGCATTTTACTCTCAAGCAAGAATTTTATCTGAAGATGCACCACATAAATGAGTTTGACTATGCCTTGCTATATGAATTTTTGTTGCTCTTAAGTTACATTGCCATACAACTTTACCTCAGTTTACATTTCTTCACAGATGTAGAAAGCGTAAGAAAGGGGAAAATCAGTGTTATGTGTGCAAACTCACACTCTAGACAAGAAGATATTCTGAGGATGCTAATGGGAAACCTGAATCCCATTGATCAACTGTTTGTAGTGTCAACATCACCAACTTGCTACGACTGGCAAGAACTGCAGGCTGATATACAAGTTGCCAGTAGTGATAGTGCACTAAACATACTTCGCCAATAGCTCTACGGATACGCTCTTCCAGCCAAGCACCAGTATCGAGCCAGCCTCAAGTCTTGAATGCTCGTTATGATTTGGAAGCCGCGATAGCACTCGACCAGCTTCCTCTTACCCGGACCGTTCGAAACAAACAAACCTCTGAATCGTCGGACTGGGCAAAACAATATCTCCACGGGTTTGGCAGGAACAGCATGAATGCAGCCTCTACCACAAGGGGGTAGGAGCTACGGCCGGCTGCGACGAGCCCGTCTGGACCCATTCCTTCAGCACTTCCCGCGGTTTGTGTCCACGAACCTTAAACACAGAGTTGTTCCACCGCGAGGCCGGGTGACGGTCGCAGTTTGGGTTGGTTGGTGGTATTTTTTTTTGTTTGCCACTTTGCAACACTAGTCATTTTCCCCAACAAGCGCTTCAAGTTAATTGTTTTCGACGATAACTCGGCACAGAGAAGTGATCTCGACAATTCACCAAGTGCACTGGAAACTACTCGTCGCAGGCTCTCTATTTATGTGCGGATTAAGTGTGCACTGATTCTTTCAATATCCAAAACTTTGCTTTGTTCGTTTGGGGTGGGCTGAACTCGTTCCCTCCTCGTTAGTGTGTGTACATCAACTTCTTCAGTGAATGGATCAACAATCAATGAAGGAAAACTTTGATGGCAGAAGCACAAGAAAGAGAGATGATGATTCAAATGGGGGTATGAATTTTTTTTTTCATATTTCGGGTTTTATTCCTCCTTGTCCCGTGCTAACATTCAGGTTGGGCTATAGAAGAGCATCCATTGAAAAAGCTGAAAATCGCAGATTCTGAAATTGACACGGAAGCGGATAGAAGTAACAACAACAGCTATAGTGCACGGCTACGGCGGCATAGTCACATCGATTACTCACTCGGGAATAATCGTAAAGCGTCTTCATCCGTTCCCAACAACAAACCTCAATCGATCGCGAAACGACGTGAACGCGCCATTGAAGAATGCAAAAGAGATCTGGCAACAATTATTCAAAGGCACGACGGCAAGTTAAGACAGCTTTTTTACCTGGAGAAATTCGTATCTCTCGTGTATTACGACCCGGATGCCGAAATATTAAACAATTCAGCTGTTTTTCAAGAGGTAAGAGCCGAGATTTTCTTCTCTTGTCTTTTCGAGCGTAATAAGCATGTGAACCTTCTAACTTTATTACGATAGTATCACCAAAAGTATGATCTCTGGAACTCGCTGGAAGAAGGCACGTCACGAAGATCCCGAAAATCGCGTCATCATAGCGACGATATTCAAGCATTGATAACGGAGATTCAAGAAATCGTATCGAATGAGGGTGAAAAAATTCTACCAAAAATTAGAGAAGTCAAATCCGGGAAGCATTTCAAGCGATCAAAATCATTCTTTAAACAAAAAGAACCCAAGGCAAGGAGAGAAGCGACTATAGATCACCTTCACGACGAACCATCGAGCGAAGACGATATATCAATGTCCGAGGATTTAATATCCGATGAAGAGCTCGATTCTGAGGTTTCAACTCGAGGACCACATTTACCTCCTTTCCGAAAAGTCACAATAAAGTTTAAGATACCACCTCCAGAGTTTTCCAGTCCTCTGCACCTTTTCAAAAAACCTTTTGGATCATTAGATGATTATTTATTATCGTTCAAATCGCTGGATGAGGATCTTCAGTTGGATGAATACGAAGAGCATATCGAAGCTGAAGCAAGCCTATTGTCGGAAATTGAGAATGCAAAAGAGCTGGGGATAATAGAATCCAATGGGGATTCGATACGTAAAAGGGAGATAGGGAAACCGTTCATAGACCCTTTGAAATCGGTCACCCATCAAGATCATCTAGTAGCAAATGCTTTACACTTTTCCAAGTTGATGAGTGATGAAAGGAAACTGCACATGTCAAAGGCAAGGAAAATAGCGACTATGATCGAGCTGTATTTTAAACGACAAATAGGAGCAGAGGAACGGGAAAGAAAAATGGAAGAGAAGAGAGTGAAGGCTATGGCAAAGTTTGTTGCAAAAGAAGTACGGAAAAAATGGCAACAAGCGGAAAAGGCCTACAGAATACTTCAACATCAAAAGGAAGAAGAAGCAAGAAAAATAGCTGGCAAGCAACAACTGTCTCAAATGCTAGAGCATTCGACTAAAATATTAGAGGCACAGCTCGATCTGAATAAGACTTCATTAAAGTATTCCGAAACTGATGATGAATCGGAAGCAGATAACTCTGATCTTAATCAATGCGGAAAAGAGGAAGAAATGAAAGATGCTGAGGATGACAACGATGATAAATCTACTGTTGAACAGTTGCGCATAAAATATGCAGCCCTGGAACATTTTGAACTCGCAAAAGACTCCATTTCGGGACCCGATAACACGAGCTCTGAATATGATAGCCATCTTACGAGCGATAGCGACGACAGCGAGAGTGACAGCGATGATGAAGATGAAGGCGACCATGAGAGCGAGGTACAAACAAATGGAACATCGACGTTAGCAAAACTATATCAAGACCATCAAAATATTTCAGACGACGAATACGATAGTTTACTGGATGAGGATGATTCAGAAGACTTGAGCGACAGCTCTGATGGATCAGATATGAGCGGTGACAGTAATGGAGAAGCTCGAGAAGCTTCAACTCTGGCCGAATTGCTCGGAAATAATATTGACGATAGCAATAGTGAAGATGAGCAATCTTACAAGTCAGATCAAGACGAAGAAAAACTTGTCTCGGCAAAAGAGGAAATTCCTGAGAACCTTGGCTCCGAGCATGTTTCACCAAACTCCTCCCCGAATCACCCAGTCCAGGATCGAATTACGCCAAACTCTAGCCCGTCACCAGAAGTTCGCCTCAAAAGCTCCCCTGAACAAGTGGTCAAACAAATTGAGGGTGTGGTTTCAACACCAATCCCCCCTTTACTTCGAGGTACTCTTAGGGAGTATCAGAAGCAAGGTCTAGATTGGCTTGCCAGCTTATACAATAATAATACAAATGGCATATTAGCTGATGAGATGGGCCTCGGCAAGACGATTCAGACCATTTCTTTGCTGTCTTACTTGGCTTGTGAAAAACATATATGGGGTCCTCATTTAGTTGTTGTACCAACTTCTGTGATGCTCAACTGGGAAATGGAGTTTAAGCGATTTGCACCTGGTTTCAAAGTTCTAACATACTATGGAAGTCCAGCTCAGCGAAAAGAGAAGCGACGAGGTTGGAATAAGGAAAACACATGGCATGTTTGCATAACTTCTTATCAACTAGTAGTCCAGGACCACCAGGCTTTCCGTCGAAAGCGATGGCACTATATGATTCTTGACGAGGCACACAACATCAAAAACTTTCGGTCTCACCGCTGGCAAGCATTATTGAATTTCAATACGGAGTATCGTTTGCTGCTTACGGGAACGCCTTTGCAGAATAACATTGCTGAGCTATGGTCTTTATTGTATTTTTTGATGCCTTCAACGAAAGCGACTCAAACGATGCCAGAAGGCTTTGCAAATCTACAAGATTTTCAACAGTGGTTTGGAAAGCCAGTGGACAAAGTTGTTGAAGGAGGCAATGATTATATGAATGAAGAAGCTAGAAGCACAGTGGCCAAGCTACACCAAGTTTTGAGACCTTTTCTGCTACGACGATTAAAGGCGGATGTTGAGAAACAAATGCCAGCAAAGTATGAGCACATTATTTATTGTAGACTATCTAAACGCCAAAGGTATCTTTATGATGATTTTATGTCAAGAGCACAAACGAGAGAAACTCTTGCATCAGGGAATTTTCTGAGTATTATCAACTGTCTAATGCAACTCAGAAAAGTGTGCAACCATCCCGACCTATTTGAAATTCGGCCAATTGTGACATCTTTTGCTTTGCCTAAAGCTATCGCAACAGACTATGAGATCAAGGATCTTTTAATAAGGAGGCGACTACAAGCAGACAGTGATCTACAAGCAAATTTAAGTGTGCTGAACCTGATCCCAAGGTTTTATGAGTCAAGGACTTCGAGAGAATACCTAACGATTTCAAAAATAAGAGCAGACAAGCAATTATATAAAGAATGCCGCCACCTGGAAGCCCTTGTTTCAGAGCCAGTGGAAGAGGATTATTCTTCCTTGGAAGGTTATCAAAAATACCACAATTATCTAGCTGATCAGCAGACTCTGAAATCTATTCGTCAGAAACTATATCTGAATAATTTTAGATGCCAACGAAGACCAATTTATGGCTCAGACATGTTGTCTCTTTTGACACTACGCCAAAGCAATCCTAACAAGGAAAGTGTTTATGATTGGATCAACACCAAATCATATGAGAAGATGGTGCTTGACGTTTTTGACAGACAAGAACAGATGAATGATTTGATAGAAAAGTTTGCATTTGTCACACCTCCTGTTGTGTCTTTGGACATGCCGCGCTTAACTCTTGGGCCAAAACTGCCTGTAAATGAGCTTATTGCCCTCAGAACTAATGTAAAGCGTGATCCTTTCCACCTTCCTATGGTAAAGCTATCGATAGCATTTCCTGACAAACACCTGCTTCAATACGATTGTGGAAAATTGCAAAGGCTGGCAAAGCTATTGCTGGAGTTGAAAGACGGTGGACATCGTGCATTGATTTTTACACAAATGACCAAAGTCTTGGATATACTTGAACAGTTTTTGAACATACACGGTTATCTTTATCTTCGACTGGATGGTGCTACAAAGATTGAGGATAGACAGATATTAACAGAACGGTTTAATAGCGACTCGAGAATTACTTGCTTTATTCTGTCAACTAGATCAGGCGGTCTGGGTATTAACTTAACGGGTGCAGATACAGTTATCTTTTACGACTCAGATTGGAATCCTTCTATGGACAAGCAATGTCAAGATCGATGCCATCGAATTGGTCAAACAAGAGATGTTCATATCTATCGCTTTGTCTCTGAACATACGATTGAATCAAACATTTTGAGAAAAGCAAATCAGAAACGAATGCTTGATAACGTTGTCATTCAAGAAGGTGATTTCACTACTGATTATTTTACAAAGTTGTCTGTCTCCGATTTGTTAGGATCGGAACTGGAAGTCAGCGAAGAGGCTGATAGGCTGCTGATAGATAACGGACCAGTTGGTGGTGGTCACGGCGGAATTGAAAAGGTTTTGGCACAAGCTGAAGATGTGGACGACGCGGCCGCTGCGCGAGAAGCGATGAAAGAAGTGGAGCTGGACGTGGAGGATTTCAATGAGAATGCTTCTTCACATACTAGCCGTGCTGTTTCACAGACACCTGTTAACGGTAGTCATACTGCTTCAACTACTACTAACTGCGAGTCAACGCCGTTTGATTCCAGCCAACCACAAGACGTTATCAAGCCAAATGGAAAGAGTCTTATCATCGACAATGAAAAGGAAGAAGTTGACGGAGAAGATGAAGATGATGAAGAAGAGGATTCTGTGGGAGATATTGAAGAGTATATGATCCGTTTTATTCAAGGAGGTTACCTCTGGGATTGATATACAATCATGTGTTTATAGTTGTGTTCACGAAGATACTTTTCAACTAATATATAATACTTCCCACATCAGGTAAGCAGTTTGCTGCTTACTTACCAATTAAGGTTAACACATACCACAAACATCCGTACACCCCTTCTCAAGGGCATCGATAGATTGAAAAATTTCACCAAAACTGTACATTACAACTAACCAGAAGATGCCAAAAGTTGCCATATCGAAAACAAGAGAGAAACAGAGGCACAATCCTTTACTCAAGGACCTTACGGAGAGCACGGGCATTTTGAAAAAAACATCAAAGAAAAAGTCCCGATCACGGCACAGTAACAACGATGATCAAGAGACTAACAACGTGGTTGATGCAGCCCTGTCCCGGAAGATTCTTACTCTAGCTAAGGAACAGCAAGAGGAGATAGAAGCAGAGTCACAAATGGATGAGCTGCGAAATATGAGTGGGTCCAAGTTTGTCTTGAACTTTGACGAGAAGCACGAAGAGGAATCGACAGATGAAGAAGAGTATGAAAACGAAGAATATGGCGATGACGGCTTTGGGGAAGATATTGCAGGGTACGAGGAGATAATAGTGGAATCAAAAGACCAAGAGCTGGCAAATAAGCTGTTGAATTCTTCTGGGACTATAAATCTTGCAGATAAAATCATGGACAAGCTAGCTGAGCAGGAACAGAAAGAAAAAGAGGAAGAGACAGCTGGGGGCCGCCAGAATGAGGCCGGGTTTATGTTACCGCCCAAGGTAATTGAAGTCTATGAGGAGGTAGGGCTTTTATTGTCTCGGTACAAGTCCGGTATCCTACCAAAAGCTTTCAAGATTATACCATCCCTACGAAATTGGCCTGATGTTTTGTTTGTGACAAACCCAGAAGCATGGTCTCCGGTCGCCGTTTACGAAGGGACTTCTCTATTTGTTTCAAATTTGGGTTCGGCCCAGGCTACTCGATTTATAAAGATGGTTCTACTAGCGAGGTTCAAAGCTGAGTTTGAACGAGAAGACCTTGGAACATCTACAAGAAAATTAAACTACCACATTTATCGAGCTCTAAAGAAGGCTATGTACAAGCCAGCAGCATTTTTCAAAGGATTTCTGTTTCCTCTATTGGAAGAGGGATGCACAGTGAAAGAGGCTGTCGTTGTGGCTTCAGTGTTGAGCAAAATCTCGATTCCTGCGCTGCATTCAGCGGCAGCGATAATGAGACTGACAGAGCTGGAGTACTCACCAGCATGCTGTCTGCTTTTGAAAGCATTATTAGACAAGAAATATGCTCTGCCTTACAAAGTTGTCGACAACATGGTGTTTTACGTGATGAGATTCCGACACGATCCACAGACACATTCTTCAGACGCAGAACCTCCATTGCCTGTTATTTGGCATCAAATGTTTCTCTCGTTCGCGACCATTTACAAGAACGATATAACAGAGGACCAGCGGGACTTTCTCCTGGACGTGGTCCGTGTCCGAGGCCACCATCTCATCGGACCAAAGATCAAGGAGCAGCTCCTAGCGGGCCAGCCGCGAATGGACGGGATTGAGACCAAAGAGGAGGATATGGCAGATGCTTTTTAGGCTAGTATTTAGTTAATCTACATTGCTGGATGTATGGGTGTTTTGTAGAATCGACTGGATCAAAAGTGAACTTTTGCACTTGGATTCTTCATTATCTTCATTGAAAATGGATAAACTACTGCAGTGGTCTATAGCAAACAGTTCTGACAAGTCTGGACAGTCGGGTCAAAAGTCAGAGGCTCCAGTAAGCATCAGGATCTCTAAAGATCAGCTCACCAGAACAGATCAACTAATGCTGCACCGTTATAGGATCCCAAGTTGCTTGCCCAGCTATTCGGAGCCCCAGATGAGCCCGCCCTTATGAAGCAAGCAATGGCTGTTATTACGAATCCAGAAGCCGAGCTGGAGGCAAAAGAGACTGCTTTTGAGAATTTAGAAATGGTAAGGCCTCTTCATCTTTACATTGAAACTTAAACTAACCTTTGGAACAGCTAGTTGAAAGTCTTGATAATGCCAATAGTAAGCCGCTTTGGAATTGAATACATCGATTCTAAGTATCTGACCATGATCCAATTCTAGACATTGAAAATCTTGGACTTTGGGAACCTCTGCTGTCCCAGCTAGACTCGGAACATCATTCCCTACAAACGCTGGCACTGTGGACGATAGGAACAGCCGTTCAGAATAATACCAAGTCTCAGGAAGATGTAGGTCTCTTTTGTGTGTTTGTGTATGTCAATTCGACTGCTAACTCATTTTTCAGTTGCTCAATAGACAGTCTTCTCTTGAGAAGATACTCAGTCTTTCTGAACACGAATCACGAGAAGTGCAACTGAAAGCACTGTATGCACTTAGCAATTCCTTACGCCATTCGAAAAAAGCTTATGACCGATTTGTTGAAGCAAAAGGATGGGACATTATCAAGAAACTGCTCTCTAGACCTGTCCAACAGGGCGACAACAAGTTGCACCTTCGGGCACTCATCTTTATATCTTCGATTGTATTAGACGATACAGAATCGGCATCAAAGACGAAGGCCATAGGTAGCCTTAAGCTTGACAATGATATCGTAGATATGTTTTTGGCGAAGGAAGCGAACAACAGGACGAAAGAAGCTGCCTTTCATGTTCTGGCATTGCTTGCTCAGAAAGGTGTGACTTTCCCGTCTGATGCCAAAGCTCTGATTTTGTCTTCTTTGACTAAGAATGATGCCAAGTCCGAAGAAGATGAAACAAAGCTTGACTTGGAGCCAGAGGAGGTGTTGGTGTTCAAGAAATAGTTATTTAACGCGGCTGATTTTTCACAGTAATCTGGTGTTGGTGCACCCTCACTTTTTTGTAAAGCCCAGAGCATAAAAGGTAAAACACACAAACGCGTACCATCCAGCTCACCCAAACCCTTAATCGATGACGAAGGTGCCCGTTATCGTCCTGGACGGCTCTTCTTCGCCCGAAATACAACTGGACTTGACTACCAGGAAGACGTGAGTTGTTTTGGAGGTGAACGGTGTTCACGGATTCTGGTTCTAACGAAAACACTAAGTCCATCCTTTATCCAAGAAGATATCAGCTGGTGCTCTTCACCTAGTCCTTCCATAGGCAGAGCGTTGACACATCACAAGAATAGAAAAGCAAAGCCTCTGTCGTCCTCTTTTGATGCTTCATTGGAACTTAGGTCTCCATCTCCACCAGACCTACCATTTGTGGAGATGCTCGCGGGTAGTAAACGAAGAAGAAAGGAAACGACAAAACCGCTTAACCGAGCGGCTGTCAAATCGCATTCCTTGCCTGTGCTAAATCGTCCCCGTAAAGATACCAAAAGTCGTAATTTTGAAATTCTAGATTTTACGGAAATGGACGACAACGATTTTACATTATCCTCGGAAGTTGACTTTTCCCAAATCCATCGATCCAACATCACAGCGAAGAGAGATGAGACGAGCGCCAAGAGACGGAAACCTATATCTAGAGACCATTCCCCTGTTAGCGAACTATGCTGTAGCACTGATACAGATAATGATGACATTATTGAAGTACTTCCTAACCCAAGCAAAAGGACTCTTAAAACAGCAGCCAAAAGCATCCCCAAAGGTACTGATAAAGAGAAGGGAAGAAAAAAGGTGAGCCTTGTATGTGCATATCTTCTTTTTGAGCATGGAACTAACTGCCTGAAATCCAGGCTTCTCCTGAGGTGATTGCCTCTCTGCCCAAAACCAGAAAAGCTAGAAGAACACCTGAGGAAATACAAAACGACAAGAAAGAGAAAGAGCGACTCAGAAAATTGGAATCTCTAAACAGAGCAAGCTACAGAAAAGAAGACATGGTCAAGCACATGATACTTGAATTTGATTCCAATTTGGCTGATAAAGATGTTGTGGAAAATGCAAAATCAAACTTGGAACCTCTTGAATGCGAGATAAGATACTATGAAAGCGATTTCACCACGCCAGGATTGCATATCATTAAATGGCGTCGAAAGGTGTTTTGTGAATTTGATGAAGAGGAGGATATTTTCAAGCCTGTTCCACCTCATGAAGTTGAAGAAAATAGAATATGTTTCTATCTCCAAGCAGAGGATTTTCTATCCCACATTGGCGAGGACAAAAGGATTGATAAAAGCCTAGAGAACGCGATAAAACGTTTTGATGGGAATAAGACGGTTATCCTCATTATCGAGGGATTGACTCAAGCATTGAAAAAGATCCGAGCTTCGAAAACAAGAAGCTACTCCAAAAAAGTGAGAGAGTTGATGTCTGACAATGAACCAAGCAGCTCTAATCGGAGAGCCAATACAAATCCCAATGCCCATTCCAGTTCAAGTATTACAATGGCTAACATTGAGAGGATTTTGGCAAACTTGCAAATACAGTATCGTTGCATAGTGTTTCCAACCTCATCTGAGCCAGACACGGGAGATTGGGTTGTTTCTCTTACCAAAACATTGTCGCTAGCTCCTTTCCTGGATAGGCTATCTGGAAACGACGAATTCGCCCATCTCGGAATCGTCAGAAGTGGGAAAGACCCTTTTGATATGTATTTGGTGTCTTTACAGCAAGTACATCGGATAACTCCCGGAATAGCAAAAGGTATCGGATCAAGCTACGGCAGTATTCAAATGCTGTTCCAAGAGTTTATGAAGAATGGACCAGCAGCTGTTGAGGGAATTCCAATACATAAAACCACCTCTAACTTGCCGACTACGCGTAATATTGGTGTCCAGCTCTCCAAAAGTTTGCATTTTGTTTTCACTTGTACCGATCCTAATGCTTCCATATTTACGAATACATAACAAATCTTAATTATCTAAAAACCTTTATCATACCGGACAAGTCTGCACTGATTATCACTTTGTAAGGTTTTAAAAGAACCAGGACATCTGTTATTGGTGCCTGGTGGGATCGCGAGATGTCCAGCTGGTCGCTTGACATTAAAGACTGCTTTGAGTGAGTCTTCTTTTTCCCTTTCTGTTTCTCTTCATTTTCTTTCCTTTCACCGGTGATCGAAAGACCAGCGGTCGGATGAACAGTTGTGAATTTTGGTTCCGGATCAGTCGACCTCAAGCCACTGACAACTTTGTTCAGTTCACTGTTTCTAAAGTTCCAGAAGGTTAGCCTTCGATCTCTCCCTCCAGTTATCATGTAGATGCTCCTTCTGTCATTACTGAGACTTGAAGCTGAAGTTAGAACCGCACACTTAATTTCTTCTCTTATGGGCTCTGTCTTCTTAAAAAGATCTATCGAAGAGGCTGTATTATCCACAAAGCTCGTTGTCGTGCTTGTTTCTAACGGCAAAGGATCATACTCCCCATTCGATTCCTGCCCAATTGGTGACGATCTATACACTTCTTTGCATTGTGCGCGACCAACATCCCAAAGGGTGACCTCAGCACGCTTCGTTCCACCGACGACATACACCAACTTTTCCTTTTTCTTTGATGTGCCATTATAAGGATAACCGTAAATACGGTGGATTGGGAAGGAATCCGGGATTCCCCAAGATTTAAGATGTAATTGGAATCTCAGATCCCACAAATCTAGAATTCCCAATGATGTTCCAATTAGTAGCCACGAGTGACTCCTATCCACCCAAAAGCAGGATGCTACACCATGAGATAGAGTGTTTTGTGCGGTAAAGGTTTCTTTCATACTTCGAATATCCAGAAATGTCAACTTGCCCAAAGGGCTCAATACAATGATGTACGAGGATGATCCATCGTCATAAGGCTCAATCCAGGTCGCGTAGTCTCCAGATTCCAACTGATAGCTCCTGATAATATTCAATCGTTTCAGCTTCACCGAATCACCTCTATTAGAGAGCAAAACCCTTATGATTTGAACCATTCCATCTGCAGTCCCCACAACCAAACAATGTCGATCATTTAAAAACTTGATGCATTTCACTGGAGATCCCAAGTCCATGGATAATGAAGAACAGCTGGTAACGTTTTTCTCTAGACGTTGGCTTTCCCACACTCTAATCCAGCCATCATCACTACCTGACACAAAATAGTTGTGATCTGGTGAAACTGCAAGCCTGTTAACTGCTGCTGTATGTTCAGTTAGTTGAGCCACTAGCAACCCGCGCGGGTTCCATTGTCTCTTTTCAATCTCTTGTTGTGAATAGTCCGCTATTTTAGGGCCAAACTCTTCAAAGAGATCAAGCGAGGGCTCGATCTTTATGGAAGATAGATACTTAAGAATATAAGGGTTGTTTCCAGAGTAGTTATGGATAGGCCGAGAAGAGTTTTTGCGATTCATTGATGGGGCAACATATAGTGATCCGTCTTCACTTCCAGCCTGTGACGCCTCTGGGGCAACTTGTAGCAAACCGTATGCCGTTTCCTCATTGATTGCTATTGATGGTTGAGATCTTTTCATGTCGAAAAGCAAATTATTACCAGTTGTTTCTCTAGCATTTATAGCAGTAACGGTAATGTTTAAATCTGTTGCAGACATTGATAGCAATGTTGCACTCTCATTGATATCTGGTCTTGCTTCAGATTCTGGCTTTAAACTGTCATTATCCAATGGCAGGCTCAAATAGTTATTCTCGCAGTTGAAATGATCTTTATCAACCTCTTCAAATATAATTGTGTTTGGAAGAGCACCCACATCCCGAATTTCTATCAATGGATTCACATAATTTGTCTTTTGTAGCCTGGTGCGAAGTCTCGAAACTATTGTTATGTAGTCTTTCAATGCCACTAATTTCCAAAGCTCTTTTTCCTTGAGCCCAGCAGATGACAGCTTGGCAATCCATAACTGATCCTCTTTGGACTTGGGAATTGGAAGCTTCTTCAAAACGTCAATGGATTGTTCATAAGAGTTGACTCTTCCTAGTCCAAAAGAAGATATGCGACGACTATTTTTGGTGAGACCAGAAGAAGAAACGGCACTGGACTCCCAAAAGTATGAGTTGGTTGGTCTTGAGACCCAGGTAAAAGCCAAGTTAAAAGCTCCTCGGGGTATTTCTTTTTTGACGCAAAGAAACATGTTTTTCAAATCGAAATCAAATATGTCTCTATCGAAAACTGGGCGAATCATAGGGTATATGATACAAAACACCTCAGAAGGGTGTAGGTGTCTTACCACTGAATCAATTAGGATTAATGAAGAATGCCGTATCCATTCGTTTGGATGGAGTACAAGCTTGGTCACTGTTTGAACCAATTCCCAAAGGTGTTGTTTTCGTAGTAGCCCAAGGTCAACAAATGACACAAACGATTTCAAAACCAATATGACAACATATTCCTCTGGGTCTGTTAGTGTTTGGATTAGCAGTGGCAGTATATAATGCTCAAGGCTTGTAGTGCCAACATAAACGGCCAGCCCAATCACTGCCTCCACGAATGCTGCTCGGATATGCGAATTCTTGTCGTTAAGGTATGTTATCAAATGGCTTAATATCACATCATTTGTCCGTTCTTTCCCAAAGAAAAAACAAAGAGGCAAGATGGTTCTCAACAATGCAACTTTTACCTCAGGCTCAGGGTCTGTCAATTGGGTAACAGTCAACTCTTCAAACATTGCAAGTAACTTGTTTTTGGAAACATCAAAGGTCATCGTAATAACCGATATTCCATCTTCTGTTTCAGGATCTATTGTTGATTGTTGAACATTAGTTCTGAGAATTTGAGACAATTCTAAAAACCTGGAGGCAGTTTGAGCCAAACCCCCAAGGCAAGATGCTAGCGTCATTCTAACGTATGGGGATTTTGTTCTCGATAAATATTTGAGCTTGGACATGATATACTCTGGGAATATTATAGCATTCATAGGAGTTATAGTCTGCACAGATGACAATAGCTGAGTCAAGCATCTTAGAGAGTGAGCTTGTACTATTGGAATTCGATCTTCTAAAAGCATTATCAAATAAGGAAGGCATTTATCGAGCTTTTCCTCGTCTGGCAGTTTTTCGCTTAGAGCCAAGATCAGCTCGCATCCTTTGAGTCTAGAAGTTGATCTCTTGGTATTGCGAATAGAAGCTAGAACAATGTCGAGTATGATTTCGGCACCCTCATCTGAAAGGCGATAGTTGCCATTAGGCTGAGGAATGTGTTCTCCTTTCCCTGAAAGGCATACTGGAAATGGAACCATCTCTTCAAGAGCATCGCGCTCTTTTTTTGCTAATCTTGAGCAAGAGGTAAACTCTAGGTTGTTTGATATCGTTTCAAAATCCCCATATATCTTTCGGATTCTCATATCACTCTGGATCCCAATAACAGCAGAAAGCTCTTCTTTTTCCAAGCAGCAGTCTGTAAGATCCTTCATATAGTCGTACAAAAACGTATAAAAATAGCTCGAAAAGACCTTGTCACGGTACTTGTCAAGGTAGCCCTTTGCTGTAAGCCTTTGTTCGGGATCAATGCTTATCATGCTTTCAATCATTTCTCTGACATAAACATTTTCAATAGAAGAAACATTGGGAGAGTATTCTGACCTTCGATACTTGAAAATCTGAGCTAGAGTAAACGTGGGAGTGCCTTCTAGAAACATTTCCGCTAGCACACATCCCAGACTAAAGATATCCATTTTTTCGTTTATACCGCCTTCTTTCATTTCTCCAGCGCTCAAGAATCTTTCTGGGGCCAAATAGCAAGCCCGCCTCTCCGAAGTGTCAAAGTAGAAAGAGAACTGGGATGGATTGTCTTCGGGTAGATAAGACGGTTTGAATGCGGCAAAGTCTGATAAGTAGGCCCAGTTCCAAGTGGTGACTAGTACATTTTCGGATTTGATGTCTCCATGGTAAATTCCCTTTTCATGGCAAAGCGCTAATGTTTTCAGTAGCTGAAATGTAATCCACTTCTTTTGGATGCTTTCCAGAAAAGGACGGGTGCTATAGTATAAAGTAGAACAAAGTTAGAATTGCACAAAATAGAAACGATTAAAGGTTTTCTTACCTTAACCGGTCATAAAGATTAGACTTGAAATGCTGTCTAACCAAATAGCCCGCTCTATCTGTTTCGATCACTCTTTGATAAGGAACAGCACCAGGTATGTCTTGTAGTGAATCCCTAATTCCTGGATTGTGTAGGCGACAAAAGTTAGAATCCTTGTTCCACACTATAGCACACACACGCGCACATACTGAGCAAATCATCGCCATATGCTTGTAAGCTGGATCCTATTGATGGCTTGATGAAAACCTTCACGACCAAGCCCCCTTCCGAGCTGGACGCTCTTACGGTTTTCAGAAATCTGGCATTGCTAAGGAGCCTTTCATAGTAGATGCCCTCCAGCTCTGTGAAATACGAATTGATCGAGATAGAAGGGGCCGACGGCGTGATGATCGACAGTTGCGCGCCCATTATTCTCTGTGGGGGCTTCTCGGATGGGCTCGCCGTTCATCAAAAGACGCGATGTCTGTGTAGCATGGCTTGATACCAGGCTTCGGTGCCACTGCCGCTGTCCAGCTGCCCGCTATCGCACCCACACACCCACACATCTCAGCACGGCGTACATCTGGGGCCAGATGCCCGCGATGCGAGTGGCTGAGCTGTGGCTGGTGGTGGCTGGTGCGGGTATTGGCTGCTCTCTTCCTCCTCTGCACTTAATTGCTCGACTCCCTCTCCAGGAAGGCTTCTTATCTGCTCGCCGCCCATCTTTTCTCCCTCCGTCTCTTTCCTGTATTCTTACCCAAATCGAGGGCTATAATTCCAGCAGCTAGGCATTCTGTATCTCTCTTCTTCTTCTTCTTCTTTTGCTTCTTTTGCTCACCCTCAACTCGCTCAAGATGGCCCATATCGGAATTTGTGCTCGTGTCGCATGTAACACGATCGGCATTGTTTCTCACACCACCACCACCGGAGGAAGTCTCTCGGTCATCCGACAGTGTCGGTCCGCACATACTTTGTTTGATCACGAAGAAAACTGGCAGGGCAAAATACCTCGCTGGACGAAGCCGGACGCAACTCCTTATGAGATATTTGGAACCACTCCGGACAAGTTTGACATTAAAGACACCAAAAAATGTTACTATTTACTGGCGCGGATTTACCATCCAGACTCAAACGCCCACAAGTTATACGATGTAAAGGATCCTAATCTACAAGATATCATAAGCCTGTCCCCTTCCGAGCGTTTGGAGAGGTTCAAGAAAGTGACTGCTGCTTACAATCTGCTTAGGGATGACACCAAGCGGCACTTGTATGACCGTTTCAAATCGGGATGGGAATCGGAAGCCTATACGCCTACGGATCCAAATCCAACAACGAACCCATATGCCTATAACCACAGACCCAGGTACGACTACAGCTCAGGTGACTATTGGAACGCCGGAACGTGGGAAGATTACGAGGAACTGCGGTTCAAGAGAGAAGGAAGGAAAGATGGAGCATGGACCGCAACCGCTCAAGAAACAGACCAAAAATGGCTGATACTCCTAGGTGTCATTTTTATTGGGGCCGGTGCTGCTTATCTCCAGTTGATGCGTGCAATCCGTCACTCGGATCTGGCATGGGATCAGCAGAAGTTGCTCCATGATAAATGTTTGGCTGATCTGAATCTTGCTTATGAGAATTACGGATTTGGAAGCAGTCAAAGGAGTCGAATAGAACGTTTTCTGTTTATGAGAAGGGCTAGTATGTACAATGACCAGCACGATACCGAGCAAGAGCGTGAACCGCTGAGAATCAAAAATTTTTAGAGCAGCATTTCTTTTTTTTTTTTTTTTTTTTAGAATTTACGGAGAGGATATATAACTTGATATATACATATTGGTTCTGGGGAATCGGTGAGGAGCAAACACTAGAGTACCACACTTTTATTTTAGTTCATTTCTTAACTTTAACCACGGTCACAATCTACTCTTCCTACACCTCATGAGGTTACCCCGACTCTTCAGTTGGGGCATACCCGAAGCAGGACTAGTCCTGATAAAGAGTCATCGTCCCAAGCCGGATACTTTTGTTTTTTTCGGAAGAAGATCAGCTACTTCGGTCAGGATGGATTTCACCAAGCCAGAAACAGTGCTTGATCTTGCCAACATCCGGGCAGCATTGGTCCGAATGGAAGATACGATCGTTTTCAACTTCATTGAAAGATCCCAGTTTTTCCAAAGCCCCAGCATTTACAAGAAGGCAGGCGTTATGATTGGGCACGATGACATTAGTTTCCTGGATTGGTTACTAAAGGAAACAGAGAAGGTTCATGGTATGAGCTCTTTTGGAAAGTGTTGAAAATGCAAAAAGCTAACAAGTGTGTTTCGCGTGTGACCAGCACAGGTTCGTCGGTTTGGAGCTCCAGATGAGCTTCCCTACTTCCCGGATGAGTTGCCAACGCCGATTCTCCCGGCGATAGACTATCCCGAAGTGTTGGCACCTTATCATCAGGAAGTGACGGTGAATCCAGAGATAAAATCGATTTACATCAACGAGATAGTTCCACTGGTTTCAAAATCGGGCGAGCAGAGCGAAAACTTTGGAAGCTGTGCACTTGTTGACATTGATTGTCTCCAAGATTTATCCAGACGTATTCATTTTGGTAAGTTTGTTGCGGAGGCAAAGTTTAGATCTGAACGCGAAAAGTTTACCAAATTGATAAAGGATAAGAATATTGCGGAGATCGAGGCTGCCATCACAAATAGCGCGGTTGAGGAGAAAATCTTGGAGCGGTTGGAACAGAAGGCAGAGGCATATGGCACAGACCCGACATTAAGGTATAGTCAAAAACGGCAAGGGAAGGTGGAGCCCAAGGTTGTTACCAGGATCTACAAAGAATGGATTATTCCTCTGACCAAAAAGGTTGAGATCGATTATCTATTGAGAAGATTAGAGGTTGAGCCCGAAGCATGAAAAATGCACAAATGTCTATACTATCTAGAGTTCAGTTGATGAGTCTCATAGTAAGCTCAAAGGTTACAAAAGTGACAGCGTTTACCGGAGCAGCTCTGAGAATTGTAGGCAAAAATCCTTTGAACAGTCCCTTGATTCCTGATGATCGGAGTGTTTGTTTGAAGCAGTCGAGAGCTGATTTGTATACCTGTTGGGATTTTACAATAGAATCTGTTTGCATTTTCGACTTTATGACGTCAGCTGGATATACCGAGAGCCACATCTAGAGTAAACGTTAGTATAAAAAACCAGACTTTTGGTTTTTGAAAAATGGCACTTACAGCGTATCCTGCACAACCGCCATATAAACACAGTCTGTAGCTGGGTATTTCCTTCCGTTCTATGTTATTCTTTTTCACGTCCCTTTTTACGAGAGCTTCGAATGCCAAGAAGTAGCACCTTGGGAGGGAAAGGGGTTAACAAGGGTTTTTTCCGCTAGAAAGATGGTGAGTAATGAACATACCCCATTCCGTGGCCTTCTCTGAGCAACGTGGGGGTGATTCCTCGCATTATCCCTTTGAAACCAGCTGCCCTGTATATCTGTTTAATACAATCCAGGGGACCATTGTAAGTTTTGACTTTGCCGGTCTGTGTCTGAAGACGGATACGGATATGCTCGATCGGGGATGCCAGAAACCCGTTGGCGACGCCGGCAGCTGTTCCCGAGAGATAGTACTGGGACGGTGAGAGAAGTTCTGGGTGCGGGTTTGTTGGCGAGACATTCTGAGCCGTGAAGAATCGCTTCATAAACTCGTTTACGCCGAATTGAATTGATACTGAACATGGAATCTCCGGTTAAAACAAGCCTAGACAAAATAGTTTTGTGTACTGTGCGTCGAGACATACCACAAGCACCGACTGTATGGGAAAGGGGTTAGAGTAAATTCCCACATTTGTTGATGATATAATTGAGCTTACCGCCTACCAGAGGAGTCAGGGTTCCTTTGTAAAAACCGCCAAAGCCCTCGTTTTTGATCAGTTTTTTGATTACGTCGCCTGCTCCGGTGTAAGTTCCCTCTGGAGCCGACTGCAAGCGGACTTTTGTGGTGTCAAATGGCTGTCCAGCGAGGACCTGGGCTACATGGGTTTGTTAGTATTACCATGTACCGTTGCTGATTGGGCGGTCTTTAGATTTTTTTTTTGTCTTGTAGTTTTTTGTTCCGGACCAAAAGATAAGATACACACCGATGCCGCCCATGCTGCCTGCGAAAACGTCTTTGAGGACGCGAAGAGGTCCCTGGTTGGTGTCAGCATCCACGAACTGGGCTTCAGGCTCTTCCATGGTGATCCGGGCTGGCTAGAGGAGGGAGGTGAGAAGAAAAGTCTAAAGTATTTGGCAGAAACAAAACCAGAAATCAAAACAGGGTCTGACTCTGGCCAGTCTCCAGATGCTCCTGTTTCCCACCACCTGCTGCAATTAGTCCCTCTGTTCGCAGCAGCTCTGCTCGGACATAATCATTTCCCAAGGATGGCCGCCGGGCGTTGCTGCCCGAGGCCGAGCTGGCAGAGCTGACAGAGCTGGCCGAGCTGGCAGAGAACAGGAAAGCCAAAAAGTGCTATCTGTGTTAGCGGGAGGGGGTAAGACAGGGAGCAGGAGACGTTATTTTGTGTTTTTCTCTCATCCCCTTCTGTTTCTTTCTTCAACATATTCGAATTCGTTTGAACAGATCCACGAGAAATCCCAAATGACTTACTCTGCTTTACCTGTGTGGCTAGACTGCGACCCGGGCCACGACGACGCAATTGCGCTCACCCTGTGCTGTCTCCATCCGGCCTACGTGCTGTTGGGCGTTTCCACCGTGTACGGGAACACCTCGCTGGCCAACACCACGGACAACGCTCTTAGAGTGCTCACGGCTCTAGGAGAGACCGGGGTCAAGGTGTACCCGGGGGCCCGCGAGCCTCTCGTGAAGCACGTCGAGCACGCGGAGCACGTCCACGGCTCGTTTGGGCTGAACGGATCGGAGCTGCTGCCCCAGGCCAAGCTCAAGGCCAGTACCGAGCTGGACGCTGTTGACGCTCTTTACAACACGATTACAGAGTACGAGGGAGAGATCTGTGTGATTGCGACGGGGACCTTGACGAATATTGCCGGTTTGTTCCAGAAGTACCCGGATTGCCGCGACAAGATCCGGTATCTCAGCATCATGGGCGGAGGTATCAATGCTTGGAACAGCTCGTCGTTTGCCGAGTTCAACATCTGGTGCGACCCGAAGGCGGCGCAGATAGTGCTTACGGACCCCATTGTGTCGCCCAAAACTGTGCTTATTCCGCTGGATCTGACCCATCAGGCTATTGCCACAAAGAAGGTTAAAAGTACGATTCTAAATGCGCCCAAAACCACTTTGTTGCGCCAGCTTATCTTTGAGCTGTTAGAGTTTTTCACCACCACCTGCAAGCTTCAGGGGTTCAAGGATGGGCCACCGGTGCACGATCCGGTGGCAGTGGCCTGTCTGCTGGATATCTGTGGGTCTGAGGCCGGCAAGGCGCTGCGGTTCAAGTTTACCAAGTACAAGATCGAGGTTGTGCAAGACGGCAAGCAGGAGGGCCGGACGGTTGAGGTCGAGGCGGACGAGCACGGGGTGATGGTGGGGGAAAGCATGGATATGGACCAGTTTTGGGGGCTTTTGGAAGATGCTCTGGATGTTGGGGACAAGTCGGGTCCAATTCCGCCGGCGTCCGTGTCCGTGTCTGTGGCGTGATGTATAATGTTTGTATCATTAGATGAATTGTTGAGTATTATGATATGATGATATATATGACCGAAACAAACAAGGTGATAGAAAGAAAGAAAGAAAGAAAAAAGATTGGCACTACATTATAGCCGTATGTACGTAGATGTGTGTTATAAGCATAAAAAAAAAATAAAAACCGCCGTAGGATTTAAATCAAGGAATAGTTAAAAAAAAGGACATCAAGTGCAAGAAAAGGAAATGGTAAACGATAGTATAGATTTATACTCTGCATCTCTATATATACACCCCCTTCTGCGATCCCGGCTTAAGCAGCATCCGCGGTAGCAACAGGTTTTTTGGACATTGTGGCCTGCTCTCCTGCTCTAACTATGACGGACCCCGAGGAGTCGCTTTTCAATCCAACATCTTTGTTCTCCTTTTGTTGTTGTCTCCAGACCTCGACCTCGCAACCTCCACGGATCACAGCGCATCTCATTGTTGCCAGCAGATTGTGGGCAGCATTGGAGTGTGCATAGACACCGCCGTTGAAAACAGCAGTGCCATCTTTGCCGATAGCCGACTTGATAAGAGCCAGACCACCGGGGTGCTCATCAACAAAGTCGGTGACATCGTGAACAATACCGGAAATGAGAACCAGGGCTCTGTCCTTTGACTCTGCCTTGAAGTCGTCGAATTCGATGATTGGCAGTTGCTCGATGGGGATACCCCAGTTGAGTCTTGCTCTCCATTTGTCGAGCTTCTTTTGCTGTTGCTGGACCAAGCCTTGCTCAATTGCATTCTGGGAGAATTTTTTCAAGTCGTAGGCGAGGCCGATTTGCTTTGTGATCCAGATGACGACCTTGGTAGGGTCGAATTGGTACCATCGGATTGCGTTTCTGTAATCGGAGGGGAATTCGTGGTGGAAGTTGTGGTAACCTTCACCGAGAGTGACCAGAGCGGTGAGAACATGATCTCTTGGAGTTCTGTTGTCATCGAAAGGTTGTTCTCCGATCCAATGGGCCAAAGAATTGACACAGAAGGTGGCCTGTTGAACGAAACCGACTCTGAGGATACCAGCGTAGATGAAGCCACCAAAGGCATCCCCCCATAGGGCGCCAACCAGGGCAGGGAAGATGTAAGCCATGAAAGCGAGGACAAAGATGTATTGGCGATGTTGCCATCTGACAATTGGGTCAGCGTTCAAGTCGCTAATATCGCATCTTCCCTTGTGCTTTGGGTTGGGGACGACAAGCATCCAGCCAATGTGGGAGTAGAAGAAGCCGTTGTTTGCATTGTAAGGGTCCTTTTCCGTATCTGTGTATCTGTGATGGACTCTATGGGATGCAGCCCACCATCTGACGGAACCTTCGACCGCACCACCGCCAACGAGAGCGTAGAAGAGACGGAGAGGCCATCTTGCGGCGTAAGCTCTGTGAGCAAACAGTCTGTGATAGCCGGCGGTGATGGACAGGCCGGTCATTACGTAATAGACGACGGCCCACACGGCAGTTTTCCAGTAGAGGGGGGTGAAGGCAGCGGTGATGAGTCCGGAGATGGGGATGACCAAGACAAGAATGACGTTGAGCCAGTTTATCTTCAGGTACCAGTTTTGGAGAGTGAAGGGCTGTTCCGAGATGTGAAGTTTCTTGTGCTTGGCAGCGTTAGCGTTAGCGTTGGCGTTGGCGTTGGCGTTAGCGGACTTTCGGTGGAGGGCATCGGGATTGCCCGAAGAGGAACTAAGGTTGGTCAGCCTGGCGCCGGCAAAGTTCTTGACGACGGGCTGGGGCTTGTAGGCGCCGGTGGCATAGGCGTCGACCTCTTCTACCTTGAGCTCTTCGATGGGGGCAGACATTGGGGGGGGATGGAGAGATGGAGATGGAGATGAGGATGAAGAAAGAGAGGGAAGGACAGCTAGAAACCGATCTTATATAAGAGGCTGGGACTACTTTCTGGCATTTGTTGGTGAACCAACATTTCCGTTTCGGGCGCGCCCGCAGCCGCGATCACAAATGGTCACGTGGGGCGTCCATGATCACGTGCTGAGGGTGACCGCTTGCGATGGACCGGCCGGTCCCGTGACCGTCTCGGACTCCGTGCACTGCGTGCACTGCGTGTCCGTTGTAGATGGATCGGGCCCGTAGAAAGCCAAACAGCAGGTTGCTGGCAAAGCTGCTGCCAAACAGCGCGACGCCGAGAACCGCCAGCGCCTTGAGGCTGATGGGCTCGATCAGGCTGTTGATGATGCCGCCGATGGTCTCCGCGCCCACCTTGGCCCGTCCGACCGACGAGTCCACGTCCGCGACCATACAGCCCTCCCACTCGTCGCACCGAGCCGTCAGCTCGGCCACCCGCGGTCGCCCGGGGTCGCCGCAGCGGTTCAGGTCGTAGTCGCGCTTGCACGCCAGCGCCTGGTTCGTGAGCTGCGCGGCCCTCAGCTCCAGGTTGTTGTGGATGTCCTGCTTGATCGTGAACAGAAACGACACCGCCAGGTACAGCACCACGCTGCCGATCACCAGGTTGATTGCCAGCTGGAGATACGAAAACACAATGTACGGCACGTTGTCGTTCTCCGCCATCCACTCCAGCGTCGGCGTGGGCAGGGCCGTGGACAGGGCCTGCTGCTCGTCCCGTAGATGTTGCACTTGCACCTGGAGCCTCCTTCTTCGCTGGCTGTGGCTCCCGCTGAGGCTCCCGCTGAGGCTCCCGCTGAGGCCCCCACGGCGCTTCTCTGACCAACCTTCTCGCGCAAGCACCCTTCGCTCAGGCTCCAAATCATCGTCCACGCTATCCTCCATGTCCGCCGTGCTCACACGACCCCCGGCCCAGCTCGAAACAACAAGCGCCCGGCTGTTGCGCTCGTCATCGCATCCTGTGTCCTCCTCCACGCTCTCGTTCACCGTAGGCGTCCCCAGCTTGGCTCCAAGCTGCGTAGGAGACAGCAGGCTCTTCGTCGTGGCCTTGAGAATATCGTTCCAGGGACTGCCTCCACTCCCATTAGCCTGCCTCTTGTTCTCTTCTCTTGTCACATCCCCCTTTTGTGGTGTCGCACTTCCCTCCTCCCTTTCATCTTCATCCTCCGTATCAACCATAACCACATCCTCATCCTCATCCTCATCCTCATCCCCATCCCCATCCTCTCTCAAATCCTGCTTCTCTTGCTGTTCCTTCCGCGTCCTCGTCATTCTCTTAAACAACGACTCCCCTCCTCTCTTCCTCGGACTCTCAAAATCACGGCCTGGGCCTGAAAAACTCCTATCTTTCAACGGCGATACTGGACTTGACCCTGTAAAAACCTCTCGTCCCCGAATCGGCGTAGACTGGAAAAGCCCACTCTCTTGTGTTTGTACCCCTGATGCTCTCGATGTAAAAAAATGTCCAGATCTAGTAGTGCCTGGTGACAACACCAACCCAATCTGATCTCCTTCCTCTTCCTCTTCGTCCTCGTCAACACTAATATCCATCTCATTGTCGTCCCGAACAGAAAGATTGAGTAACTCCTCTTGAATATTCACCCCATGAAACCCATCTCTGCCCTCACCACCAGACCCTCTAAACATAGAATTCTCCGTCCTATCAAAAAATGAATTCGACGACATATCATTCCCTACATTAAAAGAAGATAGATTCCCCACCCCACCATGTCCACTCTGGTTGAAAAAACTCCCACTGGTGTCCGGCCTGGTCCTGGATTGAAACTGCAACTTGGCTATCCCACTACCACTACTGTCCATCCGCTGGCTGCGAAACGGAGATTCTCGACTTAAACTCAGATTCGTTATCCCCAAGTCATCCTCCTCTCGAGACTCCTCATTGTTTAGAGAATTCTGGACAAAAGACCTATGCATCGAATGTGTGATGAATCAAGTCCTCTTCTCTCTGTCCTGTGCCAAAATGTCAAAACAACAACACACACACACATTATATAGTAACAACAGCACACACACCTCCATACTCTCACCATTTACTCATATCCTATTTCCTTCTTCTCTCCATATGTTATCGGGAAATGTCTTTGCGAGCAATCAAAAAATTACAAGAACAAGAAATCGAGGACTCGACAATCGAAAAAAATAGCTCCGATGAGGAACCCATATCTTTGGCCCCGAAACCAAAGGCAAACAAAAACCTCTTTGCTCTGCTAGGTGATCAAGACCCAAGCTCCGATGAAAATGATTATGGAAAAGACCAAGACGAAGACGAAAAACACAAAGATACAACGGTCCAACACACACAGATAGAACCTACCCCAAACCCCACGGTAGAAAAAGGAGAAAGCAAAAAGGACAGAAAGAAAAAGAAAAAGAAAAAGAAAAGCAAGACCAAGCAAAACGCTTCACTTGCTCCCTCTCAAGACTCTGAAAAATCCCAATTAGATGCCAACAACCCACCTCTAGTATCCGCTTATCCTGCCTTCAAATCCTCAGATATGGCCCTTTCTTTACCCCTCTTAGAGATAAATCCAAGAGAATTGGATCCAGAACACGAGTATCGCAAGCTGTTTGGAAAGATCAACTTGGATGATGATCCCGATTTCAAACCAGATTTGTCCCGCTACGGGCTTACGGCCAAGGATTACGCCACACTAAAACAACATTCTAGAAAATTGGGATGGGACGCAACAAAAGATGGCCGCTCAATCCCCCATACCTCCCGGAAACTGGTGCTGGCTCGCCTACCTCTAATATGGTTGCCCGTGTCTAGAAAACCCCTATCTATGCAACTGTTGGGAACTAAGGGTCAGATCAGATACTTCAAGTTTAAAAGAGATCCTTCCGATTCTTCCATAAGAGAGGTTAATGCCGAATTTTACTTGGCAATCCAATCCGGTAACCATGAAGCATTGTTCAACATTTTGAGAAAGTGCCCTGTTCATATCGAAACCCTGTTACAGGCCTCTTCCGTTCTTCTTCAACAGGGCCAAAGAGGCGAGTCTTCAACTCTATTGGATAGAGCGCTAGTTCTCTTTGATTGGTGTTTCACCAAAAACTTCCTTCCCTGGTCCGGAAAGTGCCAACTTCCATTTAACTTTTTCCTCAACAGACAGTTTTACCTAGCTTTATTCAAAACAATCCTCGCCTTGGCTCAACGTGGGACCTACAACACGGCTCTTCAGTTCACAAAGCTACTGTGGAGTTTGAGTCCAGTAGATGACCCTTACGGGGTTCGGTATTACATCGACTACTACTGCATACTGGCTGGTAAATACAAATATCTGATTGAATTGAGTAGTACTAGACTTATCACTTCTTATCCTGAATGGTACCCACCAGGTATCGCCTACAACCTCACACTTGCCTATCTTTTTGAAAATCAACAGGAAAAGGCAAAGGAATCTCTTAAAACGGCGCTCGTTCTATATCCTTGGACAGGACACAAGCTTTTGTCAACTCTGGGAATATACTTCACGGATCCAGATCATGAGCCTTTCAATTCCATGTTTGGGTCTTACGAAAACTCCAACAATGAGATTGAAGTTCTTACCGAGTCGGTCGCGATTCGCGCAACACAGTTATGGACAAAGCCGGAACACATTGATTTCTTGCGCCAGGAGTCCAGCGACATTGTCACCTCGAGCTTTTGGAAATCCGAAGCTAAACTCACTTTTGATCAAGTCAAGTCTACCCCCATTGAGATAAGAAATCATATCCAAGCGTTCCCTGTAAATCTGGGCCGTTTTGCAGTGCTGTCGGGAGAAGGACAAATTATGTCTCATCTACCAAATCAAATCTGGAGTATTCCCGGATTTACAATTTCTTACGATGTAATGCCACCACAAGAAGACGGTGGACCTTGGGGTGAAGACGATGATTGGATCGATGAAAAGAGCCTTAGGAAAGTTCAAACGGTCTCCCAGGAAGATGACAGGTTCCAAAGAGAACTTGAACTTTTACTACAAAGATCATTGGATGAAAATTGAGCATATACAACTTCATTCTGAACTATCTATCCCAGAATCAGATACCAATTTCAAAACTTTACTACAGCTTCTACCTAGCTGTCCTCCTTCTTTCACCCACAGTTGCAAATTGCTGATTACCATGTCGTGATATTTGCTCTTGAACGCTGCTGCTCGAGCCTCTATAGTTACACTAGACGCAGCGTTATCATCGGGATTTTTCCCTCCCAGGCCGGAACCATCTCTTTGCATTGGGGTAAACAGCCCTAAATAGCCAAAAGGTTGTGTTTCCTGTGATATATTTAAATACTTGGGTGTTAAAGTATGAACAAAGCGATGTTTTGTGTCTCCTGTATCCTCAATGTCTTCCCCCGTTTGTTTCGCTGAGGAAAATAGGCCGCACTCTAGAAGCTTTCCCAACGAATCTATGTGTTGCACTTGGAAAGATGTTGCTTGTTGTTTGTCATTTCCACCACTCTTTGTTGTATTCTCGCCATAGTAATCGCCGCTGCCAAACAGCGTCATCTTGTCTATACCAGTATTGTCCGACCATCCCAAGATCAGCATGAAACTATCCAGGATTTTGCTCCAGCTGCTGGAGCATAATCCCTCTGGGGAGTACTGTAATAGTATATTTAAAAATTTCGTAGAATCTCCCCTTATTTGAGGGTTAATATGGGTCATTGCGTTTTGGACATAGAGGATGAAAAAATTTAAGTGAACTTTGAACAAGTTTGCATCGTATTGACCGATGTTTTGGAAAGTTTGTAACAGTGCATTGCGAACGGATCTAGAAGGATCCACGATTAGAGGAACTATGGCATTAAAGATGGACTTGAATTGAGCTGGATTCGTAGGCAGATGGGATGAGATGAAAAGTACCGATTCTTTTCGCGTGCTGAAAGAGTGGTGTTTCGTAAGTGAGATGTGATGGGAAAGACTTGCGTCCGGTGTATAGGTTCGAGTTATTGATTGAGAAGGAAGCGATATGGCTTCATATCGTTAGCACGAGAAGCATCTATCTAGAGTTGTGAATATATACACACCTTTGGCGACAAAAGAAGTGTCCGTATGGTTGGAAGCCTTGGCCTTCGTTTTTCCCACCTTCAGCTTCGGTTTCTACAAAAGCGTTAGAATTATAAAAAAGATCGACACAACTATGAATACCCACCACAAAGTCTTTTTGTTTTTCAGTTTTTTTCTTTCGAGACCCCATGTTAAAGTGATTACTGGTAGAGGTTGGGTTTTTTTTTCCATTTCACGAATTGTTAGGGATGTTCGGAACTGTACCATTTCCCGGCGGCTACATAACTGCGCCAGTGTCCGCCTGCACCAGATGCAATAGCGCTCCGCCAAAGCTGGTCGCGTTTCTTCAACAAGCGCAGTCTGTGAACATGAAGAAAGCCGGAAAGCACCGCGTCTAAACATACATAAAGAATATATATAACCTTGTTTTTGTGCTTTTTTGTTCACTATTCTACCGTAGGGAGGTCTGTTGCTCTAATGCTCGATCTGGACAGGTATTCTTTTTTATCAGATCTTTTTCACTTATCAAACCAATCGCTAACTGATACAACGCTAGAACGATCGAACTACTACGGGATTGCAAACATATCGCTGAATCAGATGTCCTCGAACTTTGCATTAAAGCTGAAGAACTGCTGGTAGAGGAAAGCAACGTTCAGATAGTGGATACGCCGGTTACTATATGTGGGGACATACACGGACAGTTCCACGACCTCATCACTCTGTTTGAGCACGGCGGAGAGTGTCCAGACACAAACTATCTCTTTCTTGGGGATTTTGTAGATCGTGGCTTTAACTCACTGGAAAGCTTCTTGCTTCTGCTGTGTCTAAAAGTACGGTACCCTGACAGGATGACACTGATTAGAGGCAACCACGAATCACGACAAATCACCACTGTGTATGGATTCTATGACGAATGCGTGCGAAAATATGGAAGCGCGAATGTTTGGCGGTATTGCTGTGAAGTGTTTGATTATCTATCGCTCGGTGCCCTGGTCGGCGGACCTGGCGGTGTTTTCTGCATACATGGAGGACTGTCACCTAGCATATCGACAATTGACCAGGTCCGGCTGATAGATAGAAAACAGGAGGTTCCACACGACGGTGCCATGTGCGATCTGCTGTGGTCTGATCCAGATGATGTAGAGGGCTGGGCGGTCTCTCCTCGAGGAGCAGGATATCTGTTTGGTGGATCCAAAGTGGACTGTTTCCGCCAGACAAATGATATTTCACTGATAGCACGAGCGCACCAACTAGTAATGGAAGGTTACAAAGAAATGTTTGATGGCGGCCTGGTCACCGTTTGGTCTGCTCCTAACTATTGCTACCGGTGTGGGAACGTCGCCGCCATTCTAAGGATTGGAGATAACCTTGAGAGAGATTACACGGTATTTGAAGCTGCAGTCCAGAACGCAAACACGATACCGATTAAAAAACCTGTGGCTGATTACTTTCTATAGACGGAGGAGGAGCTCTAAGTTGAGATATTAGAGAAAGTGCTTGAAGATCGCTCGGTTCTGCGTCCTCTATTGGTTCTTTCCTTCGCGGCGCTTGCCGAAGACACCTGCCGCTGCTGCTAGCATTGAAATGCCAGGCGTTTTTTTGTTTGTTTAGTACTGGAGCTTCCTTATTTCTCCCCTGCGTGTCCCCATCTTCCCTGTCAGAGCACTAAAATATTATCAAACTGCCATGTCCGTTGATTACTTTTTGAGCCAGATGCTGTGCTCGATGGATTTCTATTAGCAGCTGTGTAGCAATCTATTTTTTTTTTTTTAATCCACTCTAAGTCCTTCCCCTTCTCTCTTAACTGCTTCTTTGTGCCGCCAGAGTCTTTCGCAATGTCGGGTGCCGAAGTAGAGTCTGCTTCAACCTCCGTTTCGACCTTCGTCACCACCTTCGTTGTCAACCTTGTAATATTTGTGTGCTTTCTACTGGGCTTCATCGTCCTGCGTAGAAAGTTCAAACGAACATACTCGCCTCGCTCACATCTCGACTTTATCGACGAGAAAAAAAAGCCCGAGGCGCTGACCCTGAACCCGATAACATGGCTGTTAGAGTTGCTTCAAAAATCAGAAACCTTTGTGATCCAAGAAGCTGGTATCGATGGCTATTTTTTCCTACGTTATTTATTTGTGATATTTCTGATCTCAATGATTGGAGTGGTTCTCTTGTATCCCGTTCTCCTTCCTATCAATGCGACCGGTGGGGGCGGTCAAACTGGTTTTGACCGACTTAGTTTCTCCAACGTCACAAATCCCAATTCCTACTATGCGCATTTGTTTATGGGATGGGCCTTCTACGGCTTATGTCTATTTGTCTTTTATCGAGAATTGCTATACTTTGTGACGTTTCGTCAAGCGCTTCTGGCTACCCCATATTTTTCAACACATCCCACTTCTAAAACAGTACTTTTCCAGACCGTTCCTAGAGAATATTTGAAGAAAGAAGCATTGCTTAGTCTTTTCCCGAACGCAAAGAACGTTTGGATAGCACGGGGCTCGAAACTGTTGGCAAAACGGGTAAATACCCGAAAGTGTCTGGCAAACAGACTAGAAGAAGCAGAGTCTGAATTGTTAAGCAAAGCCATGAAAGCCAAACTAAAAGCGGATAAGAAGGGGAAAGTGATCCAGCCTAGTGATGATATTTCTGCATATGTCCCGAAGAAAAAGAGGCCGACTCATAGGTTGAGATTCTTAATTGGCAAAAAAGTGGACACCATAAATTATTGCCGGGAAAGGCTGAAAAAGCTAAATGTCAAGATTGAAAGGATGCAAAAGAAATCAGATAGAGCAAAACCCTTGAATTCGGCTTTTGTGGAGTTTGAAACTCAGACAGACGCTCAAGTGGCCTTGCAAAGTGTTGCTCACCATACTCCTTTACACATGTCTCCTCGATACTGTAATATCGATCCCAAGCACATTGTGTGGTCTAATTTACGTCTATTCTGGTGGGAACGCGATATTAGGGTTCTAGCATCTGCGGCAGCGATTGTCGGATTGGTCATATTGTGGGCGATTCCTGTTGCTTTTGTGGGTATGGTTTCAAACCTGACATATTTGACAAATATGATCAAATTCCTTCGCTTTATTTACAAGCTTCCTTCCTGGTTACTTGGTATAATAACAGGTCTACTTCCGACGCTTTTGCTTGCTTTGCTAATGATGGTTCTCCCCAGGGTTTTGCGGTTTCTGGCAAGTATATCTGGATGTCCAACCAAACAGCTAATCGAGTATCATGTTCAGAATAGTTACTTTGCTTTCCAAGTGGTCCAGGTTTTTCTAGTCACAACAATTTCTTCTTCTGCTTCTTCCGTTGTTACGCAAATTCTTCAAAAGCCTACACTTGCAATGAGCCTTCTGTCTTCAAATCTTCCAAAGTCTTCAAATTTTTTTATCGCATACATGCTGCTCCAAGGGCTATCTGTTCCTGGAGTGGCCCTTTTGCAGATTTCCGGCCTTATTCTTTTCTATGTAATGGGTTATATTCTTGACTCAACAGCCAGGAAGAAATTTGATAGATGGACTACTCTAGGAACAATGTCTTGGGGTACAACCTTCCCAGTATATACCAACCTGGCCGTTATTGCTATTGCTTATGGTGTTATATCTCCTTTGATATTGGCTTTCACTGCTCTCGGATTCATTCTGCTCTATATTGTCTATCTTCACAATCTAATGTATGTATTTGATCATGCCCCCGATGGAAAAGGAATGTATTATCCAAGAGCAATCTTTCAGACTTTTACTGGACTATATTTGGGTGAAATTTGTCTTCTCGGGTTGTTTGCAGTGTCTAAATCTTGGGGACCACTAATATTGCAAGGCATTTTGCTTGGATTCACTGCGAATTTTCAGATCAAGATCCAGACTGCCATTGAACCTTTGTTGCAAAGTATGCCACGTACGGTCTTAAATGCTTCCGAAGAATCCAGGTATGATCCCGAAATTGGTAAAAGTCTGTCTAATGATTCACCTTTTACGGATGACTTTCAATTGCATAGTTTGAGAGGAGAAACACCCACATCGACTAAAGAAGAGCCCACGATACAAGTTAAAGATAAGCCATCTTTTTCTCATGGATCTAATTTGAGCTCTATTGATCAGCCACACAAGAGCGAGGATGAAGAAGAAAATTCCAATCAACCAGAAGCTTCCTTGCTGGTGGTCCCAAATCTCCATTCATCTGCCTATAGACGCCCGCCAGCTGCAAACCCCTTTATCAGATTTTTCAAACCCAATGTTTACCTGTCATATCAAGAGGTTAGATCCCAATTACCAAAAATATATCAAGAAGAGTTTAGGATAAGTCAAGAAAATGAAAAGCAGTTTTATCAATATCCAGCTGCAACTGCAGAGGCTCCTTATCTTTGGATTCCTCGGGACCCATTTGGTTTGAGTGCAAAAGAGTGTGAAGATTCAAAATCGATAATTCAGATGTCTGACCAAGGGGCAGAATTTGATGAAAAGGGAAAAATCGTGTGGACCGGCCCTCCTCCTGCGTACGAGCCATAAAACACGGAGGTTATCATTTATTGTTTTGTAAGGTGGTGGGATGAGGAAGCCAACGTTAATGGATGAAGTAATCAGCAATATTTTTTTTTAGTTTCATAGAACTTTTACTGTAAGAGAGAGTAATAAGTCTAACAAACTAATTCAATAATTCTAGTTTTTTGGACAACCACCACCCCTCTATTTTTTCGTCACACGTTCACTTTAGGGGTTTGCAAAGTTTAGGGAGTTTAGTTTAGCCTCAGTTCTGTTTCTATAGCCAGAAATATGATTTTGGCCGGATAATGTAGTCTATGTATGGACCCAAGCTAAAGTGCTAGTGTATTTGAAAAACAACAGGTATTCTGGGGACTTATGCAAGAAAGTCCAAATGTTTCCTGAGCTAGTGATCGTTCTGTAGCGAAAAAAAAAATGTATCAAGCCATATACAACCTCCTCTGATTTCGGTATACAATCAGATCAAATGCATACAGTCATGTAAAAAGATTCTTTTTTTTCCAATCATCATCAATGAGACTCATCCGATTTTGTTTGTTATGGCTTCTATCGTCCTTCGTTAAAAAAAGGGGCTCAACTACAGAAGGTATAGTTACCCAGTAAACAGGCTTATAACAATTCTTGAGGTTGAATATTGCAAAGCTAACAATTGGAATAAACTCTTTCTTCCTTGCATCTCAAATTTGTGGTTAGGTAGGTTAATCAGCCTCGGAAATGCAGAAACTGCTGTTCGGGTTCAGAAAACTCTGTTCAATGACACTGTAAATGGGGAATTTATTGACAAGGGGTGCAAATAATCGCCAAAGCTCTTGCTTTGTCTGTTCCCTTCAGGGAAAAGATGATATTTTTGGAAAAGGCTTTTGATGATGGGCATCGCGCTTTTCTAAGCACTTTGTTTTGCGGCGTGTGACCCACGAATTGACGGATTTTCCATTGTCGGATGAACACTCACGATATTCCTTTTTAAAGAAATTGCAAAAGAAGCTTTTAGCGTGGAGAATTCAATTCCCTGATCACTTCGCAAATTACCTCATGCCGTTGCATACAAACAAGATGTGAATGTTATAATGGATGATTTTTCTAGATACACTGTTGTACTGATCATCGCGTCTAAAGGCTAATATAAGCACTATGGTTAGTGTTCAATTGAGTTTTCTTTTCCAATTATTTGCAACGGTAGGGATTTTGCGAAGTGATCAGGGAACTGAATTCTCCACGCTAAAAGCTTCTTTTCAGGTAGTAACATCTCCTCTTTACTCTCTCCGTACAACAATGAAGAGACGTGTGCATTCATCGACTAACGAAATTCCTCAGGTGTTTTTTGGGAGAGTGTCCATCTACAGACTTCAAAGTTACCCATTTTCGGGGAGTACCATGTTCTGAGAAGAGTCAATACAAGTTTTTTGGCAATTTTTGTGGGTTACAATGTTAGGAATGGGTCGGGTCTCTTTTTCCCCGGATGTAGACCACCCCATCAACCGATGAAATATCCCCTGTGCTTGCATCGTAACTGCATCGCGCACCAGAAGAGTATATAAAATCATTCCTCCTCAAATTAGATTCAAAGATGAAACAAGAGATTAAAAGATAAATTAGAAGCATGATTGTAGAGATATACTGGGAGGGTGAGCATAAGAAAAGTGTAAAAAGAACAATAAATTCATTATTGTATTGGTTTGATTGAGAATAGGAGATGTCAGTCCGTTGAAAGTAGCAGAGTCCAATATTTTTGTAAAAGAGTCGGCTCATTTAACAGGGGCATTCACAAAATTGAGTTTGATCAATTTGTTTTGACCAGATCTCGTACAAAATGAAAGCGGATAGCAATATGTTTGCTTTTCTGGTTATCAGAATTGTGGCTGGCTAACTTCAAGAAAGACATCTCCGCAGTTATCAATATAGCTGGCTTCCAAGCATTCTTCGACAAATTTCGTGCTTGTCTTTTTTAACTCGCCAAGAGGTAGTCATTTCACTTCGTCATCGAACCTAATCTTTAATTGAAAGTCTTTCCCTCGTTTTCTATTATTTAAGATTCTATCTACCTCTATCTCAACTGAACCATCTTTCTACTTGCGCGGTGCTCGTGGAACAACCTCAGATGTCAAAACCTTCAGCTCTGGTGCCTTCGGAATTTTCTTCAGTTAATACCAGATGTTCTGTATATGATGGATGGAAGACTAGCCGGTAACTAACTGGCGATAACTTCCCCACAATTTCGTAATTTCCATAAAACGAGTGCCTCAACTTTGGCACAACAATTTGTTGTCGCACATCTGGCGGTGTCACAAAATGTTCTCGTTCAACCATAAGCCGATCTCCGTCCTCAAGCTCCGTATCTTACCTGTTATTCCCATAGGAAGCTTTATCCTATTATTGTGCTTTCTACAACGCCGTTATTACCTTTTTCCGAATCTTCTCAAGCTTTTCCATAAAACTCAAACCAGATGCATCCCTATCCTCATGAGCCGGTGCCAGGATAGTCTCTAGAATTCCCCTGGGCTTATACCCAAAATCTACGAAATCAGGCGATTTGAACCCAAAACTCCTATTTGGAGCGTTGTTTATTGAAAATTGTCCAAGTGCAATTATTTTTCCGATTCCATATCCTTACGCAACGAGCTCAATAATAGCGTTATGTCGTTCACAGAGGCCAGTAGATTCCGGCCTCCTATCTAGAGGTACTAAACTGTATACCGAAAATATCGGTGAGATATGATCACAAAGCAGAAGCAAATTGTGGTCCACGCTCACCGAGGATGTTATTTGGCAAACCATGTATTGAATAATAATGATTCAGAAAAAATATCGCTAAATCATCTGTTTTAGCGTCGCCTCTCGTGGAGATGAACAAACTTTTTCTGGAAAACCGATCAACAACTGTCAAAACTGCATCACGATTTTGCTCTGTAGGTAGCAAACCGGTACCAAAATCCACTGAAATATTCGTCCATCTAGCACGGAGTTCATTACGCCTCCCCAATAGTTCTAATTTTGATTTAGGAATAATAACCTGAGGCATTGATCACCAGTGGAACAATATTGTTTAATCACTTCGCTGAACCTTTCAAAAATATCAACGGTCTTAACTGTGTTTCCAATTGCTTCACCCCGACATGTCCTACGCCAACGCTAGAATCAACTATATCCAGAAAAGATTTGATGTACGCTCGGGGCACACATAACGCAGATTTTTGGTATAAAGGCCAATTTTTAAGTTCATAGTTTTCTCAGTGCTTTCTTTCCTTGAGTTCCAAGTAGATTCTTGACCATTTCGGATCCAATTCATAACCCGCTGGCCATTTTTCTAACCAATCAGACACTAAGATTAAAGAAACAGTTCCCACTTGCAGGCTATTATGCATGCTAGATGACAAAAATCTAGTTTGTTAGGAGGTTTATCCCGAAAAGTAGTCTGTATAAAGTCCAAGCTAATAGAAATAAGAGAAGGGCTCCTCTTCTGCAGACAGAACTATGTAGCTAACAATTAAGGTGGCTGATAAGAGGCTGGCTAACATATCCAAAAGTAGTAAGACAGTCCTTGTGTGTGAGAAGACATCTCATTATAACACAGGCACTCTTGTTCCATGTGTTTCGGACAATGCGAAATAGCATCTGCTAACAGATGAATGACAGCTTTAAAATAAGCTATTCTCGATGCGTGCTCCTGGATCAGCAGAAATCATTCTGGCTTATTGAAAGACAAATAATTTATGTGCTGTGCCCTAATTTAATGTTGTGCTGGGCTTCAGGCGTTTACCCATTCATGGCTAGAATATATAAGGAGGTCAATTCCCACTTCTTGGGTTAGATCTCCATCCCACTTACTTATCACTTTTTATCTCTACCTTTTACTGTTACTTATCAATACAAATATATCTCCTTTTCTTGATCTCTTTTTACGCCGACCACTTCAAGAAGTGGGACTGCCTCATCTGCCTAAGGCTTGACGCCCAGGGCTTAGGTCTCAAGGAGTTCATGAAGGCAATAAATAAGTAAGTGCGATCCTAATTAGATAGCCGAGAGCGGAAGAGGTGTCCGAGAGCGGCAGAGATCGGCAGGGAAATGGGAGATCCTAGTGGAGAGGTAAGTGGAGAGGTAAGTGGAGAGGTAAGAGGGGAAAGCCGCTAAAGCCGGTAAGGCGGCTATGTGTCTAAGAATAGAGATGATAACCCAAGAAGAGGGGAAAGCCGCTAAAGCCGGTAAGGCGGCTATGTGTCTAAGAATAGAGATGACAACCCAAGAAGAGGCGATGGCCTCCGAATATAAATAAGGAGGCAAATCCGCCAAAAGAGGAGGATTTTAGAAGGAGTTTTACTTAATTAATTTATTAATTAACAAGTCAATTTATCTCTCTCTCTCTCTCAGCATGTCCTTCTCAGTTACACGACTTCAACAGGTTATGACCTTCGCGTCCACTGCGTTCTCTTTCTCAAAGAACCAGAAGTTGAAAGGAGCAGAGAATTTTAAGAAATGGGACCGCCTCCTTTGCCTGAGGCTTGATGCCCAGGGCTTTGGACTCAAGGACCCCGGCCTTCATGTACGGTCCCATTTCTTAAAATTCTCTGCTCCTTTCAACTTCTGGTTCTTTGAGAAAGAGAACGCAGTGGACGCGAAGGTCATATGTTGTAGTCTAGTGACAGTGAAGGACATCCTGAGAGAGAGAAAGATAAAGAGTAGAGAGATAAAAACACTGGTTAATTAATAAATTAATTAAATAAAAACTCCTTCTAAAATCCTCCTCTTTTGGCGGATTTGCCTCCTTATTTATATTCGGAGGCCACCGCTTCTTCTTGGGTTGTGATCTTTATTCATAGACACATAGCCGCCTTACCGGCTTTAGCGGCTTTCCCCTCTCGTCACTCTTACTCATATTGTTGCAGTCTGGTGATAGTGAAGGACATGGCGAAGAGAGAGATAGATAGAGAAGAGTAGAGATAAATTCGCTTGGTTAATTAATGAATTAATTAAATAAAAACTCCTTCTAAAATCCTCCTCTTTTGGCGGATTGGCCTCCTTATTTATATTCGGAGGCCACCGCTTCTTCTTGGGTTGTCCTCGCTATTCTTAGACACATAGCCGCCTTGCCGGCTTTAGCGGCTTTCCCTCTCATCATTCTCTACTAGGATTTCTTGTTTCATCCCTAGGATCTCTTGTTTTATCCCTAGGATCTCCTGTGTCCTAGGATCTCTTGTTTCATCCCTAGGATCTCTTGTTTCATCCCTAGGATCTCCTGTTTCATCCCTAGGATCTCTTGTTTACCAGGATCTTTTGTTTCATCCCTAGGATCTTCTGTTTCATCCCCAGGATCTCCTGTTTCCTAGGATC